>JAIGNY010004556.1:2500-201229 GCA_020152595.1 Chiridota heheva | reverse complement strand
GTGCTTTCCCAAAACAAGAAAGAAACTGGTCATTGCTTTGTGACCATTAAAACTTACTTACTACCACGCGACAATAATCGCTTTTTGTAACTACCTTTTTCCAAAAAAGGAAATCGGGATCTTACAAAATTCTACATGGGTGCTTTCCCCTAAAACAAGAAAGAAACTGGTCATTGCTCTGTGGCCATTAAACCTTACTCTACCACGCGGCGACAATATCGCCGTTTTGAAACTATTTTTCCAAAAAGGAAATCGGGATCTTACAAAATTCTACAAGGGTGCTTTCCCCCAAAACAAGAAAGAAACTGGTCATTGCTTTGTGACCATTAAAACTTACTCTACCACGCGGCGACAATATCGCCGTTTTGTAACTACCTTTTTCCAAAAAAGGAAATCGGGATCTTACAAAATTCTACATGGGTGCTTTCCCCTAAAACAAGAAAGAAACTGGTCATTGCTCTGTGACCATTAAAGCTTACTCTACCACGCTGGTCATTGCTTTGTGACCATTAAAACTTACTCTACTGACAATATCGCCGTTTTGTAACTACCTTTTTCCAAAAAGGAAATCGGGATCTTACAAAATTCTACAAGGGTGCTTTCCCCTAAAACAAGAAAGAAACTGGTCATTGCTTTGTGACCATTAAAGCTTACTCTACCACGCGGCGACAATATCGCCGTTTTGTAACTACCTTTTTCCAAAAAGGAAATCGGGATCTTACAAAATTCTACAAGGGTGCTTTCCCCTAAAACAAGAAAGAAACTGGTCATTGCTTTGTGACCATTAAAGCTTACTCTACCACGCGGCGACAATATCGCCGTTTTGTAACTACCTTTTTCCAAAAAGGAAATCGGAATCTTATACAATTCTACAGGGTGCTTTCCCCTAAAACAAGAAAGAAACTGGTCATTGCTCTGTGACCATTAAAGCAATAATTAATATTGATAATAAATACTATAATTAATATTAGATGATTAATATTATAAGATCTTCCACGAAATGCCGGTCACAAATTATTCTTCGATAATTGGTTCACAACCATCAATCTCATGCTATATCTGAAAGCTGAAGGCATTCTAGCTTGTGGCACAATCAGAGCGAACAGGCTACAAGGATGTGCCCTTAAGAGTAAGAAAGACCTATCTAAAGGGGGACGAGGGGCCCTGGACTATAAGACTGACATGAATTCAGGTATCATCATAGCCAAATGGTATGACAGTAATGTTGTGCATATGACATCCAACTATGTTGGAATTGAACCGAAAACTCCAGTGAAAAGATGGTGCCCTGCCTCTAAAACAAAGAAAGATATACCTTGTCCAAACATGGTAAAGGTATATAACTCAGGAATGGGTGGAGTGGACCTCGCCGACATGTTGATATCTCTGTACCGCATACATGTAAAGACAAGAAGATGGTACATCAAGATTTTTTGGCATTGTGTGGACATCGCAAAGGTCAATGCTTGGTCACTCTACCGGCGTGACTGCAAGCAAAGGAATATTCCCACCAAAAAGCAAATGCCTTTGTTGAAGTTTATCATGCATATTGCTGATTCCCTGGTGCATGAAAACAAGGTTGTGAGCCCCCCTGCTAAGCCAGGGAGGCCCCCAAAGAGAAGCCTCCCTTCTGAAGACGAGATCTCGAAAAAAGGCAGAAAGCCATTCACACCATCACCAAGAGCTGGAGTGCGTTATGATGACTACGGTCATTGGCCAGAAGTAAGGAGCACACAAAAAGGTCGCTGCAGGAAATGTCAAAGTGGATACTCCCGGGTTTATTGTACCAAATGTGGCATGTGCCTTTGTTTAACAGGAGAAAGAAACTGCTTTAAAGACTTTCATACTAACTAAGACATTTCTGTTTTGCTTTGCTGCTTTGTGTCATTTTATGTATATCCTTGTATTCTAATCAAATATATCATATACTTGCTTTGTATTCTACAACGTAGTATAACCAATTTATTCAGTATTCAAATTCACCATCCAGATCAAATTTAAAAAAATTGTGTAAAATGTAAAGCACTTCTCGCTGATATTTAGACCAATAAGTTTACAAACCACTGCTGGAATTTGCACTAAAACTTTATCGCCTTTTTCACATACCTTATTTGTGAAAACATATAATACAAATTATAAAATCTGGAGCCTCAATTTGTTTATTCTGATATAATCATATTTACATCATTTTATCATCATAATTAGTACTCTGTATTAAGGCCATCCATGCATTGACAACAAGTAAACATGGTTCATAGAACGTGTGCATAATTACTTTTTTAAGTGACGTCACTTGGCAATGTTGCCAAATGGCAACAAATTGTAACCCCAGCTAATTAGGTCAAAATAATTAATTTTCTTTGAAATTGCATATAACTCTTTGTTTTTAATGCATAAATAAAAGAAAATAATTTTTATGAGCAAAATTTCAATAATTGCCAAGTAAAGGGTTAATAATTAGGGTGTATACACCCTAATTATTCGACGTTTGCTTCAGGATGTGTCTTATCCGTGTTCGGAGTTTGTCCGGACCCCCATGTTTTGCGATGAGTTCCGACGAAAAAGTGGGGTATTTCCCCAAAATGGCCGCTACTTCATTTTTCGTCGGTGGGGGTTTACCTTTGAAGTCTGAAAACATGATCCTGAGGGACTTTTTTTCTGCATCAGTAAATCCGGGGCCTTTGCGTTGCTGCCTTTCCTGTTGGAAGAAATATGAAAAAGAAATAGTTATTATATCAATGTCTATTTTTGTATAATTAGAAGTATTAGGACAGACCATACAAATTTAACCACTACCAATTAATACACAAAGCAGATAGACAAAAATATGTTCCAGCAATATAACTTACGTTATCCTCATCCATCTGTGATGGGGTCTTGATCAGCACATGATCCCTTTTTTCCGAAAGCCAATACTCCACTCTTTCCTCGCCCTGTGGAATAAGAAAACGGCACAATATTATATGTCTGAGTGTGTTCCTCATTCAAACAAATTATAATCAATGACAATTGGAATTGTGGTTAAAACCTAAAGAAAAAAGTTCTTTTTTAGGTAAAAGAGAAACAAATATAAAACGTCACATGTGACTTACGATTGTTTCTGAATGTATCGTTTCCGGTATTGTTGTAATACTGTGGGAGGCGCCGGCGCCCTCGATAGATCCTGCGGTTGATGAAGCTGTTTCCTGATAAAAACAATGTAATAATAGATAATATACATTAATTATATCTATTAGTTTATTATTATATTTATATATATATATATATATATATATATCTCTATATATTTATATTTATATATATATATATATATATATATATATATATATATATATATATATATATATATATATATATATATATATATACATATTATATATCATATATATATATATATGTATACATATATATCTATAAATATAAATATCTATATCTATATCTATATCTATATCTCTATATATCTATATCTATATCTATATCTCTATATATCTCTATATATTTATATCTATATATCTATATCTATATCTATATCTATATATATATATATATATATATATATACATACTTATATATCATATATATATATATATGTATACACATATATATATCTATAAATACATAAATATATAAATCTAAAAGATAAGTTCCACGCATTGGCCATAACAAACAAAAACAAAATAGGAAAAAATGACAATGTCATTGTTGCAAGGTTTTTTTTCTCTGCGCGCTTTTCCCCTTTTGCGCCTACTATTTTACGCGTACGATTGTTGGCGCTCTTTGAAATGTGCTAACGTGCAAGCTATCATCGCTGTTATCTTCTAGCGTCATTTAACTTCATACCACTGAAGAAGGAAACAGGAGTTTTCGAAATAATTGGTTTTTAAAATAATCTGTTGGCTAGAGACATTGTCAATTTTTCCTATTTTGTTTATATATATATATATATATATATATATATATATATATATATATATATATATATATATATATATATATATATATATATATATAATGATAAATACATGGTATATATACTTACAGTTAATTGAATATTTAGCCTTAGTATCTTTACTTGTGGAGTTAAAGATGATGAAGTGGATGGCGGCTGTCATTATGGTTGGTGTAGTTGTTGTGGATGGCGGCTGTCGTATGGCTGGTGTAGTTGTTGTGGATGGCGGCTGTCGATGGCTGGTGTAGTTGTTGTGGATGGCGGCTGTCGTATGGCTGGTGTAGTTGTTGTGGATGGCGGCTGTCGTATGGCTGGTGTAGTTGTTGTGGATGGCGGCTGTCGTATGGCTGGTGTAGTTGTTGTGGATGGCGGCTGTCGTATGGCTGGTGTAGTTGTTGTGGATGGCGGCTGTCGTGGCTGGTGTAGTTGTTGTGGATGGCGGCTGTCGATGGCTGGTGTAGTTGTTGTGGATGGCGGCTGTCGTATGGCTGGTGTAGTTGTTGTGGATGGCGGCTGTCGTATGGCTGGTGTAGTTGTTGTGGATGGCGGCTGTCGTATGGCTGGTGGAGTTGTGCGTGGTTGTTTTGTATTCTGACTAGTGTTAAGCTGCAAAGGATAAATATATATAGATATATGAAATAGAAAGTAATGTACTTATAACATCACAGTCACATCAGAACTGGCCAGGTTACTGTTAACCTTTGAAGAAGAAGGAATAAATACCATTTGCAAATTAGAAAATACAACTTCAAAACAGTTAGATTAAAGTATGGCAATTGTTGTATCAGGGATGTGGTACTTACCTCTTGGTTCCTCGCTTCTTCTCTCATCTGGAAAAAGAGAGTAATAAAAGACAGTGAAAGCCATTGATTGGTGTAAAATTTAGAGCAATCATGAGCCAACGAATTATTAACCACATATCATAACTAGCAATAAACGGATACATTTAGTTGTCACAAGAAAAAAAAATACAAATGTATATACATTTGACCGAATTTTTCGGAGTTTACTTACTGCGTGGGCAGTCAAATCCGAAATTCCTGCCACCATTGCAGCCGCTAGCTGCCTTCTCTGCGGTACTAAATAACTGGCACTTTGTGTTGCCCGGCTATGTCCCATATGTTTTGCTAGGCCGGGCATACACGTTGGCGCAAATTGTGCCGCCTGTTAGAAAAGAATGAAGAAAACTGTCAAGAATAAAAACAACTATATGTATTCATTTAAAAGTAAGGTTTTGTGGACGACTTCATGCCATTGCGTTTGATTTTTTAGAATTACTGGCACATCATTGTTAATACCAAGAGACAGCTATGCAAAAGGCCAAAGGGGTTGGCCCTATTTTGCTTACCGTCGTTACGATGGATTTTCGGAGCAAAGATGACGTTATGTGGGAACTCATCCCCCCCTTTGTCCAAATATTGTTTATATATTTATTCAGTGTTGACGAGCTGAGCTGCGTGCCGTTTGACGTGACGAAAAACCACTTCGAACTCTTCGTCGGTCTGAAAATATAAAGCCCATGAAATTTTATTAAACATGTAAACCTTGACATATTCTTGGAGACAATAGTTTTGGTTACATTTTCTTTAGTTTACACTGAAATAAAATGTAAAGAAATAAAAAGTGTTATCCTTACCGAACAAGATTCCGCCACTGCACCATCAAATTGTACAGCTCACTGTCTAGTCCAAGAGTGGCTGCACCATAGGCAGTGGCGGTCTTATGGATAGCGACGTCGATGGTTCTTCGGTTATTTACAAGTTGGGCCCTGTCGAATTCCGCCAGCTATATTTACAAAGACAGATAAAACTATTTGGTTTACTCATTCTAGTCTGAATGGTCGATTTTTGTTTTGTAATGTTGAAAAAGTCTTACCGTCATGTTGTATAGTGCCCCAGATCGCTGGCGGTTGTCGATTAGTAGTTTCAGAATTAAAAATTCTGTCATGTCATTGTTGGTGATGGGTTCGATAGGTGTGTTGGGGAGACTCTCCAGGGAAGCTTTCACTTTACTGATATAGTCACTTTCCTGGAATTGCTGCAGAAATACAAAATAATAATTGATAAATACACATAAAAGCACAGCAAAATGTATATTCTTGATACATATACATATAAATGGGTTCCATGAAATTGTGATAGTACATGTTTCCATGTGCAAGATTTCCTTTTGCATAAATTAACTCTGCCTTTATCATTTCATATATATTCTACTTTTTAGAATGTGAAATATTCCTTTCTTCTTAAATGAGAATGTCTTTTATACCGTGTGAGACTGATAAGAGTATCAAACGTTTTGTGTATTTGGTTACTAAAAAAATGAGAGAAAGCAGAGAAATAGGAAAGGAGGCAGACAGATACAAGCAGGAAATTACTTGTTCTTACCATTATTTCACAGTTGGTAATCATCCTGTCTTCACAATGTACTGGATTTGTATACTCCGCATTTTTGGCTTTGTTGTTGCTTTTCCTTATGCCCAAAATGACTTCAAACAGAGTCTCTTTTTAGTTGTCGTTTGATGACTCTCTCAAGAAAATGCAAATCTATTAAATAGCATAAAGCTACTAATATATGCAGCGACTGTCCCCGGTTTGTGTAGGGCCACAAGAGAATCTATTACGAATACTATTCCTGCTCTCGTCATTAACGGATGCGTCCCGCATAACTTTACCATTCGCTTTATTCTTTTTGCATGCTGCTTTGCAGTGCTCTGGTCCTTTCGCCCCCCTCACATCCTGTCAGCCAGTCCAGGTATCCCTTGATAAAATTATCTGTAATTCCACTGTCCATGGTTGCTTTCGTTCCTGTCGTTATACTTGTCATCTCCAGGTCCTCATCATTATACTCTTCGTCACTATAGATATCCTCGTCACATTCGCTCAGTTTATAATCGTCGTCCAGATCATCGGCCTCCGAGCTATCATTCTCTTCTCGGTACTTAACCTCACCTTCTAACCTTTGTTTTCCCCTAAAACAAGAAAGAAACTGGTCATTGCTTTGTGACCATTAAAGCTACTTACTACGCCGCGACAATATCGCTGTTTGTAACTACCTTTTCCAAAAAGGAAATCGGAATCTTATACAATTCTACAGGGTGCTTTCCCCTAAAACAAGAAAGAAACTGGTCATTGCTCTTGTGACCATTAAAGCAATAATTAATATTGATAATAAATACTATAATTAATATTAGATGATTAATATTATAAGATCTTCCACGAAATGCCGGTCACAAATTATTCTTCATAATTGGTTCACAACCATCAATCTCATGCTATATCTGAAAGCTGAAGGCATTCTAGCTTGTGGCACAATCAGAGCGAACAGGCTACAAGGATGTGCCCTTAAGAGTAAGAAAAGACCTATCTAAAGGGGGACGAGGGGCCCTGGACTATAAGACTGACATGAATTCAGGTATCATCATAGCCAAATGGTATGACAGTAATGTTGTGCATATGACATCCAACTATGTTGGAATTGAACCAAAACTCCAGTGAAAAGATGGTGCCCTGCCTCTAAAACAAAGAAAGATATACCTTGTCCAAACATGGTAAAGGTATATAACTCAGGAATGGGTGGAGTGGACCTCGCCGACATGTTGATATCTCTGTACCGCATACATGTAAAGACAAGAAGATGGTACATCAAGATTTTTTGGCATTGTGTGACATCGCATGAGTCAATGCTTGGTCACTCTACCGGGCGTGACTGCAAGCAAAGGAATATTCCCACCAAAAAGCAAATGCCTTTGTTGAAGTTTATCATGCATATTGCTGATTCCCTGGTGCATGAAAACAAGGTTGTGAGCCCCCTGCTAAGCCAGGAGGCCCCAAAGAGAAGCCCCCTTCTGAAGACGAGATCTCGAAAAAGGCAGAAAGCCATTCACACCATCACCAAGAGCTGGAGTGCGTTATGATGACTACGGTCATTGGCCAGAAGTAAGGAGCACACAAAAAGGTCGCTGCAGGAAATGTCAAAGTGGATACTCCCGGTTTATTGTACCAAATGTGGCATGTGCCTTTGTTTAACAGGAGAAAGAAACTGCTTTAAAGACTTTCATACTAACTAAGACATTTCTGTTTTGCTTGCTGCTTTGTGTCATTTTATGTATATCCTTGTATTCTAATCAAATATATCATATACTTGCTTTGTATTCTACAACGAGTATAACCAATTTATTCAGTATTCAAATTCACCATCCAGATCAAATTTAAAAAAAAAATTGTGTAAAATGTAAAGCACTTCTCGCTGATATTTAGACCAATAAGTTTACAAACCACTGCTGGAATTTGCACTAAAACTTTATCGCCTTTTTCACATACCTTATTTGTGAAAACATATAATACAAATTATAAAATCTGGAGCCTCAATTTGTTTATTCTGATATAATCATATTTACATCATTTTATCATCATAATTAGTACTCTGTATTAAGGCCATCCATGCATTGACAACAAGTAAACATGGTTCATAGAACGTGTGCATAATTACTTTTTTAAGTGACGTCACTTGGCAATGTTGCCAAATGGCAACAAATTGTAACCCCAGCTAATTAGGTCAAAATAATTAATTTTCTTTGAAATTGCATATAACTCTTTGTTTTTAATGCATAAATAAAAGAAAATAATTTTTATGAGCAAAATTTCAATAATTGCCAAGTAAAGGGTTAATAATTAGGGTGTATACACCCTAATTATTCGACGTTTGCTTCAGGATGTGTCTTATCCGTGTTCGGAGTTTGTCCGGACCCCCATGTTTTGCGATGAGTTCCGACGAAAAAGTGGGGTATTTCCCCAAAATGGCCGCTACTTCATTTTTCGTCGGTGGGGGTTTACCTTTGAAGTCTGAAAACATGATCCTGAGGGACTTTTTTTCTGCATCAGTAAATCCGGGGCCGCGCACACGTTGCTGCCTTTCCTGTTGGAAGAAATATGAAAAAGAAATAGTTATTATATCAATGTCTATTTTTGTATAATTAGAAGTATTAGGACAGACCATACAAATTTAACCACTACCAATTAATACACAAAGCAGATAGACAAAAATATGTTCCAGCAATATAACTTACGTTATCCTCATCCATCTGTGATGGGGTCTTGATCAGCACATGATCCCTTTTTTCCGAAAGCCAATACTCCACTCTTTCCTCGCCCTGTGGAATAAGAAAACGGCACAATATTATATGTCTGAGTGTGTTCCTCATTCAAACAAATTATAATCAATGACAATTGGAATTGTGGTTAAAACCTAAAGAAAAAGTTCTTTTTAGGTAAAAGAGAAACAAATATAAAACGTCACATGTGACTTACGATTGTTTCTGAATGTATCGTTTCGGTATTGTTGTAATACTGTGGAGGCGCCGCGCCTACGATAGATCCTGCGGTTGATGAAGCTGTTTCCTGATAAAAACAATGTAATAATAGATAATATACATTAATTATATCTATTAGTTTATTATTATATTTATATATATATATATATATATATCTATATCTCTATATATTTATATTTATATATATATATATATATATATATATATATATATATATATATATATATATATATATATATATATATATATATATATATACTTACATACTTATATATCATATATATATATATATGTATACACATATATATCTATAAATATAAATATCTATATCTATATCTATATCTATATCTCTATATATCTCTCTATATATTTATATCTATATATCTATATCTATATCTATATCTATATCTATATCTATATATATATATATATACTTACATACTTATATATCATATATATATATATATGTATACACATATATATATCTATAAATACATAAATATATAAATCTAAAAGATAAGTTCCGCGCATTGGCCATAACAAACAAAAACAAAATAGGAAAAAATGACAATGTCATTGTTGCAAGGTTTTTTTTCTCTGCGCGCTTTTCCCCTTTTGCGCCTACTATTTTACGCGTACGATTGTTGGCGCTCTTTGAAATGTGCTAACGTGCAAGCTATCATCGCTGTTATCTTCTAGCGTCATTTAACTTCATACCACTGAAGAAGGAAACAGGAGTTTTCGAAATAATTGGTTTTTAAAATAATCTGTTGGCTAGAGACATTGTCAATTTTTCCTATTTTGTTTATATATATATATATATATATATATATATATATATATATATATATATATATATATATATGCTTACATGATAAATACATGGTATATATACTTACAGTTAATTGAATATTTAGCCTTCGTATCTTTACTTGTGGAGTTAAAGATGATGAAGTGGATGGCGGCTGTCGTATGGTTGGTGTAGTTGTTGTGGATGGCGGCTGTCGTATGGCTGGTGTAGTTGTTGTGGATGGCGGCTGTCGTATGGCTGGTGTAGTTGTTGTGGATGGCGGCTGTCGTATGGCTGGTGTAGTTGTTGTGGATGGCGGCTGTCGATGGCTGGTGTAGTTGTTGTGGATGGCGGCTGTCGTATGGCTGGTGTAGTTGTTGTGGATGGCGGCTGTCGTATGGCTGGTGTAGTTGTTGTGGATGGCGGCTGTCGTATGGCTGGTGTAGTTGTTGTGGATGGCGGCTGTCGTATGGCTGGTGTAGTTGTTGTGGATGGCGGCTGTCGTATGGCTGGTGTAGTTGTTGTGGATGGCGGCTGTCGTATGGCTGGTGGAGTTGTGCGTGGTTGTTTTGTATTCTGACTAGTGTTAAGCTGCAAAGGATAAATATATATAGATATATGAAATAGAAAGTAATGTACTTATAACATCACAGTCACATCAGAACTGGCCAGGTTACTGTTAACCTTTGAAGAAGAAGGAATAAATACCATTTGCAAATTAGAAAATACAACTTCAAAACAGTTAGATTAAAGTATGGCAATTGTTGTATCAGGGATGTGGTACTTACCTCTTGGTTCCTCGCTTCTTCTCTCATCTGGAAAAAGAGAGTAATAAAAGACAGTGAAAGCCATTGATTGGTGTAAAATTTAGAGCAATCATGAGCCAACGAATTATTAACCACATATCATAACTAGCAATAAACGGATACATTTAGTTGTCACAAGAAAAAAAAAAATACAAATGTATATACATTTGACCGAATTTTTCGGAGTTTACTTACTGCGTGGGCAGTCAAATCCGAAATTCCTGCCACCATTGCAGCCGCTAGCTGCCTTCTCTGCGGTACTAAATAACTGGCACTTTGTGTTGCCCGGCTATGTCCCATATGTTTTGCTAGGCCGGGCATACACGTTGGCGCAAATTGTGCCGCCTGTTAGAAAAGAATGAAGAAAACTGTCAAGAATAAAAACAACTATATGTATTCATTTAAAAGTAAGGTTTTGTGGACGACTTCATGCCATTGCGTTTGATTTTTTAGAATTACTGGCACATCATTGTTAATACCAAGAGACAGCTATGCAAAAGGCCAAAGGGGTTGGCCCTATTTTGCTTACCGTCGTTACGATGGATTTTCGGAGCAAAGATGACGTTATGTGGGAACTCATCCCCCCCTTTGTCCAAATATTGTTTATATATTTATTCAGTGTTGACGAGCTGAGCTGCGTGCCGTTTGACGTGATGAAAAACCACTTGAACTCTTCGCCGGTCTGAAAATATAAAGCCCATGAAATTTTATTAAACATGTAAACCTTGACATATTCTTGGAGACAATAGTTTTGGTTACATTTTCTTTAGTTTACACTGAAATAAAATGTAAAAAAGAAATAAAAAGTGTTATCCTTACGAACAAGATTCCGCCACTGCACCATCAAATTGTACAGCTCACTGTCTAGTCCAAGAGTGGCTGCACCATAGGCAGTGGCGGTCTTATGGATAGCGGCGTCGATGGTTCTTGATTATTTACAAGTTGGGCCCTGTCGAATTCCGCCAGCTATATTTACAAAGACAGATAAAACTATTTGGTTTACTCATTCTAGTCTGAATGGTCGATTTTTGTTTTGTAATGTTGAAAAGTCTTACCGTCATGTTGTATAGTGCCCCAGATCGCTGGCGGTTGTCGATTAGTAGTTTCAGAATTAAAAATTCTGTCATGTCATTGTTGGTGATGGGTTCGATAGGTGTGTTGGGGAGACTCTCCAGGAAGCTTTCACTTTACTGATATAGTCACTTTCCTGGAATTGCTGCAGAAATACAAAATAATAATTGATAAATACACATAAAAGCACAGCAAAATGTATATTCTTGATACATATACATATAAATGGGTTCCATGAAATTGTGATAGTACATGTTTCCATGTGCAAGATTTCCTTTTGCATAAATTAACTCTGCCTTTATCATTTCATATATATTCTACTTTTTAGAATGTGAAATATTCCTTTCTTCTTAAATGAGAATGTCTTTTATACCGTGTGAGACTGATAAGAGTATCAAACGTTTTGTGTATTTGGTTACTAAAAAAATGAGAGAAAGCAGAGAAATAGGAAAGGAGGCAGACAGATACAAGCAGGAAATTACTTGTTCTTACCATTATTTCACAGTTGGTAATCATCCTGTCTTCGTCAATGTACTGGATTTGTATACTCCGCATTTTTTTGGCTTTGTTGTTGCTTTTCCTTATGCCCGAAATGACTTCAAACAGAGTCTCTTTTAGTTGTCGTTTGATGACTCTCTCAAGAAATGCAAATCTATTAAATAGCATAAAGCTACTAATATATGCAGCGACTGTCCCCGGTTTGTGTAGGGCCACAAGAGAATCTATTACGAATACTATTCCTGCTCTCGTCATTAACGGATGCGTCCCGCATAACTTTACCATTCGCTTTATTCTTTTTGCATGCTGCTTTGCAGTGCTCTGGTCCTTTCGCCCCCCCTCACATCCTGTCAGCCAGTCCAGGTATCCCTTGATAAAATTATCTGTAATTCCACTGTCCATGGTTGCTTTCGTTCCTGTCGTTATACTTGTCATCTCCAGGTCCTCATCATTATACTCGTCGTCACTATAGATATCCTCGTCACATTCGCTCAGTTTATAATCGTCGTCCAGATCATCGGCCTCCGAGCTATCATTCTCTTCTCGGTACTTAACCTCACCTTCTAACCTTTGTTTTCCCTTTCCTTTTCCTTTTCCCTTTCCTTTTCCCTTTCCTTTTCCCTTCCCTTCTTCTTCATCACCGTCATTATCATCTTCTTTTCCTTTATCTCCATGTATTTGTGTTTTTCTCTCTCCCACTCTTTCTTTCATCTCATCTCCCACCGCTTGTTTTCCTTGAATTCTTCTTCCTTTTTCTTCTTCCCTGTCGTCTGTGTCATCTGTATCACCCTCACTTTCTTCTTCCCTGTCAACATCATCACTCTCGCTTTCCTCTTCCGATTCTTCCATAATGTCCTCTATAGTTTTTTGTATTTCAAGCAGCTTTTGAAGTTCCATTTTTCCCTGCGAAATCAACTTTCCTTCTTCGTCTGTCTTATCTTTATCTTCTTCTTTATCTCCTTCCACTTCTTGTTCTCCCTCTCTCTTTTTCATCCCTTTTATCTCCGCTTCTCGTGTTTCTCTTCCTCCTCCTTCTTCATCATCACCGTCATTGTCTCCATCACTATCTTCTTGTTCTTCACCCACTTCCTGTTCTGCTTGCTCTCCTCCTTCAGTCTCTTCTCTCACCACTTTTAGTACCTCTCGTTTTCCTTCTTTTCTTTTCCTATTTTGTCTCTTTTTTTCCATTTTTAGCACTGCTTTTAGTTGTAACTTTTCTTTTTTACCTAACGTAACGTCCATGGCAGCTTTCTTTAATACTTTCGTTTCATTTCTGGTGGTTTTGGGGTGCATCCTTCTAAAATGCTGTGAGAGATTTCCAACTTCTTTTTTGCACAGCAGGCAAAGGAGTATACTCCTTTGCCTGCTGAAGCTAAGCATACTGTGCGTATCCACGAAAGATTCGTTTATGTATTGTTTTATAGCTTGTTCTGTATACTGGTGAGCTTGTCGAAGGTGACGCGGAATTTTGACAACTCGACGCTGGCACACTTTGCATTCTCTTTTGCCTCGCCTGTCAACCATAAAAAAAGAAAACTTTTTTTATGTTTACCATTCTTTGTACCCGTTATTGTTTCATATTAAAAAAGACCCACAAAAATGTTTAATCGGATGGTTAGATATCCAAAAAAAAATTCTCGAGAGACAGTTTCGCCAAACTTCTTGGTGCCGAAATTTTGGTCGAGTACCTTGGCAAAAATGTTGGCAATTGTTTTTTGTCGAGTTTTTACCAAATTGTTTATATATAATTCATTTGTAACGTAGAGTTATTACTCCTCAAACATGGTACCACCGAATGAAAAGTTGAAAGAAAAAAAAAATATTTGTCAATGGGTATGTACCCCTTGAGTATACCCCACCAAGAGCTTGGTATTTTTAAGTCAAAAACTGATAAATTTTCCTTTGTCAAAATGCATTTAATTGTAAAATGAAATAGATAAGGAAAACTAAAAAAAAAAATTATTATGCCAATTTATTCAGATCAAATAATCACGCACTTCCATTTACATAATGTATATAAAATACAGGTAAAAATTGAATACAAAATATTTTGCCAAAAATTTTGTCAATGTCTTCACAACATTTTCAAAATATTTTTTATTCGACTTTTCACCTGAAATTTATATACGTGGTGTAAATTGGGGCGATTACCGATTTGGTCTTAGTTATCCAGTATCTTTTCACATTTAATATTAGAAGCATTTGTACAAAAGGATAAATAATCGGTTTTTTAAAGAAAAGTTCTTTTTAGGTAAAAACAAATATAAAGCGTCACATGTGACTTACGATTTGAGGGCTTCATATCTCTTTAAATAAAAATGCTCTAACAACATTATTTTCGTGGAGGGTAGACAAACAAAAGTTGTTTGCCACAGGTGAAAATCAAAGCTGTATGTTGTTTACTTTTTGAGAAAACAAAATTTGAAAATGTCTCCAGCCATAGGAAAATGCTGCTTCTGGGTCCCCAAAGATGCTTTTTTTTTTGACCGAATTGGACTAAATAACTGGCCAGCCGGCTATGTCCCATTTTTGCTAGGCGGGCATACAGTTTTTTTTTTTTCCCCCTTTTCTAATTTAGTTTTTAAAATAATCTGTTAACAGAGACATTCTATTTTGTTTATATATATATATATATATATATATATATATATATATATATGCTTACAATTTTATTTCTTCAAGAAGGAATAAATTTTGCAAATTAAATACAACTTCAAAACAGTTAGATTAAAGTATGTAATTGTTGTATCAGGGATGGGCAGTCAATCTGGAAAAGAGAGTAATAAAGACAGTAGAAGCCATTGATTGGTGTAAAATTTAGAGCAATCATGCCACCCACATTCATAACTAGCAATAGCGGATACATTTAGTTGTCACAAGAAAAAAAAAAAATACAAATGTATATACATTTGACTTCTTTACTTACTGCGTGGGCAGTCAAATCCGAAATTCCTGCCACCATTGAAAAGTAGACAACGTGAGCTTTCGTTTTCATGTATGGTATAGAACTTTTGTTTGTCTATTCTCCAAAAATCAATGTTGTTATCCCTATCGAATTCTTATTTGGTTAAAGAGATGTGAAGCCCTAAAAATTGTCTAGAACTCAAATATTTCATGTCATATATACACAGGAACTTCTCATTTGGTACCATGTTTGAGGAGTAATAACTCTAAAACGAAAATAGGAAAGCCATTAATTTTTTCAGAACTTAAAGACATTGTAATGGACTATGCGAAATTGATAAAATTGTATATACATAATTTAGCCTTAAAGATACAGTGTCGTCAAAAAGTCAAATAACTGATAAATTTTCCTTTTATGAAAATGCATTTAATTGAAAAATGAAACAGATAAGGGAAAACTAAGACCAGATCGGTAATCTGTCACGCCCCAATTTACACCAAATATATACATTTCAGGTGAAAAATCGAAAAAAAAATATTTTTTTGAAAAAATTCTTTCTTCAATCTTTTTGCTCTTTCTTGACGCTCTACCCTCTCCAAAGCTTCGAGGAGAATCGCCTCATCTTCTTCGGGCCAAATTATTTCTTCTTCCCGATTTCCAGCCATATTAGAAGAACTCAGTTCTTTTTATTTTGGCAGAGTATGAAATTGACTGCTAAGTATCCGTATTTATATTCTTTTTATGACCTATATTTAGACCTGACTTACTTTTCTCTGTTTAAGAATTAAGATTGCACCATCTTCATCCCATTTGAACAAATTTACTATTTTTAAAAGTATGATGCTCGCTTATACTGTTGTTATATTTGTTTCATGTGATGTCATCTAAATGTATTACCTATTTTTACCTCTTACATGTTTTCGTCATCAAAACTACTTCTTTTAAGACGTCACTTATTTTGACATCACTTCCATTGTATGACCTATTTTTACCCTGACAGGCTTTCCTCATCAATATTGTTGCACCACAGAGATCAATAAGTCTTTTGTTCCCAACCTCTCTTACACCTCTCACAGCAAACGATTCTCAGACTGGTATTGAATTATGTCACAATAACCTATGACTAGACTGTTTGTATTGATTGATTGAGATGTGCAGAGGAACAGTTTCCTCAGAGGGTAATCTTAAGGGCTGATCTTAAGGGCTGATCTTGGAGGGGTAATCTTGGAGGGGTAATCCTTAAGGGGTAATCTTGGAGAGGTAATCTTGGAGGGGTAATCTTGGAGGGGTGATCCTGGACGGTAGATCTTCAAGGGGTGATCTTGGAGGGGTAATCTTGGAGGGGCTGATCCTGGACGGTAGATCTTCAAGGGGTGATCTTGGAGGGGTTGATCCTCAAGGTCCGATCCTGGGGTGATCTGGAACCCACCTCACTAGCATCGGGAAAGAGCTGAATGACAAAATTGCGAATTTCAACAGAGTCTTTTTGCTCTTGCCGCCACTCGCACTCCCATTTTTCAACCACTTGAAAATAAGATTGTAAGTATGCGGTTGTTTCGCACGTTTTCTGATACAATTCAGAGAATGTTTTGCCATTCACGTGGTTATGGGTTTTACCTGCAGTTAGTTGACATGGATGACCATGCCAAAAACACCCATGAAATTGATATATGACCCCCGCACCAAACCCGTCCACAGGTAACTGTCGTTTTCCTATCCGCACTTCTTTACCATTGAGTATATGCTGGATAGTTATACCCGTTGTTTGGCCTCCCATTCCAACCACCCCACAGAAGTCATCTGGGGCCAGTGGGTAAACTCACAGCTGAACCCAGTATCAGCCCGTCGTCTTAAAGCGACACCTGTAGGCATGTCCTGCATGACAGCCCAGAGGTAGAGGGCATTGGCATCATAACCAGCAATTTTTTTACACAATTTGCCCCCCTTGATTTTTGTTCTGTCTTTTTCCTGGTGACGATTAAAAATAATTGAGGGCCCCCCTACAATGTTATCTTTAAACAAATGATATAAATCATTATGCTTTGCTGGGAATAAACAAAAGTGATCCTCCAGATTCTGAAATAAATATCTCAGCGTTAAACCTGGGACAGAAATACCTTCCTTGAACATATCTATGCTTTTGGACTTATAAAAAAGACTCATTTTGGAAAGAGCCTCTAAAAATGGCACGACATCTTTGTTATTATACCATATGAGGAAATCTTTAAAAGTTGACATGTTATTTTCACGCCAAACCTTTAAACAATACTCATATTCCTCAACCGTTATATTTTCGTCCTTTAAAGAATTAAAAACGTGTCATGCGGTGGAAGTTGGGGGTGGTCGAGCTTTGCTAAACTGTCCATCCAGTCATAAGGGAAAAGCCTTTTCCTCAGAGCATTGATAAGCTTTCAGAAATTGTTTGTAACTACAGCCTGGAGCCAGATATTTTTGATGTCCAGAAATTTCAGCCATTTGGTAGAAATGCACATGTAATCACTATTCTTTTAATAATAATAATAGTTCCTATGGCGGTAAATTTTCATCCCCATCATTATCATTACAATATTCAAGACTTTTATATAATAAACCTTTAATAACATTCAGATCATATTTGCCCGAATTAAAGCCTCGACAGGAATCTGCCGACAATAATTCAACAACGAACCCATTAAACGATTCAAGACTTTTCCACAATTTCCTTCCCCACCCGAATTTTCTTCCCCACCCAAATTTTCTTCACCAACCGAATTTTCTTCCCCACCCAAATTTTCTTCAGCAATTGTATCTTGGCTGTTAGAGGGATCTTCCAGGTCTGTAAAGGCCTCAAAAATGTCATCTTCCCATAATTTGCCTTGTTTTTCTTCATTTATCATTTTATTCAACCGCTTAATAGCCTCAGCTATGGAGGTTTCATTGTTATTAATTCAAAGGCTTTATTAGCAATAGTATTACAATACTGGACAAAAGAATTTACTAGTTCAAATTCATCACCATCAGAAATAAAACACTGGGGGTCTCGAATTCTGGGACATTTGAACTAACACTAATACTTAATAATCTATGCTGACCTGTGAATTTAAGCTTAGGGGATTTGGAATGTGTGAAATTTTCTTTATCTATATACGTCTCAATATCGTAAGTAATTCTGTATGGATAAAAACGATCCTTATCGGCAATCTCAATCTGGAGACTTTGAAGTTTTTCAAAAACTGTGGGTTTTAGTTCAAATATCCCCCCAGGAAACTCATATGTGACATGTTCTTTACAACGAGGTGTATGATTCTTTAAGTTTCTGTGGTGTTTAAAAAGTCTGCAGCAGCGAGAGCATTGAAAAGTGTGGGAATACTGTACGATATTTGTAATGAGTGAAAAGTGCCCTTCATAATGATTAAGAAACATGGTTGATGGATATCGGCAGGGCGATCGCCGTATCAATTTAGCAATAATTTCAGATTTGTTAGTTTTCTCAAGTTAGTCTGGGGTTTAATTCGTAAACATAAATATTGATTTTAAAGATTTTTTCGAGTTCTCCCAATTCTAGAAATGTAACCCTTTAAATGTTGTTACAGCTGCCGCACTATTTATATACTTTTGGTATTTCAAAATAGTTGTTTTGGAGTTTCCTGGGTACTTGCTTCATCACCTTTAAGGTGATAGGCAAGACATCTAAAAAACACAAATTATCCTGATATGGGCGGTTTGTTTTCGGCCTTGAGACCATAGACAAAATAAAGCGATTATTTTTGAGGTAGTCCGGGAATGAGTCGGGTGAACCCCCTATGATTGGATAAGGACCAAGTTTTGTGACAAACATAGTGACATTTGTAATGAAATCAAAAACCCAGGCACTATCTTCTCTGTGTTGAAACAACACTTCTTCAAAATCTTTATCTTTTAATTGAACTAAAAACTCATCTAAATCTCTGTAACTACCGACATTAAAGGGGCGGTCAAATAACAGATAATTATTAGACGAGCTGTGAAAATATCTCAGTTCACCGGTAATTTTGTTTCGTAAGACAAATCCAAAAGCTAAATTAAATTTATAATGGTTCGATTGGTCTCTATGTATAGATTGTACAAGACTCTCTAATGCGTCATGACTCAAATTACTAAGTCTAAAATTATACGTATCTTGCACTCTGTTCTGTCTGCTGTGATGGGTTCTAATCGCACCCCAATTTTCCCTATATAACTGCCGCAATGGGTGGGGCATATCTACTTCAAAATCATCTGAAAATTCTTCAGGATCTTCTGGCTGTGGCGGTGCTGGTGCTGGCGGTAGCGGTGCTGGTGGCGGTGGTGATGGTGGCTGTGGCGGTGGTGGTGGTGGCTGTGGAGGTGCTGGTGGTAGCGATGCTGGTGGCGGTGGTGGTGGAGGTGGCAGTGGTGATGGTGCTTGTGGTGATGGTGCTCGTGGTGGACGTTCTTTGGCAGTCTTTTTATTCAAGCTGTTCTGCGACAAAGAAAACAAAATTGTACATCGTATTTCATAGGATTGATTCTACCCTGATAAGCAAAACATAAAGAGAAAGCGTGTGTGATAGGACTTAAAAAAAGAGTTTTTTTTTACCTGCCTAGTTGGTTTATCACAGACTTGTCGTCGGTGCCGAGTTAAATTACTTTTCGTCTTGAAAGACTTTTCACAGTCCGCATGAGAAAAGTTGCGAAGAATGCACCGATTTCAGGTGTGCATTAAGGCTTTTCTTGCTTGCACAAGACTTCTTACAACCGTTTGGGCATGCAAACTGTAAAAGAATAGTAAAAATAATAATGTTAAAAATAATGATAACGATAATAATAATAATGTGAAAGTTTTTCAATGCAAATAAATAAATCTCTACTTCAAATATTCAAATCTCTTAATACATATGTTCAACTCAATTAAATAAATCTCTTAAATATACTTTCAACTCATAGAAATAACTCTTTAACATATGTGATAAATGTAGACCTACCTCTGACTTTCTTTTTTGACGGACCTGGTACATCGTGGTCAGACAGGTCTTCAGCGGGTTCTTTTACGAGGGGAAATTCTTCGGCCGTAAGGCTGGGTAACTTTTCAGCTGTGCTGGGTACCTCTTCTGCTACCATGCGTGGTAGCTGTGCTAATTTCGCATTTTCAGCATTTTCCCTTTGCTAGCTCTGCAAAAGAAATCCAGAGAAATTAAACTATTATTTTTTGAAGTAATACAAGGGTGATTATAACTACTCTTTTTGTGTGTCATTCAAAATGCCCTTAAATCCATGTCAGTTTTTCTCTACAAAAATATATCAAAACGTTACGTCCTCTAGACTTTTGTACTAAATTACAAAAAAAAAAAAAGATTAAAAGATAAAGAAAAATTAATCAATTAACTTTGCAGTTTTGAACATTTTACAAAAAAATTAAATGTTATATAAGCGCATTAAAAAAACTCATTCTTATTCTTTCAATCCAAGACTATTTTTTCAACATTTGTACATGATATTCTTTATAAAAACTCTTTTATTTTTTTCGTTATCCTTTCAAATATTACTTGTGTAAAGTATTTCTTTCAGATGTAAAAGTATGACAATTTTAAAAGAAATTCTAAAATTGACCAACAGCTTTGTTAAACATATTTGAAAAGGCTTTAAAGGAAAATCAAAAATAACTTTAAAGAAAATATTGGTTGAATAAAATAAAAAAAATTAAAAAAATTAAAAAAAGAATATATAAAATGAGGAAATGATAATAAGTTTGTTGTAACAACTTACTGCTTTTGAAAAAATTCTTTCTTCAATCTTTTTGCTCTTTCTTGACGCTCTACCCTCTCCAAAGCTTCGAGGAGAATCGCCTCATCTTCTTCGGGCCAAATTATTTCTTCTTCCCAATTTCCAGCCATATTAGAAGAACTCAGTTCTTTTTTATTTTGGCAGAGTATGAAATTGACTGCGAAGTATCTGTATTTATATTCTTTTTTATGACCTATATTTAGACCTGACTTACTTTTCTCTGTTTAAGAATTAAAATTGCACCATCTTCATCCCATTTGAACAAATTTACTATTTTTAAAAGTATGATGCTCGCTTATACTGTTGTTATATTTGTTTCATGTGATGTCATCTAAATGTATTACCTATTTTTACCTCTTACATGTTTTCGTCATCAAAACTACTTCTTTTAAGACGTCACTTATTTTGACATCACTTCCATTGTATGACCTATTTTTACCCTGACAGGCTTTCCTCATCAATATTGTTGTACCACAGAGATCAATAAGTCTTTTGTTCCCAACCTCTCTTACACCTCTCACAGCAAACAATTCTCAGACTGGTATTGAATTACGTCACAATAACCTATGACTAGACTGTTTGTATTGATTGATTGAGATGTGCAGAGGAACAGTTTCCTCAGAGGGTAATCTTAAGGGCTGATCTTAAGGGCTGATCTTGGAGGGGTAATCTTGGAGGGGTAATCCTTAAGGGGTAATCTTGGAGAGGTAATCTTGGAGGGGTAATCTTGGAGGGGTGATCCTGGACGGTAGATCTTCAAGGGGTGATCTTGGAGGGGTTGATCCTAGAGGGGTAATCTTGGAGGGGCTGATCCTGGACGGTAGATCTTCAAGGGGTGATCTTGGAGGGGTTGATCCTCAAGGTCCGATCCTGGGGGTGATCTGGAACCCACCTCACTACTTACCACATATTACATGAAGTCTAATTTTTCATTCTAAAGATACGACTGACAGACACACACCGGCACACACTCACAGTAACCAATGCATGCAAACATACCCAAAGTCGACTAAATACATCATTATGTTTAAAGAAAAGTCATGAACATGAATCAAAATTAACTGTTGATGTGATGTAATTTTGAAGAATCTTATCCTGGTTTATCTTTCTTAATACAAAATCATTAGCTAATTTAGATAATTTCACAAAAATATCAGCACTTTAACATTTTTGTATTTACCCCCACTCACATAACTACCAAATTTTATAGATGCAATTGATATAGTTCCAGCTGGACGGTCCTGCAAGATGTCAATGGAATAAAGAATACCATTCACCGTGAATGCTTGAATCGACATTTTGTGATTAGAATAATCTTGTTTTTCTTCAAATTTTCAAATCACCCACTTCACTTTCTAATATTTTTTTCTGTTGGTTTTCAAAATAATCATACTGAATAAGATAGAAAACGGACCAGCAATTATAAAGTTACAAGCATTTCCTATTATTAAGATAATGCCCATCGTTAATATGTCTAATGCCAACTCCCTGGTACAGTAGTATCTCTCACAACTATAAGGCACATGAATGGACCATGTCATATGTGTACCACGTCTTACTGCTATTATATGAGCATGTACGTATAGGATATTTATGAGAATTTTTTTTTGTTGAGTACGAAAGAAGTGAAATTAATGAAGAAATAACTTAATGTGATATTTTGTATTTTGCCTTTAGTTCAATTGCAGTCTTCTTGCTAACAATCTGTTTTTGGTATTAAGGGAGAAAAGCTGAATGTGTAACTCTATTCAGATTGTAGTATTTCTGCCACTGCCTATGTTCCAAGGCCTCCATATTGTCCTGACCAAAAAGTTGCACCCTCTCATCCAGGGAATGATGACTTTTTCTTAATCAACTTTGGTCATTCTTTCAATATCTGGATGGGCAGATTCATCATCCAAATTCACGACGACCAACACCCCACCATCACCATCTGACCATGATAAAAAGTAACCTCCATGACCGTCCCAGCTGGTGTGCGTCTTCCTTGTTGGCCAATACGGACCTTGGGTATAAGAAAGCGAGGATTTAATATAACTTATTGTATGGAAATTTGACACGAAAACGAAGATTACATTTTGACTTTTGGTAGAGTTCTATCAAGAATACCATGAAGACCATCTGAACATATCTAGGGATGTCGGAAGTAGGGGGAAAGGGACCACTTCTCCCCCTTGCCATGTAGTAACTTTGGCGGGAGATGGCAGGAGCTACCTTTTTAAAGTTGAGGGCGGACCGGGCAGGATGTGCCTTTTTTAAAGTTATATGGAATTATTCTACGTCATTCTTGTATCTTAAAAACAAATAGAAATTCACACACTCATAAACCCTACATAGTACACAGCAGTTGAAACATACATTTAGTACTTACTTTACACAACTAAAGCATGTCATTCACCAGGGGCCCAAGGGCCGTGGTTGGAGCAGGGCATGGCCCCAATAATTTCCTGAGCAGTAATTTTTAATAGTGATCAAAGTTCGCCCGATGGGAAATTGCTAATATTATTCCTGCTTCCCCAATCTCTAACCCATATGCGTGATTTGCCTACCGAAAGTGGGGGAAATATAATTAATGGGGGAATGAGAGGGGAGGGGGGAAGATCACAAAATTATGCTGGGATACAAAATATTACCATACAAAAGTATACATTTAGAAAGAGTGGGGATGGGGGTGCTCCACCTAAATCCTGCCTATACTCAAACCACGGTGTATGAACCGGAGGCCTGAAGGGGTGCCTGTCCCACACTTGTCCCACTCATCAAGGGCACCTTTTTAAAGGTAAAAAGTGCCCTTCAATTACTGTTAACGAATGTGCCCTCTCTTCTCCCCCCCCCCCCCTCACCCGCCCACCCCTTTGCTTTAAGTTCCTTCTGACACCTGTGACTCTATCCATCAGTCCAATGGGTATCCAAGAGTCATCTAGGACAATGTTTAAATCAAAGAAGTACCACTAACATACCACAACAATTATGGTGCTAAAATATTGAAGAACAGTATAGGGAATCAGATGCGTAGCCAGCTTCAGATTTTTGTCAGGAGCCACAGTCCCATTTTGGGGCACTAGGCCAAAATTTTGGGGCCCTAGCCACAATTAAGACCAACCCATGATGAGAAATCATGTTTTTTTTTTTTTTTTTTTGAGGGGGTGGGGGTTCTAGGCTAGCTATTAGTCATATCGCACAATACACTTTTTGACATAATAGTTGCGTGTACAGCGCGGCCGCAGATCTGTAAACAACAGCAAGCACACAATGTTAGCGTACATAAACGGGTTAAAGCGAAAGAAATTACTGCCAAACAATGGTAAATGATTCCATAACTAGGGGTCCCTACCCCATATCACTGCATTACATGTGGGTGTAAGGAAGGCGTGACCAATGCGAAGCCGTGTGAAGGCGTCCTGCTTCCATGCTCCCTCCAACTTCCAATAAGGGTTATGGACAGGAGTATGTATTGCTGTATTGACTTTAGGATTGATAATGAGAAATGAAAATTTGGAAATCAGAGTGAGGTAAAACGATGTAATCATAAGGCTAAAGGTTATTACGAGCTTTATTTGAAAAACAAAATTATTTTAACACAAATGCTAGCTACAAGATAAAAGCATTGGAAAGGATAGAAAACTATATTTTTAGTACGATACAAGCAGGGCTGGATTAACCAAGTGCGGTCTGACATTCCTGTGCATTGCATTTTATAACGTGTGGATTTTAGTATGTTCCTCCAGTGATGTGTGAGAAGGGACACTTGCCCCCACCCCCCGCCAGATTCTTTCCACAAATTTTTCTGAAAAATATTGTGTGACCCACTAGTTCTCTCAGACGGAAAGTTAGGTAATAGGTAATGAATGGTCAGCTAAATTTCATGGGCCTAGATCTTCAGGAACGAAAGCGAAGCTTCCAGACCGAAAATACATAAGTGAAATGAAAAATAGTTTGTTTTATATCACAGGCCTGTACAAAGGACACAACAAGTATAAAATACAGTTCAGATATATATTATTCAACTAATCTCCAGGGATATGACTATCCTCTGAGTTGAATTTACATCAACATTTACAGTATACAAGAATAGAACACAATTACTCACAAGTACTTAAGACTCAATAATTAATCAATAAAATGTATGTGCACAACAACTATGATTTGGCCAATTTGAATTAGTGTTCAGGTACCTTTTATCGGCGATACTGTTCTGAAGATGACCACTGGACTCTTCCAAAGAAAATGAGAGTTGTACTTACAGTTCAGGCTGCTACATATACTTCACACAAACTGGTTTATTAGACAAAATCCATTCAGTCCAAAGTAAAAAGGTATCGGCTTAAATTCACTGGAACTCCATTAACAAAAAAAAAAAAAAAGTCATCTGGAAGATCACACGCTGTATCAGCAATATTTAACAACTGAATTGAATCCTTCCGAACTCTGAAATTATCACTTTCTTGATGATTCAATTTAACAATTTACTGGAACGGAACTGGAATGATTTGATTAAGTTCAAATGTTGGTTCAGGCACTTGTCAAAATATTAGCTTTTAACTTCTTCTCAATAATTATTCTACTTTGAAATTTCTCAAGCTTCTTAAAATAAAATGTCATTATTTATATAAACTTCTGAGCTTATACTCAAAATCTGCCACTGAATGTTAAACAGCAAAGTGGTTCTATTGAACAATAATATTTTATCAACTTGTGACTTGAAGAAATATTCTAAGTACCAACTTGTGATTTTAAAGAAATATTTTAAGTATCAACTTGTGATTTTAAAGAAATACTCTGAGTCAGAAAATAGCCAGTCTATTTACAGAATTTACAAGTGAGCCAAAACGCTTTATCAAAATGTAAGAATTATGATTAGGATATCGACTGACTTTTTAGGCGTGTTGCAATAACTTTTTAAACTGAATATTTTGCAACATCAGCTATCCCATAATTTTCTCAATCATCCCATTGGTCGTTTTAATCCATAACATGTCCATGCATATTTAAAGAAACTGCAATTGGTCACTTATAAAATCATGGCCGAATTACATCACTTTTCCTGGAACAATATTCGACAGATGTCTGTCAAATTTGAGGCAAATGTGACAAGAAACAGCCAAAACCAAAATAACCGAACTGCTTCCTCCCTAAAACAAAGAGAAAGTTTAACAACTTGGGTAAATTACCCACACCCAAAGAGACAACTTATCTCCCCAGAAACAAAAGGTAACATAAAAACTCTTACTTTGCACTAGAAAATAATTACCCTCTTCCAAGTACAATTAATGGACAGGTTGTTTACAATTTTCCAGCTATTCATCCTTAGGTGACAGTGATACCTGCAGGGCCACATCATAAGTAAGGGTGCCTTGAATAACCATAGCGTTACACCTATCATTCTGACTAACCACATTTTCCTCATTCCAACTAAAATGATCTATTTATATCTCTGCCATGTCATTACTTACTTCAAACGAACTTGGTAATATATTACTCGTTGAATTTTGTGAGGCTTGAAAGCTTTTAGACGGGACAGTGAAATCAGTTGCCCCTGGTTCTTGAAAATCCACTTCATTATTATCTAATATACCTCTTACCTGTATATTGTGCTTGCGATAACCTCTTCGCCCATTGGCCATGATATGATGAATGACCCCTTCATCCAGTTGAGAAAATATTGTTTGAAGTTTCTCTCTCTGCCTCTGCTCCAACGATGGTGGTCTTCTTGAAAGCCGTGTCCTTCGGTGAATCTTCATTTCTTCCAACAGGAAATTCAAAATCTCTTCTGAAACACTTTCAGGGGGAACACATCTAAAATCTTTTTTGGTCAGTTGACTAAACCCAAAATGGAGATCTTCTGGTTTACCAGATTGATTAATTTGCCTCCAACTTTCCATCCTGAAATAAAACTTTTAATCAGAAGAATATAGTTTTTCTATAGAACAAAATGGTACAGCGAGCTCTGTTCCAATAGTTTAACAACTAATTGTAAAGTTTAAAAATTCCCTGAGAGTTATAAAATATTCAGAAAACAATACCAAGTTCCATAACTCCCGAAGCAATCTAACATATTTTTTTTTAATTGTTAAAACTTTAATGCTACGACCTAATAGTACTATGGTAGCTGCCATTTTGATTGCAAAACATGCAGATTATGATGAAGACTGATGTTGTCAATTTTTTTTTTTTGGATAAATAACACAAGACCATTTTCAAAACCATTGCTTTCATAATCATTACAAGACCAATTTGAAAACCATTGCTTTGAACATTATTCGGGAAGGGAAGGAGGGGGTTTGCCCTTCCCCATGTTGGAGGCCCTGATATTCAATGCCTTCTACCACCCTGATATTGCAATTCTTAAGTGATGAAGCAATGCAGGCTTACCTATTTTATGTGCAGTTTTGACAGCACTAAATTTCAGTTATTTTTTTGTTTTACCCAATTGAGCTTACCGTAGTTAATTTAGGCCTACACTTTTTTATAATATCACTCACTCTGTTTTGAACATAAAGTGGAATATAAAAAGAAGTACTCTACACAAGAGGAAGAAAAAAGCAGTTGCAGCATTTCATTACGCCCAACATTACTTGACGCATGCACAGGAAATTTATTTATCAAGTAGGCCTAATAGTAAGAAAGAGAGGTTCAACGTGACACGAGTTTATAGACCCTATTGACTTGTGCTTGTTTTTTCACGGCGAAATGCTGTAGCTATTTTTTCTTCATACTGGCCAAAGCTGGATGTTCTCGATATTGGATTACTGACAGAATGGCGTAGAAACGTTACTATAAAACTAATTATTCATGCCAAAAAAAAAGCTCTTTAAAGTTTTAATTTTTTTGTAAATTCTTGTTGACTTGGACTGACAAAGCAATAAATAAGCATCCATACTGGCCCAGGGATTTTTCAATGTATCTTGTCTAATCTGCAAAATTGACAAAGACTCAGAAGTTTGGCAGCTGTGGAAAAAATTTAAGATAAACATGTCAACATCAGTTTAAAATTATTCATTTCCCATCCTCAACATTTGGCCTAACAGTAAGATCTATAACCATGGAAAATATCAAACAAAATATTTAGTCATTAATATTTAACAGAACCCTCCTACCAATATCAGCAAAGCTTAGAAATATTAGCTCTTGTCTTAATTCTAATTGTATAACAAAAGCAACACCATTACACATCGATTAAACCATGTACTGTAGCCTAACGTTAGGCTTTTTAATGTGACTGTGTGATAGGATAGCTAAACTCAATCAAAAAACATCGCCAGAATCAGTTTTTGTTTGCCCGAAATTCATTTTGTTTGTCCAAAAACTGTAAAAATGTTAAATTAAATCGAAAGATTGATCCAATTTTTGCATCAATTTTTTTTTCCGTAATGGATTTAATATGTATTTTAATTGAAAATTCCGTCCGAAAAAATGCAATGCAAATGAAGACATTGCCTCGTTTCGTAAGTGAACATTGCAAGTAGGGCCTATGTACTGTGTACTGTGATTCTGAACGTTGTGATGCTGACTGAATTAAAAAATATATATATATCCCAGAGTTCAACGTGAAACTGAATGAAAACAAAATAATATTTTAGGAAAGATTTTAATTCCTCTAGGCCTCTTTTTAGTACATTTTGCTAAAGAAAAAGTCTGCCAGGCCTAATCGATAAGCAGATTATTCTAACTGTGCAACGTTAGGAGTCCCTTTACAAAGCACAGGCACTTCGATCTTGATTGACATTATGCATACAATGCGTTATCGATTTTTAGGGCGTTAAGTCACAGATGAAGAGAATCTGCAGGGCTGCAAGCTCAGTGATGTTAGCGCGTTAACCCACATTTAGCGCGATTTTGCGCTTGGGCAGCTCTATTCATCATGGTGGTAAGTGCACTAACGCCCCGCACTTAGCGTGTACGGTTATTCCCGACTGTACTGTATATATATATATATATATATATATATATATATATATATATATATATATATATATATATATATATATATATATATATATATATATATATATATATGCAAGTTTTGATTTCATGATGAAGCAATCACCCTCAATTTGTATTGCCTTGTACTAAAATCCACAATTCTTTAATTTCTTCTTAATGTTTAAAATATACTTAGTATATTCATGCATTCATGCAGGCGATTGTACTGAACTTGCTTTCAGTGATATTCTTTGCTTTTAGATGGTAACTTAATTATTTTATCATCCAGAAGTTGTCATCCTTTGTCAACAATAAGCAAAAATGTAAATGACTATAAACATTCATCATATTGAAATTATCTTGTTGTGAAAACAAATTGTTGTATCATGTTAGGGGGCATTACAATAAACGTTTTCAGACCCCTAGCTTTATTAAAAAAAGGGCAGGGTGCTAGACTTGCTGAGGGGCACATTAATGCGCCCGCGAAGTGCTGCATCTTTTTGGCGTAGAGTCCAGGGGCTTCCTTAAGGCTCAATCCTATGGTGAAGAAGCTTTGGGGTTTTAGCTATAATTAAACCTCAGAATGAAACTATTCTGGTTGATAAGGACCAATCATGAGCCAAACAAGACAATTGCTTACTATGCTATCAATTTGTGTTCTGTATCCATGTAAGGTATTCATTTATGAGGTTAATTAAGATTATTAAGTTTGTAACAAATCTTTAAAAAAAAAAAAAAACACTTTTAAAGTTTTTTTTCTTCTCATGAGGGGCAAGGCGGACCCCAGCAAGGCAAGGCAGATCAGAAAGAGGGAGGGGGGGGGGGACACCTCTGTAAAATAGCAAAGCTAGGGGTGTGGTTTTCTTTGAATTGGGCTGGATGAATACACACATGGACTGAATTTACTCCACAGGAATTACAACAGATGCCAATCAAATTTGAATTGAAATGGACAAGGCAATGTCATCATTTCGCTGATGACAGCAAAGCACTTACTCTTTGGAGATGTCACTTGAATGAAGTCAATTTGGCCAAATTGCAACGTATCACTAACACACCTTTTGTACGCTATATTATAGGAGGCTCGTTTCTTGACCAATTTGTAGCCTTTGGACTCAAAAGATTGTGTTCTTAAACATGACTCGATAGTAAATCAAGTGGTTGGTGTTATCTTCATTAGGAAGCAAACGGTCAAACACATTTTCAGATAAAATCTTCTCAACAGGCGATCCTAAAACCCAGACATTTTCTTCCACAACCTTTTTCTTCAATGCAACAGGTTTGTGTCTAAGACGAGTTTAATAAAACACAATTACATCATCACTTTTCAATAAGTGAAGGGAGCATAAGCATTGTTCCAATTGTATTGGAGATCTGAATTTTAGGTTTTTGAGTTTCATGGAAGAAATGAAGTAAATTGCCATTAATTTCTTCCAAATGGAAACAACTCTGAATCCACAAGGGCCCTAAATCCCTTACTGTATCAGGGAGGTGCAGTAGTAAATGCAAATTGGCAGACATAAACCTTTTCCCATAAAGCACAGAAAACATATTTCTGAAGCAAAATTTGACACTCCCTATACTTGCAACAGGTTTGTGTCTAAGACGAGTTTAATAAAACACAATTACATCATCACTTTTCAATAAGGAAGGGGTGCAGTTCCAGTAATGCAAATTTTTGAGTTTCATGGAAGAAATAAACCATTTTTCCCAAATGGAAACAACTAAAGGGCCCTAAATCCCTTACTGTAAAACATAGTTTAAATGAAATTGGCAAAAAACCTTTGACAGAAAACATATTTCTGAAGCAAAATTTGACACTCGTCTATACACTTGCTTGATATACTGGTTCCATTTAATAGACAAATTGCTTCCACAAGAAGAAGGTAGTGATTGAAAAACATTTCATCCATTATGTCCATAATTAAAGGGACAGAATAATAAAACAACCAAGAGCGACATTCTGAAGCTTTCCAATACCTCGTATGTTCTACAATACTCCGTGGAGTACGAGAGATACAATTTGGAAGCTTGATACAGCGTAGTGTAGTCTCTCATCCACAACTTCAACAAATTTACTAAGAGAAAAAAAAAAGTTATGATGAGTGTGAAGAAGAAAACCATAGGGTCAACAATTTTCTTACTAAGCCTAATAAAATCGATGCATGTAATCTAGGGCCGTACCACGAATAATGTCAGCCCCAAGATGTAAGAACCATGATGGGCCTTTGATACCATAAACTGACTTTTTTGACCGAAAAGCAGCAGCGGCATGCTCAAAGTTTCTGTATGAGTTCTCTTTGGACCATCTGGATTTTCCTTACAAAATGGATATATTCTTGTAAATCCACGACCAGTTCTCACAACAGCGCCCCCTTGATTACACCGAGCACACCCGTACTGCCCATTAAATTGCATCATGTTCATGATCATAGCTTTAGCAGGTAAATCACTGTACCTCCTAAAAGTGAACCTCTTACAGTTACAGGAATCTCTGATTGGAGTAGATTTACCTCAAAACCGTCATACACTTTACATAATGATGAATGAAAAGGCTTAAGATATGTGACCATGTAAGGTTTGGACACAAACCTGCAAAAATCATGTTTACTTTCTTTATTCTCTTATCATATGGAAGCTCATTTATTATGAATTCCAAAAATGCACACATACAGTAATGTAAAAGATGGTGCAATTCAGGAATAAAAAGCAATGGATATATTTGTAAAATAAGCAATATAAAATCATCCCCAAAACAAGAAAAACCAAATAAACAAATTGAATAGCCTAATTTATTGGTTGGTGGGTTGCTAAATTTTGTACCAAAATTCACTAAATTTTAGGCATATGAAAATCTCATTTGATGAAAATAATAATTCCAAGAAATTAAATCAATATGTTGGTCCTATATGTACAAGACCTAATATACTCTCCTCCTGCAATCAACATCAACTTGAGAAGAAAAAAAAAAACCATAGAGGGAGGGGGGGGGGGGAACAGAATCTACAGAATGTAGCCTTCAGAATTTCAAGTAAGAGTATGTGCCTTTCCTGAAAACTTGACAGCAATTTTGAACCTAAGCCTCACAAGCAACGGAAATTACACAAACTCAGAAATCTGCACTAAAATAAGAGTTACGATTACCATTAAAGCAAGAAAAGCACATTTTCTTTGTGTCATTTTCAAGTGATGCACATTTTACGACAAACTGCAGGAAAAGTCGTAACATGAATACATTTTAATATTTTGTGAAATATTCTTTACTTATGCTGTGGAAAAAGAATCTTCTTGTATGCTGGAGGTCTTTTCCGCTTAGGTGTTGTTGTGGTTTGGTTTAATTGATTGGCATGAGTATGCCATTCTGTCCTATTTTTTTCCTTTGATCCTAATGATAATGTTGTGTATAACTTGGTATACTTTCTGACTAACTGTTGTGTTTTGAAAAAGGTTTTACAGCGAGAGGGAGACTGTCTTTGAATGTTTTTCCAAGCAAAGTACTGACAGGAATTGACAAGCTTTTCTTGTTTTTAGTAGTTTAATCTTTGAACTTTTCCCTTTTTTTTTATTTTTTAATGTAACTCATTTTTGATCTGACATTGATCGATTGTGCATCAAATGTGCATCAAATGTGCATCTTTTGCCTTTAAATGCCTATCCTCCAAAGAAGCATTTCTGGTGACATTTGTTACATATACTTGAAGAGTGTACTGGGTCAAGTCTTGTATGCATTTCTTATCATGGAAGCCATCAAACCCTTAATTATAGCTGACAATAAGATGGTTCAGTCTGACAGCATTTCTAAAAATAAGAGGCACAAGACGATAACATGCTGCTTTGTCACTATGTACCTTTTGTTTGACAAGCACTTGCCAGATTCTGGAAGCTGTGCCTTTACCCTCCCACCAAGATCTTTGATCATAGCTGCAACATCTGCTTGTGTGTAGCTCCTCCCATTCTCTTTTGGCACACATCCATGGAGTACAAAAACTAGCACAAAACGATCTACAACTGGCCACATCATTTACTGTGAGTAGTTTTATTTTCAGAACTTTTGGCTGACCTTTTTTATCTTTCGCCACATTTGAATACAGTATGCAGCAAGGTGGAAGAAGTAGTAGTAAGATGAGCCTATACAGTCCTCGACCAATCAGGAACCAGTATTTCAAATATTTATGAATATTTATATTTATAGAATATGCAATTTAGGTGTAATACTGGCTCCTGATTGGTTTTACCACATAACATTCAATTTTTGGAGGGAAGGGATAAACACACAACTAAAATGTCTTAATTAAGTTTCTCTTTCTTATATTTGTGTTGGCTCTTATTAGAGCTTTGGGTTTTATCGATCGATCATTAGATCTACTGTCCTCCTCTTCTCTGGTGGCCCTCTGATGTTCTCCTTTGTTCTTGTCGGCATCTTGACCATTCTTTGATTTTTCAGGGACCTCGTCATGTTCTTTTGCCATGTTAAAGCAGCAATGTAAAAGTCCCATATGCCGTTCCGAACGGTTGACATGTCTTGATAAGCATATAATGGCTGCTACAATAACATCGCCTTCTGCAGGTTGAAACCCGTCTTTTAAAGGTTCAAAACAGTTGCATCTGTTTTTGAGGTGCTCTATAACTTTATCGTAGTCGATAGGTCCAGGGCTCCATTTTCTCAAATATTTAAACATTTGGTCGGCTAAGATTTCCACTCCATGATGATGATGTGTTTGCTCTGAAGTTCTGAATACGAATGAAAAGAATGTACATAATATAATTTACAATCCATAAACATTATCTATCGATTGCCAGCCCAGAGGCTGGCTCGATTTACATGTCAGGTAATAATTCATAAATTGAAGTGAGTGATTTTGCAAATAGCCGCTGGCAAACGCAGCCAACCAAGGAATGGTCACATATCAAATATGCCCTGGACCCGGTCCTATGCTGACACTTTAATGCTTCCGATAATGCATAAATGTTATTTAAAAAAACAAGTCAAGAAGCCAATGTGACTCTCACTAGAGCCTGGGGCCAGAATAGATAAGTCAAATGAATCAAATGACAATGCCCCAAGTAAAAGAAAAATAAACATCTAAAGTTAGGCTAAGCGGTCATCAACAATATAATATAGAAAAGTGATTGGGTAGTGGCTTAAGTAATATTAGGTGAACTAACGAGTAAACTTAATGATACGTTAAGGAGGTTTATCTATTTAGGTCAGTGTCCTGAGTTAATTGTATGAAGGAGGTGTTGATAGTAATGGGATGTTGTAATGTTGGGGTTACAGTACGAGGTCAGTATTATGGCTTTGAAGGTCGGCTTAAATACTGGCTGAATACCTAGGTGTAGTGACGTTAGAGTTTGTGTGAGGTATACTAATCATAAATAGTCGCAATGCAAGCACACTTGAAGGTGCTTGTCTGTATATACATTTACAAATACAATGGATATGTATAGACAAACAAGCAGTAAGAAGCAAGAGTGTTAAGGAACCCTGTTAAGTCTAATAAATGGAACGTGTGTGTGTGATTTCAGTCATTTGAATGGATCAGGTTGCTCAATTTATGTTTTGTTTCAATCTGTGAGCAATCAGAAGCCAGAAAGGTATGATGTCATCGGAGTTGATGGTGCTCTTTTGAAAATGACACAACAGAACAAATGCAAACGATAAGAACAAACATGGACAGCAAATGATAAGAAGAAATATGGATGATACAATGTCACAAAAAAAATAAAACGATAAGAAAATTTATTTGACACAAGTAAACAAACGATAAATATGGGCGTTACAAACAATAAGAACAATTATGGACAATACAATGTTACATAACAACAGATAAGAACAAACATGGATGTTACAATGTCATATAAAAATGATCAGAATGTCTTGAATCAACTTTCTCTTTATAGCTGTGCTGGCTCTCAAAAGAGCCTTTAGGTTTCTATTTCTTCTTCTTCTTATGTCAAGACAGGACAGAGCGTACACTCGCACAATGTGGTGTATGTCCAATGTGGTAATTGTTAGATTTCTGTCACCTCCTCCTCATCTTTGTCTTTACTTTTTCGACATACCAGTGCCTGCATACCACTTTTCCACCTGTAGGTGCATTGTTTGAAACCTCTACAGTGTGTGCACAAATGAGTGTATTAGAGTGTGAGGCAACTTCACATAAGTATATCCACAAAAGAGTCAATTAGAGTGTGATGCCTCACAAAAGTGTATGTACAAAAGAGTATTCGAGTGTGAAACCTTTACAGAAGTGTATGCACAAATGTGTATTAGAGTGTGAGGCAACCTCACATAAGTATATCAACAAAAGAGTCAATTAGAGTGTGATGCCGCACATGAGTATATCCACAAAAGAGTCAATTAGAGTGAGAAACCTTTACAAAAGTGTATGCACCATGAGTATTAGAGTGTGAGGTAACCTCACATAAGTATATCCACAAAAGAGACAGTGGGATGCCTCACAGAAGTGTATGCACAAAAGAGTCTATTAGAGTGAAACCTTTACAGAATTGTATGCACAATCACATAAGTATATTTATCCACAAAAGAGTCAATTAGAGTGTGATGCCCTACATAAGTATATCCACAAAAGAGTCGATTAGAGTGGGATGCCACAAGTATATCCACAAAAGAGTAAATTAGAGTGCAACATTTACAGAAGTGTATGTACAAATGGGTATTAGAGTATAAGGCAACCTCACATAAGTATATCCACAAAAGAGTCAATTAGAGTGGGATGCATAAGTATATCCACAAAAGAGTCAATTAAGTGTATGCACAAAATAGTATTAGTGTGATGACTCACAGAAGCTTTTGGACAAAAGAATCTAATGGACTGAAACCTTTTCAAAAGTGTATGCACAAATGAGTATTAGAGAATGAGGCACCCTCATATACAGTAAGTATATCCATAAAAGAGTCAATTAGAGTGGGATGCCTCACATAAGTATATCCACAAAAGAGTATTAGTGGGATGCCCCACATAAGTATATCCACAAAAGAGTATTAGTGGGATGCCTCACATAAGTACATCCACAAAAGAGTATTAGTGGGATGCCTCACATAAGTATATCCACAAAAGAGTATTAGTGGGATGCCTCACATAAGTGTATCTACAAAAGAGTATTAGTGGGATGCCTCACAGAAGTGTATGCACAAACGATCATGAGTGTGATGCCTCACAGAAGTGTATGCACAAACCATTATTAGTGTGATGCCTCACAGAAGTGTATGCACAAAAGATTATTAGTGTGATGTCTCACAGAAGTTTATGCACAAAATGTTCTATTAGAGTGAAACCTTTACAGAAGTGTCTGCACTATGAGTAATAGAGTGTGAGGTAACCTCACATAAGTATATCTACAAAAGAGTCAATTAAGATTGTGATGCCTTACATAAATATATCCAAAAAATAGTCAATTAGAGTGTAAAACCTTTACAGAAGTGTATGCACAAATGAGTATTACAGTGTGAGGTACAAATGAGTATTAGAGTGTGAGGCAACCTCACATAAGTATATCCACAAAAGAGTCAATTAAGAGTGTGATGCCTCACAGAAGTGTATGCACAAAAGAGTCTATTAAGTGTCAAGCCTCACAGAAGTGTATGCACAAAAGAGTCTATTAAGTGTCATGCCTCACAGAAGTGTATGCACAGATGAGTCTATTAAGTGTCATGCCTCACAGAACTGAATGCACAAAATAGTTGTTTCACATAGATGTGTATGCATAAGAAGTATATTAGAGTGTGATGCCTCACAGAAGTGTATACACAAGAGTGCTACCTTGAATTATGACATATATGCTAAGACCAACATCAATTAAATGTAATTTTCCTGCTGTTAATAGACCATCGTATCAGGTGAAGACACCTAAACTTTTATTGCAAAAGTGCAATACAATTTTTTTTTCTTTTTCTGAAAATTGTAGTAAAACGTATTTTCCCTTTCCCCCTTTTCCCAATCATTTTTTTCCTAACCTTTGCACCTTAATTATTTAACACCCTCTTGGCACGTTTGACTCTTGACTGTCGCGGTGCCGTTAAATATCAACAAACCAAACCAAACCCACAAAATAATCAAAATCCTACCTACTGCAGTACTCAGGGTTTTGGAAAAATAAACTGGGATATAAATATGTAAAGTACAGTACATAGTTCTGGTGTGAATTTGAGGTTCAAATGCCTTTCTTATTTATGATAAGTTAAACGTAAGACTTATGTATGTACATGGGTTTTATTTTGAACCTGAAGGCTTCTATATCTTTCTGTCATTTCTGCTGTAGGGAGACTGACAAATAATTGGATTAGATTATATAATTATATTTAATGTTTTTTTGTTGAAGTGATGTAACTGAATTGTAAAGAAGAAAAAAATAGGTTTTTTCTGTTTCTGTCCAAAAATTTACAAAACCTTGATCATTTTTCTGCCTTTGTATGCCTTGATTTAGAGATTACAAATTATTGTATTTTTGACATTTTGTATTTTTGACATTTTGTAGATTTGTTATTTTGTTTGTAGATTTTGTATTTTGTTATTTTGTATTTTGTAGATTTTAAATTTTGTACATTTTGAATTTTAAATTGTGTAGATTTGGTATTTTGTTATCATGGTTTTGTTGCAATCAGTAATCATCCTCATGCTAAAGATATGATAAGAATATTATAAGTTTATACTTTGCTACAGAAATCTAGAGGCAACATTAGCTAATGAAATAATGCCGGAAAATAAAATCAGAAATGGCCATTTTGCCACTTTTTTTTAACAATCTATGAGTCTTTAGAAATGATAAGATTATGCCTTCTCCTGTGTAGATCTTGTTTGGTGATGCGGAAGATTAAGAACCTTTTATAAAACACCTACAGTACTCTCCATTAAGCAATTGTGGTAAAAACAATTCAAGAAAACAGACATATATTCCCTATTATATATCACAAATCTCCTTAAAATTTGCATAAATATGCATAAAATTGTCATATATCACTAATTTCCATAAAATTTGCATATTAAGCTATAAGAAAGTTAAATGTTTGCTATTTTCACAGTTTTTACTAGATTTTTAATCAAATGGGTAATGTTGCCTCTAGCTGTCCATAGGTCTTGGAAGGGTTCATATGATCAGGGAGTTGGAATTCCAACTCCCTGATATGATTTAACATTAATGTAATATGACATGAACTGCTTTGAATTAGTAGACTGAGTAAATTTTCATGATGATTGTATCATATTTATAATTGATTTCCAGCAAGGGAATATAATGTTCATCTTGATACGTTCTCTTTCCTAGTCGAAGATTAGTGAAACTTTGAAAATTATATTTCCCGGCCCTTTTTTGCTTGTTATAGAGTATGTTGTTACACCTTGATTGTAGTAGTAATAAGTTTGTCTGTACAGTAATCTGATAATGTAAAAATTGAAAATGGTATTACTATGAAATTGTACAGCTACTGATGATTATATTTATGTAAAAAGACATCAAGTATATGAAATATAACTGGGAGTGGCACAGGAATGATGTATTGTTTTGCCACTCATTAAGAAACCTCTTCAGCAGAGTTGAAGACAACCAGGGGAAGGGGCTCCCGCAGTGACTATTTTTGCACTGCTTTAAAAAACAAATTTCTGTCAATCTGAAACTAAGGAGTTCAAACTCCAATAGTAGCCCCCTTCCACCCCTTCCCCACCACACCCAACTCAACTTTTGCTATGTATTTTACTTTTCAAAATTACTGAATGTAAAAGAGCTTTAAATGGCTCTGAAAAGTCAAAGAAATGCCTTCTAATGGTGCAATGTTACCAGTGCCTTTTGATCCCGATTCTTGCACCCGATTCATTACCAATTAAGCCAATTTTAAACCTTAGCTCTACCACTGCTCTTTAATCAAGTTTGTACTTTAACAGAATTTTGTTATAAATGTTTGAAAGGAATGTTTTGTAAAGAAATGGGAGTAATTGAGAATACATGTGAAAGTATAAAAAAAAAATTGAGTTATTCTTCTTTTTCTTAATTGCAGTGTATATACATGAAGAAAAGTGTGGGGCCAGGTGGGTCAGTTTGGGGGTGTATCTTTGAATGCAAAGTTGAGACTCAAGGGACCACTTGTTCTTAAAGGATCATTCTACTGAAAAGTGAAGGCTTTGGACTTTGCAAAATAATGTGGATATTTTAGGTGTATGGACAACAATGGTTTATGATATACTAAAAACCATGCAAACAGCAAAATCTCACATCAAAATCGGTTAGAAATTGACCATTTTACAACATTTTGAAAATTGGATATTTAATTAGCATAAATTATGCAATATTTTGTGACCTCAGAACGGGACAACTAGAAAAATTTGTTAACTTTTTGTTTTTCGGTCCTAATTCCTCCAAATCTTTGAATGGGAGATGTTGACTATAGTGAACAGGAAATTGGATATTATAACCTTGACTCAGATACAGTAGTAGAAGCAATTTGAGAACCTTACAATAAAGAATTTCAGTTGTATTTTCTATTCACACATCACACTTTTGCACTGGCGGAAGAATTTTAATTTTTTATTTGTTATAACTTTCAAACTATGAGGGCTAATGTGACTATTTAAAGACTGGTCTGCTCATATGAGCCAAAAATCTCTACATGTTCATATACCTTTTGCAGAATCGTGAAGAAACCACTTCAGTATCAGACAATAAGTGCTACTGTGACCATTTAAAGGATTAGTTCAGTGGTCAAGCATGTCCCTCTTATATGAAAGAGGACTTCACAAAGAAACAAAATGGTAAAAAGCATTCAAAATCTTATTCTGTTTAAGGAGATATTCATTTAAGTTCTTACTGTGTAAAAATGACTGATGTAGTAAGTCTACTATGGAAAGTTGGTGTCTTCATCCTCACATTCTTAACAATTATTAATGTATTTTTTTATTTAATTTTTGACTATTTAAATTATTTTTCCTCAAAACTTTCTTCAGGTGGTATATTATAAATAGTCTTCTTAGATTCAGTTTTACTACTTTTTCAACAAATCCCATTGTTTTTAAGCCACTAAATCGCAGGACAAAATATGATATAAAGACAGGAATCTGAGAATATGACATCACATCTAGTTTGATTTCAGTCATTCAAAAATGATACCAAACTTTAAACTTAGATATCTCCCTTAATGGAATAAGATTTTTAAATGCTTTCTTCACCATTTGGTTTCTTGTGAAGTCCTTTTCATATAAGATGGACATCTTTTAAAGATTGTTCTGCTATTAATTTAATGCTCTTGGGTAACTCTGCAATGAGAAGTGCTTTTGTCCTTATTTAAAGATTGTTCTGTTCAGAAATCAGAGCTTTTTTTGGTGAATATAAAATCTCTATTTGCCCATTTAACTTGAACAAAGTCCTCATCAGTGGCGTAAATTCCCTGAAATGAAGGGGGAAAAAAAGCTGTCATTTCATTTGGGGTCAATAGGGGGCTGGCCCACTGAAAGGGGACTCATACCTCCCAACACTGGTTATGCCTCTGACCTCCCCTCTTGACTTTCCCTACCAACATGCAGACTGGAATCTTTACTCCAGCTTATGCAACATCTCCATCACTAATGATATCCTCCTTTCTGACAACCCCTTGGCAGTGCGGTAAAGCTTCAGCATTCTAATCTAGCATCCCAGGTTTGATTCCTGGTGGGTCTCTAACCAGTGCTCCACGACTGGTTAATAAAACAGCCATGTGCATCTTAATGTAAATACTCCAATGGAGGTCTGTTGGGATGTTATAAACTCTGGTAAACCAACCAACCCCATCAATTTCTTCACTTTCAAAATTCTGCAAGTCCCAAATTTTTCTATCCCTACTTCCTCTTGCACCCCCAAGAACTTCAAACTTTGGTTCACCACTAATTGCAAAAAAGCAATCTCTCTGAAGAATAAAGCTTCTCAGTCTTTCCACAACCCACCCCTCTCAAAACCTTGATAACTTGCGTATTCTTAGGACCAAAGCCAGGAAGACCATTAAACTCAGCAAAAAGCTCTCTTGGGAATCATACATCACCTCCCTGGATCTCCACACATTATCCCTAACTTCAAAGGAAAAGTACTTCCAACAATATCTCTCATCTCATCCATAATAACATCAAAATCACTGACCTCAACGACATCTCTGACTGCTTAGCTTCCACTTTCGCCAAAACCTCCTGCAATGAGAGTCTCTCCCACTCCTTTCGTAACCTAAAAATCAAGGCTGAAACTTCCAGTCTAACAATCAAGAATCTTACAACCTTCTGTTTACCTACTTCGAGCTCTCCTTCGCCCTAAAAAATCTGGGTCCTCTTCCCAAGGTCGTGACGGCATCCACTATATCTCCTCAAAAACCTTCCCAAATCTTCTCTCAACATCTTACTCAAGATTTACAACCACCTGTGGTCCTCCAAAACCTTCCCCAACATTTGGAGAGAGACCATCATTATCCCCATCCCTAAGCCCAACAATGACAAAATCATTTCCAATGACTATCCCCTCATCGCTCTCTCCTCCTGCCTCTGCAAGATAATGGAACATATGGTCAATTACAGACTTTGCTTGTACCTCGAGAAGAACTCAATCCTCTCCTCAATTGCAACTTATTCCACCTGATCTAATCCTCACCCACTCTCCTCATTTTTGGTTCGTATGCGAAGCATAATGCGAACCTTGTAATGGCAATTACGTCAGTCCGTCCACAGATTTGTCCTGAAATTTCCTCAGAAATGTTAGTTTTTTGAGAATTTCTCAGAAAATGTCAAAGTTTCTTAAGAGTTCCTTAGTAAAAGTTAAAGTTTCTTTAGATATCCTTATGGAAGGTTAGAATTTTCTTATAAAATGTTAAAGTTTTTCAGAGACACCTAAAACAGGATTGAAGACTAATTTGAAGAATACCGTATTTTCTCTAATAAACGCCCTCGGGGCGTTGCATTTGGAAAACAGCAGGGCGTTTATTCGAGGGTAAAGTATGAAGAAAAAAATGTAACTTACAAAAGAACGGCAATTTCTTTTAGGCCTATGATATTAATTTCTTCAAGCGATTTTTGTGTTTTTAGCCTTATTGTGCATGGATTATTAATGGAATATACTCTTTGCATATTTTCCACTTGGTTACGTTCAACTTACAGCCTTTTCAAGTCACATTCGGTAAGTTAAACGTACGTTGTTACATCCTGAAAGTATGAAAAATGACTGGGGGGGCGTTTATTAGAGAAAATACGGTAGTTTCCTTAAAAAGTCTACAAAACATTTGATATTTTCTTAAAAGATAACTGTAAAATGATATAATTTTCCAATAAATAATCTTCAGAGATCTTTAAGTCTCTCTTGTAGCACTTGAGATTTAAAATTCTTCAAACTGTTTCGGCACCAACAGTTGTATCAGGTATGATTATTAAACTCCACCTTTATTATTGTGGTCATTTGCATAAAGTTGCTACAGTATATGACCTGGCCAGACTTTTTTTTTTATTTAGTATGCTTAGTCAGGGAGTGTGACAGGATGTGATTGCATATGGACATGGGGAGGGATGCCATGTGGGACATGGATGGGGGCTATAAGGGACATATGATATAATATTTACCATGTTGTATACACCAAGGGCTATATCAGGCATAATTATTTGACTCCACCCTTTTTCTTATTCAACAAGTCATTTGCATATAAGTTATTATATGAACTGACACTTTCATACATAGTATGCTCAATCAGGGACTGATAGCTAGGATGAGACTTCTTATGGAGCCTATGGGACGTCATGTGAGACATAGGGTGGGATGCCATGTGAGACATAGGGTGGGATGCCATGTGGGACATGGGGTAGGATGCCATGTGGGACATGGGGTGGGATGCCATGTGGAACAGGGTGGAATGCAATGTAGGATATATCATGGAATGCTATGCAGGACATAGGGTGGAATGCCATGGGATGGAATGTCATGTGGGACATGGGATGTCATGTGGCACATCGCGTCCCACCCCATTTTAACAAGTCATTTGCATATAAGTTATTATATTAACTGACACTTTCATACATAGTATGCTCAATCAGGGACTGATAGCCAAGATGAGACATTATGGAGCCTATGGGATGTCATGTGGGACATGGGGTGGGATGCCATGTGGGACATGGGGTGGGATGCCATGTGGGACATGGGGTGGGATGCCGTGTGGGACATGGGGTGGGATGCCATGTGGAGCGGTAGAATGCCATGTGAAGCGGTAGAATGCCATGTGAGATGCCACCAGTAACACAGTGTGACATAGGTTGGGATGCCATGTGTGACATAAAGTAGGATGCCATGTGTGACATAAGGTAGGATGCCATGTGTGACAGGGTAGGAGGCTATGTGGGACATAGGGTAGGAGGCCATGGAGACATGGGATGTGATGCCATGTGGGACATAAAGTAGGATGTCATTGGGAGGGATACAATGTGGAACATGGTTGGATGCCATGTAGGACATCAGTTGGGAGCCACTGACGCGGGACACAGGAAGGGATACCATGTGGGGCATAGGGAGGGATGTTATGTGGGAGATATGATGGAATGCTATGTAGGACAAGGCATGGGATGTCGTGTGGGACATGAGGTGGGATGTCATTTGGAACATGGGATGTGATCAATGTGGGACATATGGTGGAATGCCATGTGGGTCATAGGATGGGATGCCATGTGGGACATATGATGGAATGCCACGTGGGACACAGGATGTCATGTGGGACATGGGGTGGGATGCCATTTGGGAGATATGGTGGAATGCCAAGTGGGGTATGGGATGCCATGTGGGACATGGGGTGGGATGCCATGTGGGACATGGAGTGGGATGCCATGTGGGACATGGGATGCCATGTGGGACATGGGATGCCATGTGGGACATGGGATGCCATGTGGAACATGGGATGCCATGTGGGACATGGTGGATGCCATGTGGGATATGGTGGATGCCATGTGGACACTGTATGGTGGATGCCATGTGGGAGATATGGTGGATGCCATGTGGGACATGGGATGCCATGTGGGACATGAGGTGGGATGTCATTTGGGATGCCATAATGGGACCATGGGGTCCATGGATGGGACATGGAATGCCATGTGGGACATGGGATGTCATGTGGGACATGGGGTGGGATGCCATGTGGGAGATGGTGGATGCCATGTGGGATGGGATGTCATGGGACATGCCATGTGGGACATGGGATGCCATGTGGGACATGGGATGCCATGTGGGACATGGGATGCCCTGTGGGACTTAATGTGAGATGCCATTTTTATAATTGGCCGGGTCATATGATATGGTGTCAATTTGCATCAGCATGCGAACCATGACCGTATTTACCATTCTAGTTAATCTCATCTATTCATTCTTATTTTAATTTCTATATCCTGTTTTGTTTTTATCCCTTCCTACCCCCTCCTTTTCTCAACCTTCTTTATCCTAACTCTTGCACCATAAATTTTCAACACCCTCTTGGCACATTTGTCTCTAACTGTTTGACTGTCACAGTGCCATTAAACAACAACAAACAAACAATATCTTATTATGTTAAGGATCTTATCTGTGTAAAAATGACCTTATAACTAAGTTAATAACAATTATTACTGCATTTAAGATTTTTATTATTTGAATTTAGACGAAAATCATGCTCATGGCATTAATTTTTTTCCAAAAGTGTATCACCATTCACCATAGCGGTCCTTTAAAGGATTAGTTCAGTAGTCAAGCATGTCCATCTTTATATGAAAGAGGACTTCAAAAGAAACAAGAAAGTGTTAAAAAAATCTTATTCTGTTTTAGGAGACTACTATGGAAAGTTTGCATCTCCATCCTCACATTCTTAACCATTTGTTAATGTATTTTAAAGAAAGTTTATCTAACTTTTTTCACTATTTAAATCATTTTTCCTCGAACTTTCTTCAGGTCGTATATTATAAATACCCTTCCTAGCTTCGGTTTTACTACTTTTTTGACATATCCCATGGTTTTTAAACCACAAAATTGCAGGACAAAAAGACTTTGGGAATCTGATTTCAGTTGTTTCTGCACAAATTATACCAAACTTAAACTTAGATATCTTCTTAACTGCTTAACGGAACAAGATTTCTGAATGTTTTCTTTACCATTTTGTTTCTTTTGAAGTCCTCTTTCATATAAGAGACTTGTTTCACCCCTGAACTAATCCTTTAATCTGTCCGGAGGCTACATTTTACTGAAGAACAAAAAAGCCTAATTTGCTAAAAAAAAACATTTGCTCATCTCCCTAGTCCAGTTGGAAAAGTGATGCGGGCGGGCGGTTTTGATTTTCAGTTTTTCTTCCCTTTGGCAGTTTACGGATCAGGTCAACCACATCAGGAAACATATTGAATACTTTCAGATGGAATCGTTCGTATTTCGGTAGAAAGTACAAAAGAGAGAAAAAAGCTGTGATTCTTTCAAAACTTATGCCCACAGGCATGGCCAGGATTTGCATACGGGGGTGCAAAGTCAAAAGTGTGGGAGTTGTCAAAAACCAGGGGGTTGTCAAAAACCAGGGGGTGTCGAAACCATAAAATCATGCAAAGATGTAAGATGCAACAAAAAATCAATAAACAGAAGATACAAATTCGAAACAAAGTGGGGGCAGGGGGAGTTCCCCCTCAAATCCAGTCTATGCGCGAGAGGGTGACAAGCTAATATTTTTTTTTATGGGCCTAAGTGCCTCAAAATCTGGACCTGGCAATTAATTCTGGACCTTTAGCAAAATATCTGAACCGTTTAGCAACATTTCTGGACCTTTTTAACTTGCTGCTGGGAAGTCAATATACAGATCATGATTCGCAAAATAAACATCTGTTCCCTTAGAAAATACAATCATTGGCCAAAGAAGGCCAGGGGCCATACCCCCTTCCCCGAACCCCACACCAATTTTTTTTTTTAAATACACATCAAAAATATGTTTCACCCAGGTGAGCTTTTATAAACTCTATATATATAATGCACACCTTCAGACACCTTGTGACACATATCACACAGATAGTTACCCCTCCCCCCCCCATCCCCAAAACAAAATAAGAAATACAAATCCTGGCTTACACCAGTGCCTAATTCCCTTCATGTCCCATAGCTTTCTGGAACTTTGCCCCTTGAAAATACACCACGCAATTTGGTTTCAATTTTAATGCATTTCATATATCTAAAATTGCATAATTTCTCAGAGCTTCTCCCAGTGGACCCCACCAAGGGCTCTTAGGCGGGTCCCTGGACCCCACACCATAAAGCTTTGTGCATAGCACAATGCAATGTCACCTTACGGTGACATACTTTCGGCTTCCCATCTTAAAAATACCTCTTGTAGCTCATGGTGTTCACCCCCCCCTCTCAAAAATAAATTTTAAAAAAATTCCTGGCTATAATCATGCCATTGCAGCGGAGTATAACATAAAAAAAGACAATCAAAATAAACTTTCACATGATAACTGTAGTACATTTATTTGTCGTCTGACACGTATGCGGGCAACATGTGAACACACAAAGTTGAAACGAAAGAGTTATAGAAACAAATGCCGTTACGTTACACGCATCACCTTTAGGAAAGTTGCTAGAAAAATAAAAATTCCTATGAACAGATAAAAACGTTTTTCTATATAAATATGTAATATATACATCAAAGAATTGTATACACGTATTTGATGCCAAGCTAAATGAGACAGCGAAAGGGCACAGCTGGCACAGTCCCATCAAGAATGGGGATGGGGTTAATTAGACAGCCGAAAAGGGGGATATTTCTCCCTGCCTTTACACGGGCAATGGGAGAAGTTCCCTCCGTCTATGGGGAAAGGGGGGCAAAAAGTGTCACACCTAGTTTCTGAATTGTGATGTCATATCTTTTTACTGATTGACAAGGCCATTTAAAAATAATTATACAGAATCGTTCCTATTTTGGATAAAATTTTGCAAAATGACCTGCCAAATTAGCGATGACTTTTTTTCCATTTTTTTATGCACAGAAAACAGGAAAATCATAGAATATCGGATGGGTGATTTCCACCAGTTGGTGCCCTTCTAAATAGAAAGTGCCCCTGCCATGAGAATTTTCCCCTGCCATTTCGGCGTCCCTTGAAGAAGAAACTTTAACCAGAATTAAGAAGCCTTATTTAGAATGAGGCCGAACTGTGTCCCACAATATCAGTGGCATATGATAATTTTAGAATGAGGCCCAATTGTGTCCCACAATATCAGTGGCGTATGATAATTTTAAGAAGATCATGGTCAGGGGTCAAAAATGGTCACATATTTCTTGTTCTTTTGTTAAAGTAGCCTTAAAGATCATACAGTTACGGTGGACCCAATAGGCTTCTCTTTGCATAATAAGGCTATAGCAAAGGGGTATTCCATACAAATTACCGAATAAACAGCAATTGGCCTTGGGAAGGGTGCATGGTAAAAAACGTCTGTTGTTTGCCATAACAATTTGGAAAGCAGTTTACAAAATAATCATTTTTGGGCTACCTGAATCCCGTAAGGGGTATGTATGTATATCTTTTCTCAAACACCCCTGCAGGGTTGAATTCTAAAATATCATTAAGTTTGTAATTTTCAATAGGATAAATATTATGAATATGACCCAAAGGAATGTTTGAAAGCTTTTCACATTTATGGCCACCTGAGCCCCTTAAACTTTGAATAATCAAATTCTTTAAAAGGGGCAGTACCAGGCACCACTAACTTGGGGGACAATTGGCCCAAAAAGTTTGTGGGATCATGCCCTTGTCATACAAAGTAAACATGACTGAATTGTGTCCCTGTCCCAATATCCATAAACCACAAGTGATTCTGCAAACCTTTCAGTTGATCGTACCCCCTCTCGGATTTGGATGAATTAAAAATTTGATCTTGTTGAGAAGTGGAAGGGGTTGGGGTCTTATCCCCTCCTGTGGCGCCGCTATTGGGACTTGAGTCCCCCTGCAAAACACCCCTGCCCCATGGATACACAATCAATCATAACGACACAATTATAAATGATATATTTAGACAAAAATGTAAAAGAAATGGAATGAATCGTGAAGAAAAGTACCCAAAAATGTTTGTGGGATCATGCCCTTGTCATACGAAAGTATACTGACTGAATTGTGTCACTGTCCCAATATCCATAAACTACAAGTGATTCTGCAAACCTTTCTTAGTGGATCATGTACCCCCCCCCTTCCCTCGGATTTGGATGAATTAAAAATTTGATCTTGTTGAGAAGTTGGAGGGGGTGGGGTCTTGTCCCCTCCTGTGGCGCCGCTATTGGGACTTTAGTCCCCCTGCAAAACACCCCTGCCCCATGGATACACAATCAATCATAACAACACAATTATAAATGATATATTTAGACAAAAATATAAAAGAAATGGAATGAATCGTGAAGAAAGGTACCCGCCATGTATAATAATCTTATTCATACAGACGGTCAGTGATACTATGGCTCAAAATGTACAAACAATTGAAGTTTTCAGCTTCTATGGAGTCTACATTTTGCATCTCCAACTACAGAAGAACCTGATTTATTAATGAAAATATATATGAAATCAATAAAATAGCATGAAATCAATAATATAAAATCAGTAATATAGCACTGGTAAAATGAACTGGCCAAATGAACTAATTTTTTAATATAAAATGTTATTTTAAAGAAAAATTACCCTCCAAGTACTTGAAGTAATCTTAATCAGTGCATTCTAAACACGTCTATTAGTTAGTGCAACTATTGGCACAGCGCGGTTCCAGCATACAGTACTACTTACAAAAGTAATCTTAAATAACAACATGCAAACATATGTAGGTGTATAGCAGATAACAATTTTCCTACAAAATGGCGATGTAAACAAAGTCATGTGACCTCATGTCAGCTGAAACATCCTTATATACAGTACATGTAATACGACATCAAGCATATAACATGCTAATATTACTATAATATGAAATAAGTAATATAATATATGAAACTCATTATCTTTAGATATTCTAAACCTGCAATTTCTAAAAGATAGATACAAAAATACCAATATTTTATTACAAGATGCATGTATACCAGGCTAACAGCTGCCTTAATTTACAGATACTTAGTGATCATTTGACAAGCATTGCAGTTTGTTAACATAGACACTTGTGTTCTTATTTGCCACCAGACTATAAAATCGTTCAAATGTTATTGGGACAAATCCCAATCCCCTCGATCAATTAATGGAAGTCGCATACCATATTGAAAAAAGGGGGGATGCCATTTTGAAAAATCTCAGCAATTTTGTCCCAACACTTGTGACCATGATTGTAAGCTATCAGATACAGGGAGAAAACACCCTCCCCAATGAAAGAAACTTCGAAAATGGATCAAGTTTGACAAATATCAGGAAATACATTTGGCAAAATAGAATCAGTATCACCCCAAATTGTGGGAAGCGAAATAAAGGTCAGTTAGGTTCGATGATTGTTTGTAATTTGGCATTTTTTAGATTTATGGATGTGTAAAGACTATTAATATCTGAACAGATCAGCTTATGAATTTTGAAGAAGAAAAATAACACTGCGTTTTTAAGTTGTGGCTGATCAAAATTTAATCAGTTTTTAAATTATTTTTGATGTATGACTCAGCAGACAGCTCAAAAATTTCATGTAACTTTTAAATTTCTTTCACAAATCTCAGTCACTGAAAATGATGGGAAAATCTATCCCCTCTGGAATTATTTTGGGGCATGGCAAAATTTTGGTTAGAATTTGCTGCACCACTTAACAGACCTCCGTAGTGTAGTGGTTAGTGCTTTGTCCTCTCCCCCGCATTTCCCGGGTTCGTATCCCGGTGGGTCTCCAATTGGTGAGTTCACAACTGGTTATTAAAGGCCGTGGTTGTCTTAATATAATGTCCAGCACTGGATGCTTTGAGGACTTTAAACTTTGCTATGCTAATAGAATAATGATAAACATTTTAAAACAAAGGATTTATAAAGGAAATATCATAAATAATACATCACAAAATTTGCATAAAATATGCAAATTAAGAAGAAATTTGTTGCTACTGATTGTTTTTAACAGATTTCAAAGCAATTTGGCAAATGTTGCCTCTACACATATATACCATTAATGAACATAACGCAGAGCAATCGGCCCTGTTTAGAAATACGAACAACATAAAAAAAAAGGTGGTAAAACAAAATACACAATAGTCAAACAAATATCAAGGCATGTTCATATATAGTACAAAAAGGCATATTAATATCAGTTAACAAAAACAAGTAACAAACTTCAAAATTACTTAAAGATTGAACTATTTCAAAACAATATGGATTTAAGGGATTATTTATTTAGTCAAGCAAGTTTATCCCATCTATCTGAAAAAGGACTTAGCTTCTATTTTCAAAATGGATTTCTATTGTCAAAATGGACTGGATTAAAGCCGTCACATTACCATTATACTCCTTTTTTGGTACCTACACTCTGTACGAGAATAGTTAGCAAAATTTTTGTTTCCTATTCTGGTACAGAGTGTATGAAGTACCAAAAACGGAGTATAATGGTAATGTGAAGGCTTTAATCCAGTCCATTTTGACAATAGAAATCTATTTTGAAAATAGAAGCTGTTAATAAACAAAATGGTGAAGAAACTACTCCAATATCTTATTCTGCTAGGGAGATATTCAAGTTTAAAGCTTTGAAGAGAATGACTGGTGTAGTAAGTGATTATTGACTACAGAAACAACAGCAACCTTCTGGACTCTAAATTGTGAATTCCGAATCTTCAGTGGAACTGGTAAAATCTTACACATACATTACTTAAAGGTTCTTATTAATGATAAGCTTAGTTGGTCCGATAGCATTGACTTAATTAAGTCAAAGCTAAATTTATTGTTTAAGGAAATTGACTTCATTTCATGTTGATCATACTCTCTTATATCTGTTTTATCGTTCGTTTATTACAATTATTTTCTCTTGCTGCATTGTGTGTTGGGTGGCAGTGTTTCAAAACAAGACAAGTTTAGAATTGATGTGGTTATGAAGAAGGCTGGTCTTTTGATTGGGAGTCATCACCTGCCTAGGTTGGACTCATTGTACCACTCCAGCCTACAACGTAAGCCCCGATCTGTGTTAGATGTCACATATCACCCGTTGAACAGGGACCTTTCCTTATTGGTCCCATTGGGAGGATGGACCCCCAGCTGCCAGCACAAACCAGTATAAACACACCTGTCCCTATGGCTACAATTCATTTCAACAGTAATTTCTGGAGATAGATGGTCATGCACAATAGGATAAATATTTTTATACTTTTGGTGCTTGTGTATGTTGCATTTTATAATCTGATTTCCAATGTATTCCTTTATCTGTTTACCATTCTCCTTTCATCATTTTATCTTTGCGAGCTGTAATTGCTCATTTATGGTGCTCAATAAAGTTGAATTGAATTGAATTGAATTGAAGTCCACTATGGAAGGTTGGCACCCATATCTTTACTTCCTGAACAATTGTCTGATTGTTAATGTTTTTTAAAGAAAATTGATTAAAACGTTTTTTTTACTATTTGAATTAATTTTCCACGAACTTTTTTCTGGTGGTAATCTACCCTTACTTCCTTGTTTTACTACTATCCTGACTTATCCAATGGTTGGTACGCTACAAAATCCCGGAAGAAAATATGATAGAATACATAAAGACTTGAGGAATCTGGCGAGCCACCCATGTGAGACATCGCGTTCCCTAAATGTCCCGGTTTTTCTGTTTTAAAAATTATGAATGTTTTTTAGTCGCTGGCAAAATTTGAATAAAACGATGTACCCTAATATTTGCATCAGTATATATGCATATCTCGCCAGCAATATACTTCCACCCCCAACACATTTCTTACTAACATTCCGTTGCTCCCTATCGGTTCATACAATTCATTCCTTCTGTCTCCATGATGTTTCCCATAAATATGATATCTTCCCAAAGGTGCCAGAACCGGTGGAGAGGGAGGAGGGGGAAGAAGGGGGGGCTCTATCCCCTAATAAGTTTAGGTTATAGTGTATTGAAAATTTAGACCTAAAATTCATTCCTTCAAGTTGAGACATCCTGCTACTTTTTTAACAATTAGCCCCCAAGTATTTTTAACGCTCCGACGCTATGCTTCCCAACTTCAAAATTTAGTTGTATATTGAACATAGGGAAGGAGTAAGAAAAGATTTACTTGAGAAAATCATCAACATTTAAAAAAATAAAAAATTATCACCTATTTTAATGACGGAAAATAACGTTGTATCAAAAGAAACACAAGATGTGCCTCTATGGATTTTACCGATTAGTGGAGTTAAATAATACCTTCTACACTGTTAAAAAATGGAATGTACAGAAAGGAATTTCTCAAAATCAAGCAATACAGTGATATTCATTTTTTGTATGCAAGTACAAGCAAAATGTTCAAATGCACGTTTAAACTGTTACCTGCCGTCTGCGTACAATTTTCTCCGAGCTTTAAATCTGGAAAACTCCTTGATGTATGAATAAGATTTCAATGTAGTTATTCTCCACTAATTTGTTGTTGTCCTCTATTATGTGAAATACACCTTTTATAAGGTTAATATTCCTTCAAAGGCATATTCCTGTGAATTTAAATTTTCATGTATACGATAGAGGACTATTAAAGAAATACATTTGTGTACAAATCATGCTGATATCTTATTCTGTATTGGAAGCATTTTCTAAAATTATTAAGATGGGGTATTACATGCACTTTACAAGAAAAGGCTTGTAAAAAAAAATGCATGTTTTGTTTGATAGAAATACACAACTAGAACATCAATGATGTTGAGGCTCAACATAAGATGATATGAAAGAAAGATGAATGGTGAGTTGTCATTTTCAAGTTAAGTTTTGCATTCAAAATAATAGATTATATATATGTATATGTGTATATACATATATATATATATAATATATATATATATATACATATATATATATATATATATATATGTTGTCTACTGTCATTTAATAGTATTTTATAAGAAGTAATTTATTCTTTGTAATATTCCCATTGATTATACTCTAACATTGTACATCCTTTCTTTCATTTAGTTTGGCTGAAAATGCACCAATCATATGATGTGAAACCAAGGATGTACGAACACATCCTTAGTGAAACTAAACAATAAGCAATGCTTTCACACATGTCTGTTTTATGAGGCTATGCCCTTAATCCAAAAGACTCAAAAAGTTATTTTCCATTAAAATGTTTAAATTCAGCTGGAGGCAGTTGATGTCAAAAACAAAGCTGTTTGGAGATTCAATTGACTCTGTCTACACATGTGTTAGCTAAAAATAATAAATTCCCTTCAGTAAAGGAGAAACCTCTGGAAATTGGTGGAATGTCCTCCTGGATTTGCAGGAAATATACTTCATCCCCCCGTAACACTTTTTCAAAGAAAACAATAGTCAAATCTGTCATACTGACAATACTTGTCTTACTATTTAACGGGCAATGTTCTTATTTTTGTTGGCTAAAAGCAGTTTATGTTTTTTTAAAAAAGTAAAAATCCACAGAAGCCCAGGGGACTTTCCAAGGGAATCTTCATACCTGTTGTTAAATTTCCTCAAATGAAGGATAATTGAATACTTTATTTATTTATTTATTTAATTATTATTATCATTATTGTTATTATTACGATTATGATTATGTTTATTATTATTATTATTTTTATGATTATGATTATTATTATGATTATGTTAAAAAAAAAAAAAAGGGGAGGGGAGAAGGTGTGGGGTCTCCTTCCTCCAGATTACCAGGGAAAAGCAACTTCTGTCCCCCAATTTTTCAGAATATTACAAGTTACTTGATTTAAAATTTCAACTTAAAAAGCAAAAAAAGTCCAGATAGCTGCAAAAAACTTTATAAGTTTACAAATTTACTTTACATTTACAATGAAGAAAAGTCACTAAGGCAAAGATAATGATCAAGGGGTGATTAACAGGAATAGTATTCCATGCCATGCTATTCACACAACAGAGGATATTGTGCACTGTAGTGTAACAAAGTAGTACCGCCTTGGTGTCTTATTATTTCCCAGGTATGAATAGTCAGCTGTAAACAATTATATAAATATCAGAACATATATTCCAGATTTGACTGCAGATTTTCATTAAAATGAAAATTGCTCTTTTTCAGGTAGGCAAACAGTAAATGAAACCTCTGACTAGATACATTTTAAAAATGGGAGACGAAAGTTAACAGAAAATTCCCATTTTATAACCTCAACTTCGTTGAGCTAAAAACATTCTCTTGGATCCGCCTTTATGACATCACATTGTACACTGCATGGGTCCTTATGACATCACATTGTACACTGCATGGGTCATTTTTCAACACAGTGGTAAAATCTTTGAAAAGCAATAACTCCTAAACTGAATAAGATACCAACATGATTTTATACAACTTGTTTCTCTAAAAATTCTGTATCATATAGATGAAAATTCACGGGAATATTCCTTTAACAGACAATGGACATTTAGCAGATTTAAGATATGTGAAAGAGCATGGAATTCTGAGTCTTTACAATGTGTAAAAAGCTTATTTAATTTTCAAGTTATGACTAAATGAAGTTTCAAAATTTATTAATTTGCCTAGAATGTGTGATATAGTAAGAGGAATACATCTCAAAATCTTTATATAATTCATTAAATTCTGTTCTTCAAATTCAGCTACTGGTGAATTTTAGAATGTCTGTTCTACATACATGATGATTCGAGGTATGACCAAGTTCTGCAAACATTTGCCCGCAGTCCAATGCAATATTTCAACTAACATTGAGAGAGGAATAAAAAAACAATCGTTTTACCAAAGGTGATGAAGGATCCTTCCCCCTTTGATGTCACATATTATTGCGCAATAACAGCTAAAATGAAAAATGCTGTAAATTGCTCAATTTTTAACCAATTTTGATGTAATTTTTTGCTGTTTTAATGATTTAAATCATATTTTAAACCAATTAAGCCCATGTTGCATCTAGCTGCCCATAGTCCTTCAACCATCAACATACAGTAAAACCATTACGTATTTTACATCCCTAAAATTTCTTTAAAATATTTTTGCGATATATTTTCTATTTTCAGAATGTTGTGGCTTGTAATTAATAAATTTATTGTATTTATGTACCACCTTGACTATAATTTCATATACAACAGAGAAAACAAATTTGCAAGTGGGCAAATAGTTCAAAAAGTCTGTGATGTCACTTCCGGTGAGTATTTTATGATGCCAGAAATTTCTGCAAAATACTTACAATTCAAACATTTTCTTGATGAGACAATATTTCTGAGAACTTTTCTCTCCCATCCTGAGAGTGGGGGATAGGAAGTCCCCCATCCCCCAGGAATTTCGGCCATGTGAATGTCTGACTATATTAACTCATCCTTGAACAGACTTTCACATCTTAAACAATGTTCCTCAATCGTAAAAGCAAGCAGTTGAGTTGTTGCCAGTCCTTGTGCAACAATGTTACTCTCTCCTGGTCCTCCTCCGTTGGTTGGTTGTTGTCGTAGTCACTACATTCGCCATCATCCGCCTCCTCTTCCTCCTCCTCGCCCTCCGATTCGAAGCACCGAAGGAGTCTTCCGCTGCATTCATCTCAGCCCCGCGCATCACCAAGAATGCTCTTGTGTGGTTGAGCCTTAGGTCCTGTATACGGAATACAAATAATCATCTTGAGCATCATTCATGCAATTGCACAACATGTTATGTTATCTTTAAGGCCAGATATTGTGTTAACGTGAGATGAAAACCACTACAATCCAACGTTTATGATTGGTCGAATATTTCACAATCACTAACAAGCCAATCAATTAATGAAATGCCTCTTAATTACTGACCCAACAGTAGGAAACTGGTCAGTTCCTATATACGGGGAAATAGGTTCCTATATACAGAGAAATGGGTCCCTATATACCGGGAAATGGGTTCTTATATACGAAGAAATGGGTTCCTATTTACGGGGAAATGGGTTCCTATTTACGGGGAAATGGGTTCCTATATACGGGGAAATGGGTTCCTATTTACAGGGAAATGGGTTCCTATATACGGGGAAATGGGTTCCTATATACGTGGCAATGGGTTCCTATATACGGGGAAATGGCTTGCTATATACGGGGAAATGGGTTTCTGTATACGGGAAAATGGGTTCCTATATATGGGGAAATGGGTTCCTATATACAGGGAAATGGGTTCCTATATACGGGGAAATGGGTTCCTATATAAGGGGAAATGGGTTCCTATATACGGGGAAATGGGTTCCTATATACGGGATATGGGTTCCATATACAGGGAAATGGGTTCCATATACAGGAAAATGGGTTCCATATACAAGGAAATGGGTTCCAAATACAGGGATATGGGTTCTATATACGGGAAAATGGGTTCCATATACGGGGAAATGGGTTCCATAGACAGGAAAATGGGTTCCATATACAAGGAAATGGGTTCCAAATACGGGGATATGGGTTCTATATACGGGAAAATGTTCCATAGACAGGAAAATGGGTTCCATAGACAGGAAAATGGGTTCCATAGACGGGGAAATAGGTTCCATATACAGGGAAATGGGTTCCATATACAGGGAAATGGCTTCCATATACGGGAAAATGGGTTCCTATTGGAAAATTGCCCCTTTTCAAAAATGTGCCATTTACTTTAGGCCTACTTTATTATCTACAGACAGGGGACAGACATAGGCATATGACTTGGGGAAGTGCACCTAAGAGGTTGTGCACCTAAGAGGTTGTGCACCTAAGAGGTTGTGCACCTAAGAGGTTGTGCACCTAAGAGGTTGTGCACCTAAGAGGTTGTGCACCTAAGAGGTTGTGCACCTAAGAGGTTGTGCACCTAAGAGGTTGTGCACCTAAGAGGTTGTGCACCTAAGAGGTTGTGCACCTAAGAGGTTGTGCACCTAAGAGGTTGTGCACCTAAGAGGTTGTGCACCTAAGAGGTTGTGCACCTAAGAGGTTGTGCACCTAAGAGGTTGTGCACCTAAGAGGTTGTGCACCTAAGAGGTTGTGCACCTAAGAGGTTGTGCACCTAAGAGGTTGTGCACCTAAGAGGTTGTGCACCTAAGAGGTTGTGCACCTAAGAGGTTGTGCACCTAAGAGGTTGTGCACCTAAGAGGTTGTGCACCTAAGAGGTTGTGCACCTAAGAGGTTGTGCACCTAAGAGGTTGTGCACCTAAGAGGTTGTGCGCCTTCACTTTTCGAAAGCTTCATACACCCTTGCACTCACCTGATCTATGACTACATAATCCTCCGTGATCTTTCCATGGAGGTATCCACTCCTGTGTAACAAACCCAAGGCTTTCTTAAGATCCCTTTCAATATTATTATATTCAGGTTCCTTTAGATGCCATTCTGTTCTAGCCATGAATCGAGTTAGAAGAAGATTTCGACACCGAAATGAGAGCACAGGTAACAAGCGACTGTCCTGGAGGTCAGCAAGGATCGCCGACATGTTGCCTGGAACACCATTATCTGTGAGTGATACCAAGAGATGCAGAGTGCATTTTATTTAACAGAACAAATTAACCAGAGCAAATCAAAACTCTGAATTGAGATATATGTAAAGAGCATACACGTTTAATGGTTAGCGGTTTTTGATAGATTTTAAGATGTTTTGGTAAATTCTGATTGTAACCTTCACTTGACAATGATCTGAAAAGTTTCAGTGACTAAAAGTTAGAAAAGAATGTTGAAAACCCACACAAAAATTTTGAACTATCTTCCTTTCCTTCCATAATAAATAAACTGTTCATGTATTGAAAATCCCCAGTCTTTAATCAGACATAGCGCAACAACCTAAATAACTTTCAACATTTAGATACACCTTGAGTTCAACTCAAAATTTGTGAAATGTTTATAAGTTGAATCATAATCAAGCTGTTGTATTTTTTTAAAGACCTTCGAGAGACACTGAACAAAGGAGAAGAACCATTGTTGTATTAACTTTCACCCCTCCCCATCGCACATGAAATGATAGTCATTGTAAATCATAGATAAGCATATACGAATTTGAAAGTGTTCTGAAAGTAGCTTTGAAGCAAACATTTTAATAACTCGTTTCTTTTCCAAAAAATTCAGTCATGACTTCAAGTAATCGGAAAATTGTACATGATATAACTTGGTAAATGGTACATCTGTGTAACTTGAAAAATGGTATATCGTATAAATTGGTAAATGGTACACCGTATAAACTGGTAAATGGTACATCATATAAATTGGTAAATGATGCACTGTTTAACTTGAAAAATGGTTCATCGTGTAGCTTGGCAAATGGTACATTGCATAACTTGGAAAATGGTACATCATATATTTTGTTAAATGGTACATTACATAACTTGGTAAATGATACATCTTATAGCTTGGTAAATGGTACATCATATAAGTTGGTAAATGATACACCGCATAACTTGATAAATGGTACATCGTAGCAGTTAGTAAAGGGTACATCGTATAACTTGTTAAGTGGTTCATCGATAATTTAAGAAATGTTCATCGATAACTTGATAAATGGTAATCGTGTAACTTGGTAAATGGTAGATCATATAACTTTATAAGTGGTACACCATATAACTTGGTAAATGGTACATCATAAAACTTGGAGAATGATACACCGCATAACTTGGTAAATGGTACATCATAGCAGTTAGTAAAGGGTACATCGTATAACTTGTTAAGTGGTTCATCGTATAATTTAAGAAATGTTCATCGCATAACTTGATAAATGGTAATCATGTAACTTGGTAAATGGTACATCATAAAACTTGGAGAATGGTACATCGTAAAACTTGGAAAATGGTACATCGTAAAACTTGGTAAATGGTACATCATAAAACTTGGAGAATGGTACATCGTAAAACTTGGAAAATGGTACATCATGTTCACATTTAAACATAAATGAGTTATATTCACCTTTAACAGTATTGCTATTTCTTCGCATGACTTTCACCAACTCCATCTCATTTACACTAAGGTCACGTGTACAGTCACTCTTCCACGTGCTTGGAGTTGGTGATGCCAGTGATCCTCGTCGGAATGTTTTTTCACAGGATCTATCTAATGTAGATATAGTATAAAGGTATGGGTTGGCGGCGCTGTTTACAGGGAGAACAAACACTGCCACCACTGCATACACATCCTGGAAAATGAGAACATCAAAAGTGCATAAGTTTTCAAGAACGATGTATATTTTGAAACATCAACCTGGAAGAAGCATAGAATACTACGAATCATGGAGTGACGCAAGATTTTCCTGATGGGTGCGGGGTGGAAAAGAAGCGATAAACCCCTCCCATAAGGTGGCAGTAAGCCGCCCTAGCAGGGTGGGATAAAGCTCTTTAAACGAACTGTAACACTATCGTATATAGAACTTACTATATACCATTCATCCTCAACATGGAACATGAAAATGTCTCAAATTACATTTTTGTTTTCAATGATTTAAAATTTAAAATGAAACCATCTATTACTTTAAAGCTTACCTGAGGAATCTCAGTAATTCCGCTCCACGCGAGAACAGCCATTATAATGATTGGCATCCAACAACATAGATCGGTGCCTATAATCAGTGCCATCTTTGTTGCCATTTTGACTTCTTCTGACGCTTCGCGCTGTCTAGTACTCTGCCTCGATGCTCTACGTATTGCGATGAACATGACAGTATAACACAGAAAAATCAATAGAAAACTTGCAAAGTTGACTCCAATGAATAATATCATTGAATATTCCCATCCCGGGGGTTTGTCAGAAGTTAATGGCAGAGCGAGACACACACTTGACCTTCCATAAAATCGAGTTCCCGTTCTTATGAATAATAAAGGCAAAGTACTGAGAAACAGTGCGAGAGCCCACGCAAACGCAACGACGAAGCGCACTGATTTGGTGTGAAATCTTAGTATACTGAATGGAAAGACAACTCCTAAGAACCGATCCACTGTGATAAGAGTGAGCAGAAACACAGACGCTTCACTTGACAACACAGATATCAATCCTGCGAATTGGCACAGCAGACTTCCCTGCCACTCTTCAGCGTGGATCATGTATCTGTCTCTATAATACGAATCAGCAGCTGCAATAATGATCATGTACAGACCCATCAAGAAATCCGCTATAGCGAGGTTGCTGATCAGGAAGGTTTGGACGCGTTTGGAAGATTCGCGTTGGCGCGTTCTCCATCTCCAAACCAGAACGAAGGTATTTCCCAAAAGAGCACTTAGACCAAGAAGCCACAGGGCAACACGCAGAAATGTATAGCGCATGAGATCGCTGCACGATGAGAACTGGTCTTCAGGGGCAATGCATTCTGCTGTGTTTCCAATTAAGCAACAATACACAAAATTGTCTGCGTACCTGTCATATTAGATAATAAAGAAGAGACAATGAAAACAACAGTGAAATATAAACAATTAACACTTTGTACAAAGCGCTTATAATACATTAATGGATCACATTCTTTGTGATACAAGAGACCCCTTACAACATCATATGTCAATTAAAGGAATATTCCCGGAATTTTTCATATTATGATAGAGGACTCTTAAAGAAACAAATTAGTGTAAAAATTTGTTGATCCCGTGTTCCATTTAGGAGATGTCGCTCATCAAATATTTCACCAGTGTGTCGAAAAGTGACCTTGCAGTGTACTATGTGATTTTATTAGGGCAGATCTAGTACAATTTTTGGCGAAGGCTTATTTCTATATAACAAAAAATGTTTTTCTTTTACTTTGAGTGTAAGGTTCATGATCAGATGGGCAAAGCATGTTCTTGTAAAGTGCATGCCGTCCCATCTCAATAATTAAACAATAAATTCTTCCAATGATTTAGAAACAGGCAATTATGGGGCACTTTGCTTCTGGAAAATTCTTGTCATGACTTGTCCTTCTTCTTAAAAATTTGTTTTAGCAAATCATAGCCACAAACTTAATGTAGCAAATAATGAGACCACTTATCTTAATTAAAACAACCACTCAACCACACAATAAGGACTTCATCCATTGCTAATTTGATACTCAACACCAATTTCCACAACAATCCAGGACAAATGGAGAACTAGTACAATTAATAAGGGAAATTTGATCCTAATTGCTTGTTATTTTCAGAATACAGAAAATAAAGAGGAAAGGTAGGGTCTGACTGTTTGAATCTTTAAGGAGCATAACAACTAATGTAAAGAAGGGGCTATAAGGAATAATTATGATGGTCCAAGTTTCTGTCCATGATAGAAATTTACACTGACCTTTGTTACTAAAGGTTTTTAAAGGTTTTATAGGTTTTTAAAGGTTTACCGGGAGGCCTGCACTGTTAATCCAATGTAATTCAAACTGCCCTTGCATACAATTACAAGTTTCTAGCACCGTACTAACAACAGATAGATATACCAAATCCCATACTCGAAGCTTCTCTTCCATCAGTACAATTGAAAGATAACGTTTAGGCCTACTCACAGAACTGTTAAGTTATCCAATCCAATGAAAATTTGACGATTGAAGTCTGGAAGATTTGTTGTTAAAGGGTGTCTGAGATCACTGAAGATACAATAGGAAAAGAGTATTATCATCAGGTATGCATGGCGTTCTATAGCATCCTAAATTCATTATAAAATAGGCATGAAAAATCAAACCATGTCCATGCGTTTTACTATATTTTAAAGCACCTAACAATTTACTAATGTGTTGTGCTCTGTATAAAGGTAAATCTGTACTGGGGACTTATGTGGTCAGTTGAGAGCAATACAAATATTACTAATGACATGGCCTTTTTTAACATACTAACTGGAGGGAAAATGCCCCCCACTTATTCCTTTTGATTGCCCCCAGTGGTGAGGGTTTTGACCCTAGGAAAATATCCCCCATGAAATGAATATATTAATAAAATACATAATAAATTAGGTTTGTCAACTCAACAGTCAACATTGAGTAACAGACTTGAGAATTAATCTCCTTCAATTTTCAGAATTTAAAAAAAAAAATCTTCTTTTCTGGAAACTTGCTATAATTCTCAAGAAATTTCCTTTATTTATTAATTTCTCCTCTTTTTTTTTTTTTCTTTGAGAATTGTGCTTTCATTTTTGTGAAATTTCCTTCGATATGTGTAAAATTTCCTTCAGTTTGGGAAAAATTTCTTCAATGTTCCTTTATTTTCATAAAATTTGTTTAATTTTTATTAAAATTTCTTCAATTTTTAGCAACGTTTTTGTAATTTTCAGGAAATTTCCTTCCTTTTTGGAAAACTTACTTCAATTTTGGGAAATTTCTTCAATTTGTGGGAAAATTCTTTCAATGTTCCTTTATTTTTGTGAAATTTGCTTTATTCTCTTTAAAATTTCTTCAATTTGTAGCAGCATTTTCTTAATTTTCAGGAAAATTCCTTCCTTTTTGGGGAACTTTCTTCAATTTTCAGGGAATTTCTTCAATTTTATTTGAAGGAATTTCTTCACATTTCTTCAAATTTTCTTCATTTTTGTAAAAATTGCTTTAATTTAAGGAAGTTTTCTTCACATTTCTTTATTTTTGTAAAAATTGCTTTAGTTCTTGGGAAATTTCCTACATTTTCTCAAACTTTTGCGACATTTTTGGGAAATTTCCTTTTTAACAAACCTCCTTTACAAATAGTTTTTAGACATAAGAGATTATATATTTTTCTAGGTGTGTTAAAACAAAAATACAATTTGGTTCCTCCCCCCCCCCTCCCCGCCCCATGTTAAATATCTTCCTAGAATCCTATGCCGCTGACCGCTGAGTAACTTTAAATCAATTGTGTGGAGATAATATTTCCCTTTTGTGTTCCCCCCCCTCCTCCAGATTTCTTTAAAAACGCTATGACTAATGAAGTCAATGAAGACAATCATTGTCTTCTAGCTTGGCCGCCCATGACCACCAATACATAGTTAACAACACCCTATAAATTTAATTATGCAATGACGATTTACAAAAGAGAGAATTTTTCAAGAGGACTTACAGAACTTTGGTCTGATTCAAGCCCAGAAAGGCACCATCTTCTATTTCTCGCAATGGGTTCTTTTGTAGAGTGCTGCAGTAAAATGAAATGGCAAACCAAATTCAAGAAAACTGTATCAATATCAATATAACTCCCAAATAAGCACATATTAGGTAACAAAATTCTGGGAGCAAATCTAAATTGATCAAATAGGAATTACAAGTTTTCAAACAAATAAACAAGTTTAGAGAAAAGAAAGTGTTGGAGAAAAGTTTTGGAGAGAAAATGCAGGCGCATACACACATGCTGACACGTTGGGCGCATACATACATGCTGACACGTTGGGTGCATACATGCAAGCTGACACGTTGGGTGCATACATGCATGCTGACATGTTGGGCACATACATACATGCTGACACGTTGGGCGCATACATACATACATGCTGACACGTTGGGCACATACATACATGCTGACACGTTGGGCACATACATACATGCTGACACATTGGGTGCATACATAGATGCTGACACAATGGGTACATACATGCATGCTGACACGTTGGGCACATACATGCTGACACGCTAGGCGCATACAAGCATGCTGACACGTTGGGCGCATACACACATGCTGACACCTTGGGCGCATACACACATGCTGACACCTTGGGCACATACATACATGCTGACACGTTAGGGTTTGAATTAACCCTAACCTAGCCCTAAGTTGCATTCCTACTGACTGACTTTTTCTCTTAAACATTTTGTTACCCAATTTTTTAATGGCCCTTAGGCCTATAGATTTTCGTAGATTTTCATGAAATTTTGATACAAAAAATTGTCAATCTATCATCAAATTAGGCTGCTACCTATTTTTAGTTTTCAAACTCTTTCGATCCTGTTTATTGCTGGAAAGAATACATTTCCGTAGTCCACATTTCAAGTTGTCTCTCACTGTTGGGGAGGGAATTTGCTCCGCTATGCATTCCATTTTATTCTCGCTCTGTATTATCAGTGGCACCGTTACGGAGGGCATGGGGAAAAGGAGGGGAAATGGGCTGGGGGAAATGTAGAAAAATATATTTTGTCCAAATGGCTATTTTTAACTGGAGGGAGAGGGGGAGAGAGTTTGTATCATTGCAAAACTATATGCTACTATTCTAGATCGTTCGTAATTATCCTAATTTAGTTAAAAGAGCCATGTATTGCACACATTCAGTCTTTTTGGGGCATCTAAAACTTGGAAAATGAGCGGTTTCTCTGGGGCTGGACCCCACAAGGGGCCCTTTGAATCCATGCCGCCCCCAATATCAAACCTCTGGCTGCGCCAATGAATAGTACCTACGAGGACAAGTATTTCTGCAAATGAGGAAGTCTACTAAATTGTTTTATTTGGTCTTCTTAAATAAGGACTACTACCCTAATAACAACTTACATGTTTTGAAGGTTGGTTAGCAGCCCTCTAAACGCGTTGGTACTTAAAATTTCAATATTAAGTCCATCTAAATTTCTGTAAAGGAAGAAAAATTTTGCGATGTGAGAAAAAAAAATGTGAAAAAACCAATTAATGCTTCTTTATGGACAACGAGAAGTCAGGAGGAATTATCTTCAAATTAAAAAAAAAAAGTTAGATTTAAAAGCAAATTGGACAAACATGTTCACCTTATTTAAAACAGGGGTATTTCAATAATTCTAAACCTCCCAATACATTCTCTGTCTTAAGCCCCAATAAAACCTCAAAACTGTTGGGTCTATTATTGCTCACAACAATCCAGCCCAAGCAATTAGCAATTACACCAGGGACTTCCACACACTTCATCTCACTTTTCATGGTCATATCCTGACATTGATAGAAAACAAATTCCACTGCAGCTGCACTGACTTTCACACTCAACACAAGGACAACAATATTACCCTGTTTTCAATGTGTCTGGCTTGAAGTAATAATTGAACAGTGTATTTAACAGTGAAGGTTTTGTTTGTTTGTTGATGAGTGACTTCAAGTGATGTTTTTGTCCATCCATTCAAGAATTTTTGGACTAAAAATCTATTGCAACAGATTTTTATCATGTGACAGAAACAAAATGGTTCAGGAAGTCTTGAATCTTATTTCAAGAAGCATATATTTTAATCATTTTTGACTTTAATAGAAATGGCTGAAAACAGACTTCAGTGGTGGTATCACATCCTTTTTCTGAAAAATGATGTACATTTTATTAAAATAATTTGCAACAATTTTCAAAACAATCTTTCAAGAATTTACTCAAACTTACTCTTATAGTGGAGTAATTATAAGTTGTCATCTGAAAACATTTTGAAGAAAACAAAGCAAAGAATTGGCCTACACATTGTTGCAGGCCAAAAATGGTGCTAACATGAACAGAAATGTACAACACAATTGAACGTTTCTGATTGGTCTAAATAATTGAACATATTCCAATCAATAACCACAGCGTACGTGATGCAACATTCCTTCTTAAATTGACAGAAAGTAAGAATGTGATATCACTCTTCTATGCAAGAGTTGGTATATTGGCATTTTGAAAGCCAAACTGAAAAAAAAAGAAGGTAGTTGGCTTTTTCTTAAAATTTGGCTTTCTTAAGACCTTGTTTGGCCTAAAATATCATTCGGCTTCTTTTGATATTAAATTTGATGTGGTTTTTTTTCTTCTTTCTTCTTTTGGCTTCTTGTTGGGCTTAAATCTAGCCTTTTCTCAAAGGAATCAATGTAGATAAAAAAGACTGAGAAATTAATTTTCTGATGATGTTTAGACCACCTGATATTTTCCATGTATTTATAAATAACATTTTTACCTTTAAGTATACTTCCCCCTCCCAGTAAGCCTCTGACCCACCAGTGACTGATCCCTTTCAAAATGTTGGAATTTTCTTGACTTTATTAGTTTGGATTTTTTTCAAGCTTTAATTGTTGTTTTTTTAATTGATTTGGTTCTTGCACTTGGCACAATCTACCAGCTCTGCTATCGACACCAGTCATTTTCTTACAAACTTGCTAAATGTCCACGGGCTATAAAAACAGCTTCTATTTTCAAAATGGATTTCTATTGTCAAAATAAACTGAATAAAGCCTTCACATTACCATTATACTCCTTTTTGGTACTTAATAAACTATGTACCAGAATAGCAAACAGCTATTCTGGTACAGAGTTTTTTAATTACCAAAAAAGGAGTATAAATGGTAATGTAAAGGCTTTATTCCATTCCATTTTGACAATAGAAATCCATTTTGAAAATAGAAGCTGTTTAATAAACAATTCATGCAATTCAATTAATCAATTCAGTGAAATAAGTACCACTGTAAGACATTGCATATAGATTTGACTTGCAAAAGGAAACATTATGGCTGCATTATAAAATAATTTGTGATACTGCAGCTTCTTTTAATACTTACAGATTCGGTAAGCTTGTGAGATGCGCGAAAGCTCCAGGATTTATTATTGACAATGGATTTCCACTCAAATCGCTGAAGAGAGTAAAAGTTATTATGTCACTCAGCTTCTCAAGATCATACCTTGATGATATCTGTTAATAATCAAATATTTGATTCAGGTATGAAACACCAATATAATAATGTATAATCTTTTAGGTGGCATCAACTCACCTTTATACTATGTATAAGGTCACCTTAAAATGTATCAGGTTATTTTGATGAGATGTATCATGTCATCTTCATAAGATGTATCAGGTCATCTTCATAAGATGTATCAGGTCATCTACATAAATGTATCCAGTCATCTTCATAAGATGTATCAGGTCATCTTTGTATTACATCATCTCCATTAGATGTATCAGGTCATCTTCATAAGATGTATCAGGTCATCTTCATAAGATGCATCTGACCATCTTCATAAAATATATCAGGTCATCTTCATAAGATGTATCAGGTCATCTTTATAAGATCCGTCAGGCCAGCTTCATAAGATGTATCAGGTCAACTTTATGAGATATATCATGACATCTTTATAAGATGTATCAGGCCATCTTCATAAGATGTATCAGGCCATCTTCTCAAGATGTATCAGGCCATTTTCATAAGATGTATCAGGTCATCTATGTATCAGGACATTTATGTTTTAGATCTTCATATGATGTATCAGGTCATCTTCATAAGATGTATCAGGTCATATTCATGACATACATCAGGTTATCTTTATAAGATGTATCAGGTCATCATCATACGATGTAATAGGTCATGTTTATGAGATGTATCAGGTCATTTTCATGATGAACATCAGGTCATTTTGATGAGATGTATCTGGTCATCTCTATAAGATGTATCAGGTCATTTTCATAAGACATACCAGGTCATCTTTGTATCAGATCATCTTCATTAAATGTATCAGATCATCTTCATTAAATGTATCAGGTCATCTTTACGAGATATCAAGTTTATCTTCATAAGATGTACCAGGTCATTTTAATGACATGCATCAGTTTATCTTTATAAGATCATCTTCCTGAAATGTATCAGGTCATCTTCGTGAAATGTAGCAGGCCATCTTCATGAAATGTATCAGGTCATCTTCGTGAGATGTAGCAGGTCATCTTCGAGTATTGACCTATCTGAATATAAATTCATCTTCAAGAAAACCTTAAGAGAAATTGATTCTTTTTAGTATAATTCCTCATTCATATCAAAATTAAAACAAAACTACTTACAGAATACAAAGTTTATCTAATCCAAAAAATGTGTTGACCTTGAGCTGAGTGATATGATTATACCCCAGGAATCTGTAAATAAAAACAACAAAGTACATTGGTAACATCTAAAGTATGGAGTGGGCTTCACAATGTAGGGGATGCAATGAACCATGTTCCTTTGGGGTGGACATTGATCCCAACACAGCCTCTGTCCCCACCTCATTCTCTTCAGTGAGCAATAAACATTGTATATAAGTGATGTAATTCCCTCATTTTAGCCACCTTCTCCTCTAGAAAAGGTACTCATGCCACCGTCTGGCAAAACCCAGAACCAACCCAACAGGCAAGTATCTCTTTGTCTTATTCTCTGCTTTATGTATGAAGGTTAAAAAAAATACTAAAACTCTGAAAGTAGTCGAAAATGGTCAAGATAGTCCTACAAGATATTCTTTGTTAATTTCTCATCAAAATAATAACGAAGCAAAAAGAATCAGGACATTTAACAAAGGCGACAGGCTTGTACACATGAGACAACACTTGTGGACACGTAGCCAAGACTTTTTGGGCTTGTACCTCCTTCCTATGGGCCTGACTTTTACATTATATTGACAACAAAACTTACAGTGCTGCCAAATTTCTTTGGTGCTCAAACAGCTTTTGACGCAGATATTCCAATCCAGTTGCAGTTAAATCCCTAGAGGAAAAGAACATATACGATACATAATATATATATATATACAAATGCCAAACTATTCTTACTATGATCAAAGACAGTTGTGCCATAAACCGGGAAAGTCATGCCAAACTATTCCTACTATGATTAAGGACAGTTGTGCCATATACAGGGAAAGTCGTGCCAAACTAGTCTTGCTTTGATCAGGGACAGTTTTGCCTCATACCAGGAAAGTTGTGCCAAACTAGTCTTACTATGACCAAGGATAGTTGTGCCATACACCGGGAAAGTCATGCCAAACTATTCTTACTTTGATCAAGGACAGTTGTGCCATATACAGGGAAAGTCATGCCAGACTATTCTTTCTATGAAACAAGGACAGCTGTGCCATATACCAGCAAAGTCGTGCTAAACTATTCTTACTATGATCAAGGACAGTTGTGCCATATACCGGAAAAGTCATGCCAAACTATTCCTACTATGATCAAGGACAGTTGTGCCACATACCGGAAAGTCGTGCCAAACTAGTCTTACAATGATCAAGGACAGTTGTGCCATATACAGGGAAAATTGTGCCATATACAGGAAAAGTCGTGCCAAACTAGTCTTACTATGATCAAGGACAGTTGTGCCACATACTGGGAAAGTCGTGCCAAACTAGTCTTACTATGATCAAGGACAGTTGAGCCATATACCGGGAAAGTCATGCCAAACTATTCTTACTTTGATCAGGGACAGTTGGGCCATATACAGGGAAAATTGTGCCAGACTATTCTTACTTTGATCAAGGACAGTTGTGCCATATACCGGGAAAGTCATGCCAGACTATTCTTACTATGAAACAAGGACAATTGTGCCATATACAGGGAAAGTCATGCCAAACTATTCTAACTTTGATCAAGGACAGTTGTGCCATATACCGGGAATGTAGTGCCAAACTATTCTTACTATGATCAAGGACAGTTGTGCCATATACCGGGAAAGTCGTACCAAACTATTCTAGAAGGACAGTTGTGCCATATACTGGGAAAGTCGTGCCAAACTATGATCAAGGACAGTTGTGCCATATACCGGGAAAGTCGTGCCAAACTATTCTAGAAGAACAGTTGTGCCATATACTGGGAAAGCAGTGCCAAACTATTCTTACTATGATCAAGGACAGTTGTGCCATATACCGGGAAAGTCGTGCCAAACTATTCTTACTATGATCAAGGACAGTTGTGCCATATACTGGGAAAGTCATGCCACTTGCCTCAGCTCCACTAAGGCTGTAAAAATGAGTACAAACATTGCTGGGGAGTTAGCCTGCGATGGACTAGTGTCCCGTCCCGGGAGAGCCACATGCTCTCATCCACTTCTTCCCTGGAAACCAGAGATAGGCAGCCTCATGGCTCAGATGGATTATGATACCAGAGATAGGCAGCCTCATGGCTCAGATGGATTATGATACCAGAGATAAGCAGCCTCATGGCTCAGATGGATTATGATACCAGAGATAGGCAGCCTCATGGCTCAGATGAATTATGATACCAGAGATAGGCAGCCTAATGGCTCAGATGCATTATGATACCAGAGATAGGCAGCCTCATGGCTCAGATGGATTATGATACCAGAGATAGGCAGCCTCATGGCTCAGATGCATTATGATACCAGATAGGCAGCCTCATGGCTCAGATGGATTATGATACCAGAGATAGGCAGCCTCATGGCTCAGATAGATTATGATACCAGAGATAGGCAGCCTTGGCTCAGATGGCTCAGATGGATTATGATACCAGAGATAGGCAGCCTCATGGCTCAGATGGATTATGATACCAGAGATAGGCAGCCTCATGGCTCAGATGGATTATGATACCAGAGATAGGCAGCCTCATGGCTCAGATGGATTATGATACCAGAGATAGGCAGCCTCATGGCTCAAATGGATTATGATACCAAAGATAGGCAGCCTCATGGCTCAGATGGATTATGATTTCATGTGGAAAGTGAAACATGTTCATGGGAAAATGACCTGCCCGCATCATTTATTAAATCTTACACCAGCAATGCTTACACTTACAGCAAATATGATGAGGGAAGCCATACACTAGTTGAGCATCCCTTGACAAACACAGAGGTGATAACTCAAAACAATCAAGTGAGCAGGAAGGGGCTGGATAATTTTGAATTGAAATTTCTTATGGGGACCACCTTTAATCTCCTGTACGTATTCTGACAGTAGCACATCACAATACCGCAAAACAGTTGTTTACCCCTTTCAACCTCTGAAAATACTAAATTATTACTTACAACTCAGTGAGTAGTTTGAATCGGTGTAGTTCGTTTAAAAACTGGATGGCTGTGTTGGTGATGTTACTCACTGAACGTTTGGTTATATATGATAAGAGAGATTGACTGAAGTTCCTGTCAAATATAAGAAGAGAAATCAAGGTTATTACGACATTGTGTCTGACGTCAGGGGTGAAAAAATATTTTACTTTCTGGGACCATAGAAAGTCTTGAAAAATGTCTCTGGTCATGTTCCCCAAGATCACTCGCTAGCATCAGATCGATCATCAGATCAAATCCATTTGAATAACCCTAAAATACAAATACGCCCACTTATATATCGCATTTCCCAAATGTTTTTTTTTTTTTTTTTAATTTGCCTAAACCTTTTCACTTGTATTTGACAAACTTCAGAATTTCACCACCCCACTGGAAATGAACCATGTAACTGGGCAGGTACAATCCTCTCAGGAGGAATCTTGTCCCTTGTACCTCTGGTTCCGGGTCATAGGATCAAGGATTCTCAAAAATGTAGAAAATTGAATTGAGTCATTTAGGTTACATTTCCTTTGTTCCAAAATCTAACAAGAACAGCCAACATTTGTCAATAATTCATCGGTACCCTTTTCGCATCTCAAAAATACGTCAATAGTTCAACAAGAAAAGATAGAATTCCTAGAAATGAGCCAAAGATTGACGTGTCTAAGGGGGGATATTGGGGGATTAGACACCCCTCTTAAAAAAAAAAGGTGGTACCCCCCAAATTTTGTCAAAGACATAGATACAAGTGCCATAAAATCTCAAACAAATCCTACAAATTATTTGTTTTGTCTCATTATCGACTGAATCATTGTAAATTGTGGACCGAACTCTTCAAATTTGTACCAAAATATACAACCTAAGGAGCAGGACCAAACTTTCAATTTTGCACCAGATAGGTATGTGAACATGTTAATAAGAAGTGTTTAGGGGCTTAAAGCCCCCCCCCCCCCCTCTTCCTTAATAAAAATAAATAAAAGCAATAGACATGCCCCTGGATCCATACATTAACATTTTGGAACCATAAGGACAGAAAAGTGATCTCATATAATACTTACAATTTCCGCACTATATCTGGCATCGATGCTACAATTGATGGACTGATGACGTCACAAAAGAAAGACAAGCCAGTACAAACACATTCATCTGGGCACTGTATTCCTTTAATCAGAAGTTAAATAAGTTGTATCATTAATTCATGTACACTTAACGCTTACTCTATACCAGCACCTTTTTTTTTAACCCGCTTGGAAGGGGGGGTCAAAGACGGGGCAACCAAAATGGCAATAATATCGCCTCGTAGTAGAGTAAGGGTTTAAGCACAGGCTGATCATTAACGGGTCCTCTGTCTTCCAAGCAGCAGAGTAGGGCTCGTTCCGTTTCAGTGACCCAGTAGGTCGTCCACTGGAACCATGCTGCAAGTATCTTCGAGTTGGCACACTTGTCACGGATTGATTAACCCTTACTCTACCAGAACTTTTTTTTGATAACGCGCTTGGGAGGCAGGGTCGAAGACGGGGCAACCAAAACTGCAATAACATCGCCGCGTGGTAGAGTAAGGGTTTAAGCACAGGCTAATCATTGAAGGATCCTCTGTCTTCCAAGCAGCAGAGTAGGGCTCGTTTCACTTCAGTGACCCAGTGGGTCGCCCACTGGGACCATGCTGCATATATTTTTGAGTTCGCACACTTGTCACGGATTGATTAACCCTTACTCTACCGAGAAAAAAAATTGAAAATGGTTTGGGAGGCAGGGTCAAAGACGGGGCACCCAAAACGGCAATAATATCGCCGCATGGTAAAGTAAGGGTTAAGCATCACAAATTGTAAAAGATATTCCATAATTGCAAGATTGAACATAAACGTAGATTATCTTAGATTACTTAAGAAATGTTCTTTGGAGTTTTTCATCCTTTTTACTTGTATTTTATGCATTTTAAACAATCTAACACAGAAAAGTTTATAGAAAGATTAATGTTTTGGCGGAGTGTTTATATGCATATTTAATGCACGGTTCAAAGGACTTTGCACTTGTGAATGGCCCTCCTGAAGTCAGACCATTCTACTCATGTCAAAATCTTTTCCCCCGTGCATTAAATACACATATAAACACTCCGCCTCAACATTAATCTTTAAGTTTAAGATCAGAATATCAAAACATCGTAAAACAAATTTAGAGGAAAGCTTTTAACAACCAGATCATCTTAAAATCATTTCATTTTAGATAAAATCCCTATTGTCACGGGCTCTTAGCAGGGGTTTACAAAGACAGGTTCCCCTGCCCCCCCTATTCTACACCTCTGACTTAGAACCTCTTACCTATTTCCCGGTGGGTCTCCAACCAGTGCTCCACGACTGGTTAATAAAACAGCTGTGGACGTCTTGATGTAAATACTCCAATGGAGGTCTGTTGGGACTTTATAAACCAACCAAACAACAAACCACATAGATCTACAGTAAACTGATCAAGAATTCAACATACCACAAAACAGTTCATCATCACCTTCTGGGCACTGGCGGTGGGTATCACATATTTGGTCTTGGATCAAGCAAACAGTTGCACCTTTGCAACGATAAGACCCCGCAGGACATGTGAAGTTAGAGGCTGCAGTACAAGAAGTTAAAAAATGAAAAGCCATGAAAGCCCATCTGGCTGTCTCATGGGGCAAAAGCCACCCAGACACATATGCAACATTTTTCCCGGTAGCTTGAGGGGGAAAAACCTATGCTCCCTGGCCGGAGCTTATCCCAGTTTCCTTGTATAAAGTGGATGATAGATTTTGACATTTTATGGACTTTTTAATTAAAATATTGACTGTTATAAATGTAAATCTTTTCTTTTCTTCAAATCTTGAGCCAAAATACATAGTTTAAAAGGAAAAGCAGTTAACTATATAACTATAACACCTTGTGTTGAAACTTGGTCATAATTCAAAACATCAGTAATTTCATGAGGATATATAGCAGCTTTCACCTCATACATCACAAATTGTATAGACTCAGAATAACAATTTGAGCATATAACCTAGAGTCAGGGCTGATTTCTAGGGGGGCTAGGGGGCCCTTTGTTAAAAATTGACCTAATTATCATTTTTTTTTTGGGGGGGGGAGCTCAGCCCTCCTACAAAAATGATAAAACTTCTATAAAGTCCATTGACTGTGATAAAGTGGAAGAAAATGTTCAAAAATGAAGAAAATTAAATTTAAGAAATTTTCCGAAAATTAGCCAAAAATACACTAAAATTTCCCAAAATGGAACCACCTGCCCGAAAAATGAAGGAAATATCCCAAAAATTGGCCTTCTCTTTGTGAGCCCCCTTGTTAAATTTGTTAGAAATCAGCCCTGCCTAGAGTCACAAATGCATCCCATCAATGGTCCTTGTAGAAAATATTATATATGCTTGATATAACAATTTTACACTTCAAAAACACTTGGGTCAAAAATAACCCAGGCCTGGATCAACTTCCCTCTAAACTGTTTTGGGGTCAATTAGACACAGGTAATGGGTGAAGAGTGGGTTATTGACAGTTATTAGTGGGTTACTGACAACCCAATATTGGGATTCTGAAACCCATTCCCTGAGTCAAATTTAGCCCAAAATTGGTTTTAAGCATTGTTTACACAAGTCTGTGTTATCTTTTGACCCAAGTGATTTTGCAGTGTACATGTAGAGTGATCATAATGTGTAGACTTATCTTTGTGCTTATGTTTCAGTATTTAAATGTATCAGATCTTTATATCATCATTGCCAATTTACATTGTGACTAACATATAGGCCTAATAACAAGGTAACTCTACCACACCACCAATTTGGACTTTTTAATCCAATTGTGTACATAAATCAGGGCATCATGTTTACTGGTCTGCAAAATTGGAGACCACTCAGGGAATTCTGTGGATTGATGGTCAAATCCGATGACTTATCTCCAATAAAAATTGATGCTCAACTTGAGTCTCATATGATTTTTAGATGCATATGGTGACTAGATGAACTAAAGAACTAGTTTTATCTCTATAATGAAATATTTTAATAAAGAAAACTTGGTTGCTGTTCTCTTCTGAAATGCCTGTGGACGTGTTGGTCGCCTGTGCTATAATAGGTTCCAAATATTCTTTCTTGAGGTTGGTACCTTTTTGCTTGATTGGGAAACTGGGGATCGATACAAACTAGAGGTGACGGATTTCCTAACGTTTGCAAGGAGACCAGTCAAAATTCCTCAGACTAGACCCTGAATTAAATATATTAAAAAGAACATTACTCACCACAATTATGTTCATCTTCGCCCGACGGGCAGTCCCACACACCATCACATCGTCTTCGCAGGGGGTATGCAGTATGAGTTGGGACACTTGAAGGTGAAGTTAGAACAATGGAAATGTTCTGGAAAATGAGACAAGATATTGATGTAAAAAGTGTATGCAATAGAACATTGTGATCCACAGCATGGCAAGATCAAAATAGGTGTTTGGGGAGGGGGGTGGTGTAACATAAGAATGGGTAAAATAAGTGGTTGGTAAAAACTGAAGGGTCAAATGTGCATACCTTTAGTAGATGCATTTAAAGAGAAGAGTTACTGTTACCATGTACTGTTTACATGGCATTACTTAAGCAAACTTTAAGCAATGATATGGACTAATATGATGACCTTGTTACATCTGCAGAGGAAGCAGCTAGTAATGGCAGAATGAGAAAGCTTTACAAGATAACCAAAAAAGTTTGCAATGAAAGGACCAAGGTTGCAAGTGCTATAAGAGACGAGGATGAGAATCTATTAAAGGATGAAAACGAAAAAAAGAGAGGGGGAAAGAGCATTTTGAGGAGGTACTGAATAGACCAGATCCTGTTTTTCAGTTCCTAACATAATATGTGACCCTGACATAGACAAAATCAGTACCACTTATATTACAAGAAGTGAAATAAAAGAGGCATTGATGAAGCTAAAGAATAACAATGCTGCAGGCAAGGATAATATAACTGCCAAGTTGTTACAAGCTGATATATGCACATCAGTATTATGGCTTGAAGAGCTGTTTAGAATTGTAGGGAAAAAGGAAGTTAAACCAAAATCATGGAAGCAAGGACTGATAACAAAAATACCTAAGAAAGGCAATACTACTATATGTGATACATGTGGCGGAATAACCTTAACATCCATACCAAGCAAAGTATCTGGAAGAGTGTTAATCGACAGAATTAGAAATGGTGTTGACAGTAAGATGAGAGATGAACAGGCTGGATTTAGAAGAAGAAGGAGTATCACCGAGCAAATTTTCATCCTGCGCAATATTCTAGAACAGGTGGCTAAATGGCAGCCAACCATAAATCGCCCTTGTTGACTTTGAGAAGGTGTTTGACTCAGTGCACAGAGAAAGCCTCTGGAAAATAATGGCAGCCTATGGTATTCCACAAAAGATATTGTTTGATTAAAGCATTATATGAAGACAGTCAATGTGCAGTTATAGATGGTGGTGTGGAATCTGAATGGTTTTAAGTCAAAAGTGGTGTAAAGCAAGGTAATGTAATGTCAGGGTTTCTTTTTCTGATGGTGGTAGAATGGGTGATGAGGAAAACGACTGATAATAACAGGAATGGAATTAGATGGAAGTTTATGTCAACCCTTGAGGACTTAGATTTTGCTGATGATATCGCTCTACTTTCATCTACATATCAACACATGCAAACCAAAGTGACCAGGCTCAATCAGTATGCTGCACAAACTGGGTTAAGGATTAATAAGGATAAGACAGAGCTCATGAAAGTTAACAGCAAATGTGCAAACAAAGTTTATATCGATAACCAACAACTAAATGAAGTAAACAAGTTGAGATACCTTGGTGCAACAGTAAGCTTAGAAGGTGGTGGCGAGGAAGATATCAAAACAGAATCTCTAGAGCAAGTGTAGCATTTATGAAGTTAAATAAGATATGACACTCAAAGCACATTCTCAATACATACAAAAATATGACGGTTTAACTCTCTTGTTAGGTCTGTACTCTTGTATGGTTGCGAGACATGAAGAGTTAATGTAGCAAATAATAAAAAGCTGGATACATTTATGTTCAAATGCTACAGAAGAATTTAGAAGATCAGATGGCCATATGTAAGTAATATCATCATCATTCATCTCCAGAAGCCTATGCTCGTTGAAGCACTTTTAAGTATGGAATGCCAAAAGGACCACATGTAATGGAGGTGTCAACTTATTTCATAATGGTATCAACTTATATAGTGAAAGTATCAAGTTATTTATTGAAGGTGTCAACACATTTCATGAAGGTATCAACTTATATGGTCAAAGTATCAACTTATTTGATGAAGGTGTCAACACATTTCATGGAGGTATTAACTAATATGGTGATGGTATCAACTTATATCATAAAAGTATCAACTGATATCATGAAAGTATCAACTGATATCATGAAAGTATCAACCTATATCATGAAGGTATCAACTTATATCATGAAGGTATCAACTTATATCATGAAGGTATCAACTTATATTATGGAGGTATTAACTCATATCATGGAGGTATCAAGTTATAACATAAAGGTATCAACTTATATCATGGAGGTATCAACTTATATCATGAAAGTATCAACTTATATCATGAAGGTATCAACTTATATCATGGAGGTATCAACTTATATCATGAAAGTATCAACTTATATCATGAAGGTATCAACTTATATCATGAGGTATCAACTTATATCATGGAGGCATCAACTTATATCATGAAGTATCAACTTATATCATGAAGGTATCAAGTTATATCATGAGGTATCAAGTTATATCATGAAGGTCTCAACTTATATCATGGAGGTCTCAACTTATATCATGAAAGTATCAACTTATATCATGAAGGTATCAACTTATATCATGAAAGTATCAACTTATATCATGGAGGTATCAACTTATATCATGGAGGTATCAACTTATGTCATGAAGGTATCAACTTATATCATGGAGGTATCAAGTTATATCATGAAAGTATCAACTTATATGAAGGTATCAAGTTATATCATGAGGTATCAACTTATATCATGAAGGTCTCAACTTATATCATGGAGGTATCAACTTATATCATGAAAGTATCAACTTATATCATGAAGGTATTAACTTATATCATGAGGTATCAACTTATATCATGGAGGTATCAACTTATATCATGGAGGTATCAACTTATGTCATTATTGTCATATCATTCGTTATAGATGTTTGCTTCCACACCATCATCAAATGTGGTCCTTTTGACGACCTCAGACAACAATATGTGAAAGCTGCAGATATTCATGAGTCGAATATGCTAATTAGGCATCCCGCGCTCGACAACGTAAAGAACGAAAATACTGATTGGCTACTTTGTAACCTCTGAATATGTATAATATTATGAAAGCAACATGCAATTGGTCTATAGGATATGACTCATGAATATACAAAACCATCACATATAGTGAGTTCACCGAGAAGACCACATTTGATTGTGTGGAAGCCTCTATTAATGCCTTCCCCATATAAGTTGATACCTTCACCATATAAGTTGATACCTTCACCATATAAGTTGATACCTTCACCATATAAGTTGATACCTTCACCATATCAGTTGATACCTTCACCATATAAGTTGATACCTTCACCATATCAGTTGATACCTTCACCATATAAGTTGATACCTTCACCATATCAGTTGATAATGTTCACCTTCATATAAGTTGATACCTTCACCATATAAGTTGATACCCACCGTTGATACCTTCACCATATAAGTTGATACCTTCACCATATAAGTTGATACTTCACCATATAAGTTGATACCTTCACCATATAAGTTGATACCTCACCATATAAGTTGATACCTTCAACATATAAGTTGATACCTTCAACATATAAGTTGATACCTTAATGAAATGTGTTGACACCTTCATCAAATAAATTAATACTTCACCATTATACCATCATGAAATAAGTTGACACCTCCATCACATGTGGTCCTTTTGACATTCCATACTTAAGACCTTTGGTTGACGGCGAGTTGTACTGGGTGGTGGAGTGGATTGAGTCCAACAAGTACCCATGCTGCTGCAGCCAGATCTGACGTAGTTCCACTCCATTTTGTTAAGCTGTCAATCCATCTTGTATGGGGACGATTGTTAGCTCTCCTGGCACCCGAGGGGACCCACACATGGAGCAAGGCATATTCTGACAATGTGTCCATGCCCAGAGCTTGCTGCTCTAGGATAGTGGCTGATGAGTAAAACCAGCTGGGTTCAATCTCATTCATTCCTCCTGACTGTAATCCAACGAAGCATTTTAGTTCTCCTTTGTCTACCAGCGAATTTTGCTTCAAAATTCTTTCTCACAGCTAGCATACATAGGCTAGGCCTATTGTTTAAAAACAATTATGATTATACATGCTGCATTTACTTACCACAATGACGTAGATGGGTGACGTCACGACAACCTGTTTGGTAACCGTACTGATCAAAGTCGTAAAAGCACAGGTGTGATCGGCTTTCACAGGCGCCACTTACGCATTTGATCTCATCATTTGCACAGGTTGTGCGCGGATCGGGTCCTGCAACATATATTAATCAATTAATCAATAAATTGATTAAACATTAGAAATAAAAAGTTTGGTTGTAGATAATCAGACAAATTATCAATGTTTAAATTTTAGAAAAGTATATTTTTTACCCTGTGGTTTTAACTTGATTCAATTAAGTTAGAATTCAATCCAACACCAACATCTTTGGTATTTAAAATCTATCAAGTGACAGCAAGTGATGGTTGATCAAAGTTTTAGGATATTTTGATGATTGCTAAATTTGTAATGTATGAAGAGCTGCTGAAAACACAGACGATGCACCACATGGTGGACGACTGCACACTCTCTTGTCTTAATAATGCCGTCACAGTCCTGGTTGTAGTCCTACACCAGGCTGAGGACTTGGCTGTCAACTGGCTTACAGACTTAACTAAGAGATCACCATAGCAAACAGCATCATCATCAATCACTGAAAATGATGTCTATTTCTGCTAAATGTCCTTGAGAGTAAGGTAAGGACACTAAACAATATCCTCAGAATTTCTTACACCTTCAAAACACTGACGTTTTTACATAGGAAAATACTAAGTTCGTCCACTGATACACTACAAAAGGCCTACTGATTATTGGGAAGCTCAAAAAGCTTTTAAATGGTCGATTTTAGACCAATGATTGTTACTACCTTTGATTTAGAAGCGATATAGTTATGCACGACCACAGACCTTTAATAAAAAAAAAAATCCCAAATTCCAGAATGCGGAACTTACGGCAGTAAGATGGTTCGTCTTCCCAACTGTTTCCCTGGCAGTCTTTCACACCATCACATACTGCTCTCTGTGGTAGCCAGGTGCCGTCATAGCACTGAAAACCATCTACGGAGGAACCTTCAAAGAAACCGTACATACTCTTGTTTCATATGTCATCAAAGCGATGTATGGAGTTTTGCTTAGGATGCGTTGCTATAGGGGTGCATGAGCATGGCACCCAATACATGTTCAAGAAGGTGCACAAAAAGTTGGTCAATGTGCAAAAATGATGACTTTTATTTGGCCTGACTTGAATAAAAGTTGTTTTAGTCACATCCGTGGATACTGTGTATTGTTGTCCTTGGGGGAGGGGAGAGGGGCGTAAGGCGGTCAACGGGGAAATAATTTCTTAGGGCTAATATCTTTACAGTGCATTACACTTTTGGGGGCGAAATTTGATTGAAGAACAACATCAACAGGTCTCCGCCTTTTAGTATGAACCTTTCAGCTTATTTTCTGAACCTTTTAAATTACTTTTTTGGGTGGCGGAGAGGGTCGTTCGACCCTTTTGGACTCCCCCGTAGCTACACCCACACTTACCACAGTCATCTTCATCAGATGCATCCACACAGTGAGCCACTAGATCACATCTCCTACTGCTATTCACACACTGACCATTGGTACACAAGAATTGGTCATCACTGCAACTTGGATAATCTGTACAAAAGACAAGTATAGAACATTTGTGTTAAAGAATTAGTTCAGTGTTTAAGCAGGTTCATATGTATATGAAAGAGGACTTCAAAAGATACAAAATGGTGGAGAAAGTATTCAAAAATCTTATTCCGTCCAGCAGAAACTTCAGGGATTAGCTCAGTGGTCAAACAGGTCGTACATATGTGAAAGAGGCCTTCAAAAAAAAAAAAATGGTGAAGATAGTATTCACAAATCTTATTCCGTTCAGCAAATATTTCAGAGATTAGCTTAGTGGTCAAACAGGTTCGTACATATATGAAAGAGGACTTTTAAAGAAACAAAATGGTGAAGAAAGTGATCACAAATCTTATTCCGTTAAGGAAATATTTCAAGATTAGTTCAGTGGTCAAACAGGTTCATACATATATGAAAGAGGACTTCAAAAGATACAAAATCTTAAAGAAAGTATTCACAAATCTTATTCAATTTAATAAGGAGATATTTATCTTAAAAATTATGTTTCATATGTGTAGAAACGGCTGAAATCAGACTAAATGTGATGTCACATTCCCAGATTCCTGTCTTTTTGTACTCTATCATATTTTTTCCTGCAATTTTGTGGCTTAAAAAACATCGGATATGTCAGGAAATTAAAGAAAGAGAACTAGTAAGGGTAATTATAATATACCACTTGAAGGAAATACACTCTTGGAAAAGAAACAAAGAAGAAACACTGAGGTTAGGGAGACTAAGAGACACAAAAAGGACCTCCTTGAAACACACATGGTCAAAGGGGTAGCCAGCCTTTGACACACCTATGGATACAGATTCAACTTACCACAATGTTCTTCATCTGAACCATCTTGGCAATGTTGAGTGAAATCACACTGGAAAGAAATATGAACAAATTCGCCAGAACCGCAAGGAAAGAAGTTGCTGTATGAACTGTCTGCTAAGAGAATGAAAAGAACAATTACAATTATGTTTGCAGGTTTAGGCCCCCTATGTTATCTGCAGACGTGTTGAGGCCCTTTCCATTATTGTCTTCACTTCAAAATGTATTGATCTCTGTGCAGTGGCAGCGCCATAATTTGGTCATGAGGGGTAAGAGAGGAGTCTGGAACAGACATTGGCGATAATGGCCCTCCAGTTACTTCTGTTTGGAGCTAAGTACATAAACTTATTGTTACTTAATTAGGCTGTTGTTGGTTGCCCAGTTGTTTAAGCTTTGGACATATTTAACTCGTTGCCTTCCTCTGCTTCTTTTGCCCCTAATTTTCCCACATACTGCAAGCTGTTCCAACCACCCTACCGATAAACATTACCGAAAAAGTCCGAAAAACCTATAAATATATAAGTGGGGGAGGGGGCAAAGCAATCTCATGCCCCACCCCCTGTAGCGCCGCCACTGTCTCTGTAGAATGCCTATAGGGGGTAATCTTGTGGGACAAGTGCATGTGCCTCTTTGGTGAGTGCCCTAAAAAATATGCGATATTATGACTCTGCAGGCCCCGAATATTACACTTATTTCTCATTTAGAGGCTCACCTTCTTGTCGACAAAATCTGGCAACAACCATGCATGCCTTAACAGCTTAGAGTGTTTGTAAATAGTAACAACTGCGAAAGAGGCCATTTACCACCCCAAAATAGCTTTTTGAGTGCGAGAAAGTAATACTGAAATGAAATTTGTTGTTAAATGTCTCCCTCACCTCTATCACATACTTCGTCACTGTCATCTAAGCAGTCATTCACGCCATCACATACGTAGACTTTCTGAATACATTCACCAGAATTGCACTTGAACAGGTGACCAGCACATGTCTGTTGAAGATCTATAGACAATCAAAAGTCACGATATGAATTTAAATAATATTATCTGAAATAATTTTCTGTTAGGGCGAAATCGCGTCATCCTTAATAGGTACCATATATTTGTGTTAACATTTTGTATTCCTTTGCACAATTTGTAATTTGTGCATATTAATGATACATTTGTAAAAAACGGTTCAAGTTAAACAAAACTCCAACTTTTATCGGTTGGAATTGAAAGAGCAAACAGAAATAAGGATGCAAAACTTCTCGTCGTCAAAATGGAAACAAAAACGAATTACCTTCTGCAGTTTTAGCACAAAGTACTCCCCGACTTTTGTGACATTACAAAAGACTTTGAATAAGAACCACTTCTCGTTGACCAACTTCAGCATTGTGCAGATTGTCCCATTCACTTCTCTGCGTTCATCTACCAGTATTGGAAGGTTACTGGAGTACATTGCCACGTGGGACATGTAATACATCAGCAAACGTCGCGGATATGGATATCTAAGATTTGTTGTACCCAATGGGCAAGAGTTGTTGAGGAAATTTTCTGGCAACGTAGGATGACTAAGAGGGATAAGTGAAATGCAGTTGTAATGTAGAAGGTGCCAGCTGTCTCCGCATCCTGTAGGTCACAGACGGAAAATATTGTGTAAGAAATTTGCTCAAATAATTCAGGCGAAGGCAGAAAATAACAGATGACAGTATCAAGAATTAGACAGGTTTGATACATCTATCATGATCAAAATGTGGCGGCGTAAATTTTATTCCAAGTTGATACTGATGATTGGCCTATACATGTACCACTGTGTTTTCGACCGATCAAAAACACACAAATTAAAATCTATTGACTTCACGTTAGAGACGATAACTTGCCTTTAATATATTTCGTTCTGTGCATGTTGACCCAATATTTGAAGCTAGGACAGTAGCATGGCCCGGGGGGGGGGGGGCACTTCCATATATGAGGCATATATATATATATATATACATGTGTGCCGCCCGAGCAGTTTTTTTTTCTTCAGAATTTTCTTAGAGCAGGTATCAAAAATCCAATCTCTCATACTGCTGGTCTCAATAAAATTGCATATTTTCATACTGCAGGTATAAGAAAAAAAAACTATTTTCGTACTGCAGGTATCAAAAATCACCTATTTTTGTACTGCAGGTATCAAAAACACCTATTTTCACTATTTTTTCGTACTGCAGGTATCAAAATCACTTATTTATCTAAAAAAAAATCACTTATTTCTATACTGTAGGTATCAATACCATAAACTGTCATACTGCAGTTACCAAAAAAATCTCTCATACTGCAGTCCAATTTTGAATTTTAAAATAAAATTCTGGGTGACACATACCTACCACTTTAGTATGGGAGTACCCCCCCCCCTACCTTCCTGCCCTGGTATCATGCATGCAAGGGGGTAGGGTGGATCACCTGTGCGGCAAGAACTCCCATAACTTCCCGGTTACATGGGGTAACTATATTTTCCATCATGCGTTGCTACTTTCTAGAAATCTGATGTTTACTGCTTCAAACTGAAACATAAAGTCATGCATGCGGGTTATATACTTTCATGCGGGCAGAAAATATCATGACCATCTGAGATCTATCAAGAAATTTTTCTTCATTATCATTCCCAAAGGGCTAAGATTACTTCCAAAACAGGAAGGAGGCATTAATCCGCAAAGATAACTAATTTCCCGCAGTCAGTTTCTACGCCTCTGAACACATGACAATGATGATATGTAGACTGTTAACAGAACACAATGTTGGGACAGAATTTTCCTAACGCAACTTCCCGAAATGTGGAAATGGCATCAAACTTTGACCGAATCTTGTGGGAGCTTCCCCCTGCCCCGCCAAGTATGTCTATCATCATGCACGTATAAAATCATATTATTTTGATCTTACCCCACCTCAATAAAAATATACTTGCCTTTTGTAGAAAGTTTTGGCATTGATTTCAGCTCCATTGTAAATCCTATCAGAAAAAATAGTTTAATCACTTATAAGGAATGTTATAATGAACAAGGAATGTATGCTTTGATTTATTAGCATTCTGTTCCTAAAATAAATGTCATTTCGACTTAAAAATGTGCAATTCACAAAGCTTTAGTCAGTGAGCTGATTGATGTAAGCTGGATGGACCCTAGGGCAACATGATGAATATCCATTTTAGATAACCAGCCATTTTGAATGACCGTCCATTTTGGGTGACCTTCCATTTTTGACAACCGTCCATTTTGAAAAAATTGTCCATTTTGGATAACCGTCTATTTAAAAAAAAAGGTCAATTTTGAAAGACCATGGATGATCATCCATTTTAAAAGACCATGGATGATCGTCCTCGTCGATTTTGAAAGACCATGGATAATCGTCGATTTTGAAAGACCATGGATAATCGTCCATTTTGAAAGACCATGGATGATCGTCCATTTTGAAAGACCATGGATGATCGTCCATTTTGAAAGACCATGGATGATCGTCCATTTTGAAAGACCATGGGTGATCGTCCATTTTGAAAGACCATGGATGATCGTCCATTTTGAAAGACCATGGATGATCGTCCATTTTGAAAGACCATGGATGATCGTCCATTTTGAAAGACCATGGATGATCATCCATTTTAGATAACTGTCCATTTTGGATGACTGTTCATTTTAGATGCCTGTCCATTTTGTTAGACTATCCATTTTAGATAACTGCCATTTAGACATATTTCATCTGGTAATTTAAGCAATTTTGAAATAAATTAGTAAACTTGACCAGAAGAAGCAGATCACCCCATGAGTGAGGACGGGGGAGGGTTAATTGCCACCAAAAACTTGGCTAATCAGTGTTTTTAATACAGAATATATATGTGTTTAAATTATAAGCATGGTTTGTTCCTGCCCCCTCTAAATAAAATTCTCCCAATTGAAATTTCTTAGCTGCCCATGCATAGCCCTTTGATTTGATTTTCAGCCACTTTCACCAGAAACAGCCATGATATTTTATGAACAATGGATATAAATGTATATTAGTCAGGGCCAGATTAGGACATGATGAGGCAATAAGCTTAACAAGCTAATGAGGCCTTCAGAAAAAGCAGTTGTTGTATTTCTTGCGGGAGGAAATTGGTGTAAGGGGCAATAAGATGTAGAGGGTATAATATCAGACCAGAAAATTAGACCAGAAGACCAAAGGTTTTGAGGTTCCGACGTGCAATATGGATTTGAAATTGAACTATTGTATACTAAATGTTACTGCACAATGGCAAACAAATAACTAAAGTTCTCACAAGAATGGAATTTCACAATTAATTCAATCATTTCTATCACATTAACATGTCAACACTTGCTGACAGCATAATTATCTCAAATATAAAACAAAACAGATATTTGTTAAAATATGAGCATTTTAAGATTTTAACTTGATGCCTTGTCAGCTCATTAATATGTATGACATTGCCACCAAAAACAATAGGGCACATCTGCAGTTAATAAGCAATCTGCGCACCACATGACTGAATCCCATGGATCGATCTTGAGATACTGTGTTTGCACGCTCTTAACAAAATCATGGTAAGCCCCGCCCACTATGCATATGAATGAAAATCAACATTTTTGTGTCATGAACATGTTTACACTAGCTAACAACTGAATTATACCAAAATTAAAACAAAACAGACATGGGGTTGTTAATACATGAGCATCTTTAAAACTTTAACATTAAGCCCCGCCTACTCATTAACATGCATGACATCGCCACCAAATAAAATATGGCACATCATGTAGACAATGGTCTATCTGTGTACCACATATGAACTAAATCCCACATATCGTTCTTGAGATATCTTGTGTACAAGCTCTTTTCAACAAAATCATGTTAAACTTCACCCACTATGAATATTAATAAAATTCAACAATTTTTGCACCACGAACATGTACACTAGCTAACAACATAATTACAACACATTTGAAACAAAACAGACACGTGGTTGTTAAAATATGAGCATTTTAAGATTTAAGCCCCACCTACTCGTAAATATGCCCAAAAACAACAGGGAGTATCTACAGACCACAGGCTATCATTGTACCACATATGACATGAATCCAGTGCATCATTCTTGAGATATTGTGTTTATGAGCTAGCGTCACACACACACACACATGCAAACATACACACACACACCATCATGACCGCATAGGTTCCTGATGCTATCGCATCGTATCCAACCATCAGACATTTTACAAAATATAAAATGAAACCCACTGCAGTATTCTTCACTTTGTTTTTTCTAAAGGTCATAAAGAGGCCTAAGCTATAGCTTAGCTAGTTTGTGCCTACATCCGGCACTGATATAAGTATATAAATGTCAATTTAAGTTTGCCACGTTTTTGCATGGATGCAATGGGGGAGGGGGAGATCCACCCTCTTTCCTGGCAAAGCACCCTCCCCCGCCCCTGCCAGCCAGGGGCATGAGTGCCCCTCTCTTTGATCTGCCGTTACTAATGTTCAAGTCAACTGTCAGCCTAAAGGTATCTTTCACATACAAACTTCACATACCGTCAGCGGTTTTCTCGCAGATGAACTGTGATGTGTCCTTGGACGCACACGGGACGTCATGCCAATGGTTGGTAGAATGTAAGTTCATTAAATAGATCAATGAGCACTCCTCCATCTCCCCGCCGTTGGGTTGTCTGGACTGCCATTCATCCGGGCTATTTCAAAGAAAATTATCTTCAAATGAATTGATAAAGGAGCCAGAATTTGAGGACATATTATTCTGGAGTCTCTGGGATATTCGGATACACTTTTCTTTCATGTGATGGTGTACTGATGACCTTTGTTTATTTGCAAATTAACCGTAATCGCGATTCACATCTTTTTAACGACACGAGTATTCAAAATAAGACCCCTATTATTTCAAAATTTAAAGGTGTATGGACAGGTAGAGGCAACATAATCCAAATTGATTTAAAATCTCCTAAAAACCATGAAGCAAGCAAACAAATTCAATAAAATCTTCTTAAAAATTTGTTCCATTTTAAGCATTTTGACAAACTTACTGTAGCAAATCAGTGAGACCACTTTCCATTTAATCAAAATAACCACACAATTTTGGACTTCAAAAATTGCAATATAATAGAGCAAGGACAACCAATATGATATCATTATTTGTTTACAGAATAAAGAAAATAAAGACAAAATTGCCAACATGCACCTGCTTATGTAATCAGGTCATGCCTTTATCTGATGCACGTTTGAAACATATTATGGAGCAGAACAACTAATGAAGCAAAAAGCATACTAAAATCGAAAAAAATTGGCCATTTTACAGCTTTTGAATGTTTTATGGAAATATGCATTTTTTGTGTTACTCTTGTTATGTATGAACGGGACATAGTCTCTATTCTCTTATGTAAACCCATTGTTTTTTAACCCTCTGCCATTTCTCTTTGAAAAAGTGAAGATAATTCTAATGAAGAGGAATTGATCTTTACATTACCCCTAACCAATTTCAAACTGGAGAAGGCAGTTTGAACATTTTAAAGGTCTGAAATTAAGGAAAGAAATCTGAAGAAAAACAAAAGCATTTTGGGGCATTTTCCTGTTTATACATCACATTTTTTTTTTTTTTAAATAAAAAATGATCAAACTTTTATTACTCATAACTTAATAACTACACATGCCATTTCTAAAATTCAAAGACAAGAATTAAACTTTTGTACCTGTCCATATACCTTTAAAATACCGCCCTCAATTTTCGACTGAGTTCTCATTAAAGCATGAACTTATAAAATTTGTAAATAATTACATGGACATTAATTACAGGGGGGTAAACCAACCTTTTGGATAGGGAAAGGGGTTTTAGATCGATAAAATGATAACGCTGTCATAAATTCCAAAATTGTGAGAAATCAGAGGTAAAACAAGCATGTATTATTCTCTTGCACTTACTGCGTGGGGACCGACCAATCACTGTAGCTGAGGGACTGCCGTCATGCCATCTGTGAACTCCCAGATTGTTATTTAACCTTAGGCCTGCAACAGAAAAGATGAAAAACAATATACCTGATGTTGAATATTGATCAAGTCTTAAGTTTTTAAAAGGAGAGAAAATAATTATTCTCCCAATGCTTTCTTTCAACAACCTAGGTATCGTACGGACCCACATCTTTTCCAGACACGCTGGTCAAAACTGTAATTTTTGACAACAGGGGTGGGGGACTATGGAGGTAGTTACCCCCATCATATTCTTTAATTTAGTCTCCTCCTTCAGATTCTGATTTTAAAATTTAGTCTATATTCAGAGCCGGATTTAAGAGAGGGCCAATGCTCTGTCTATATTATTGCTTAAATGATGCCATGTAAATAAACATAAACAGTACATGGTCATTAACCCTCCTTTTAAATGCATCTGCCATGATTGTCTACTAAATGATATACATTTTTGATCCCCTCGTTTGTTCACCCCCCCTTCAATTTGTTACCCCTCCCCACTTATCATACCCTGTCCACTCTGCTGAGGGACACGTGAGAAGATGTAGCCAACAATCACATTCATTTCTTCTTCTGAATTGTATAAAGTTACATGTGTTTTTCATAACGGGCAGAAATTCTTCCCATAAATAGCAGACACCAAATATTTACGAAGAGTTCAAAAGTGTGTAGAATGTTACCTGAATTTCAGTCTAATAATCAAGTGATATTGCCAAATTATTCTCATCCATTTTTAAACCAATCCCATCATTTTAGACCCGATAATAATTCCTAGTGTCGTATATAGCAGAGCATATTTGCCTTCAACCAGCAAAAAATCAATGTTTCATCACCCTTTAAAGCAGTATCAAAAAATACAGAGAGATTTTGATTCTCACAATAATTACTAACTTCTGCATTGTTTTATAGCCAATGAAAACTAGGTTATTTGAAACGATAAAAGCTTATCTTTTTCCGTGCAGCTTTGTGATCTATTTTAAAACAGTCTCTGATTGATTTAAGGTAATCACACAGGTACTAGGTAAGTTTTCGATGCAACATTTCTTCCATTGCTTATTCATTAAGCACTGAATGGTTATTTTCTTTAAATAGGCGTGTCTAAGAGCACATTTTTGCTTTTCGACGAGAGAGTTGAAATTGGGATGATGAAGAGAATTTTTTTTGAGAAGTGGAGAATCACGAAATGATATTTGTGAACTGATTCTTACTCTGTTGATTACTGAAGGATCATACGTAAAATCATATTTGTGGACTATCAAGAGATTAAGAGAATAAATCTGTAATACAAACTGTTTTAACAGAAATTATCACGAGTATTTTTTTTATTAGGAGGAATTAATGTAGAATTGCTGATATATTATTTTTGCGAATAACTTCTGAGTTTTACAAATTTTGTGCGAATAACTTCTGAGTTTTACAAATTTTCTCTAAATGGACAAAAAAATTGATGGGTTAAAGTTTTTGGACTTTCTCCGATGCCTGGAAAACCATAATTCGACAGTAGTTACGGAGCTGCATGATCATCCAAAATTGTGTTGAATATATTACTGGAATATTATGTAATGAAAAACAACAACAAAAATATTTTTCAAAGCCCTTCTCGATTAGTAACTCATGAATTTTAATGACTGGATGTTGACCCCTAAATTCCCCCGCCCCACGGAAAAAAATCTTGGCTTGTCCATTTTGCAACAGAAAAAATATCAAGTAATTACCAATGTACGTCTTCGTATCATTTGAGAACCACTGTGACGTCAGAGTTCCATGGACGAAGTTCATTTCTGGAATGCTGCCGATGCTGACCAAATCTGCCTCTTCTTCCTCGCACAATCTCTGAGCATCTGTCCACCTGATTGGTGCACTTTCTGCTTTCAAGGTGTAGCATTGAGTGTCAAACAGAAACCAACCAATGGGGCAAATTAGGTTTGTTTCCATTAATTCATCTGTGTTCGAAATTGTAAACAAAATATTGTCACAAATGTTCATTTTTAGTGTCATTGAAATAAATGTAATCTAGCTGTTTGAGTGATTTCCCCTACCCCAAACTTCCATGACCCTGCATGGCAAAGCTAAAGCAGCCATACTTTAGAAATATACTAGACACATTGGAAAAACAAACGGGCAAAGACTCAGATTAAATACTTGCAACATTGACACTGCACACTTACGACTGCCAGTTTCCTCCTCTGCTAGAGATAGAAATTTTGCTGTGACATATTCTGCGTAAAATCCATGACCTTCGTTGGTGTGATCTGAAACAAAGTCTAGCCGCAAATGGTTGAAACTTGAGCGAACGGGTGAGGAGGTTGGTTGTTGTTACAAAACCTTTATGAATTGTGAAAAAAGATAAAAAGTAAAAACACCTACAGGCAACATTAAAGAGGGAATTTCGTTCCAGTAAAATTGCGATGCTCATATATTTCACGTTACATCCCGTTGCGGGTCGTTTCTTATAAAGAACGTACTGTACGCATTGTGTGCATGTACTGTGTGCTAGTGTATGCATTGTGTGTATGTACAGTGTACTTACTAGTCTCTTTTGGTGGTTATTGATTGGTTGTCGGTATTTGTGTATGACCAATCAGAGAAAAGCTGACTTTTATTATATATTGCTGTCCATGATAACACCATATGTGGCCTTTAATTTCCGAAATCAAGACAATATAAAATCTCAAATAAGTTCAATGACCAATTTTCCACAAAAAAAAAAGGACCTTCGCTATATACGTACTTCCCTAAGAGTCGGACTGGGATGCTTTAGCGGGCCCTGATCTTTGGTGGCATCAAATAGCTGCAGAGGGCCCATGAATGCTAAAGTAGAGAAAGGAAAGGGCCCCCGGAGCAAGGGGCCCTTGTGACATTGGCACAATGGTTAGTCCAACACCGCCTTCCCTTGTAATTGAGAACCCTTTCTTGGTAAATGTCATTTAATTATACCTAATTCCTTCTCCACATAAATCAAAATTTTCAGCGTTTCACATCAATTTCAAAGTAGGCCTACTATGCCAACCATAAATTAAACTACTATAGACGCATACAAACCTTAAGAATGAATAACCCTTTGGGCGTTCCCTATCAAATATCTTCACATGGTCGCCGCCACATCCAGGCAGACCGGAAGTTGAATCAACATCAAAAAAAAAGAAGGTGAGTTCGACGAAGGTCCCTGGGAGAGTTTGGATGTTCCAGGTGTCGAGGCGATTGGGGCTGTATCTAAGTGGGTAGTTATCTGATGCTATGGCGCCGCTTGGGTACGTGCACCAATGTTTGGTGTCACCTGAGCCTATACCGCAACCAGGTAGATCTGAGAAGGGAGAGAAGATCACGGCAAAAATGAGAAGAATTCATCATTAAGAATTTTTAACCCTTAGACCCCCTCCAACCCCAATTTTCTCAAAATCAGGGGTAATCCACACCATTCAACACGAGAGACTCTTCACAATTTATTGACTAGCATCCAGCTATTGTTACACCATACACAACACAGGGGCAATCTATGCCTTCTTAACTGACAACATCTTCATAGTCTATTCACATTTCACTTGTTAGCAACCAGCTACTGTTACACCGTACACAATAGGTCATTTATCTTGGGCTCAAGCCACCTAACTGATGTTCAGTGATGCGAATCAGATTAGTCCTTGGCGGAGCCTTAAGAAAAAATATACATTATATGCTTGAGAGGACTTTGTGCAAAACCCATGAATGATTGACGGACCATTCCTCGAAAGGATGGTTATTTCATCATAATATTTGTCAATATTCGGCAAAAATGAAATTAAGGCAATATAAAACTGACAAATTCTATGAAGAAAAATAATCAAATAATTTGGTGGATTTTAAGTGTTCAAAAGGGAATTCACATTTTAATAGCAAACTGCTTGCATCAATTTTACTCTTGCACTTAGTGGTGGTGTCCGACACCACGAACTTGGAGGGACATTGGTGGACCTACACCTACCCCTCCCCTAATTTTCTCCCTGGTTTTGGACGGATTGGAAAATCAATCTTTCAAAGAAATAGGGAGACAAGTCCCCTCCCCCAACCACCTTCCCGTAGCGACACTACTGCTCACAATACCTGTGCAACTTTGAGATATATGCATATTTCGATACTTTCCTTAGCGTAAGTTACACTCTCGTATAGGTATCATTTTCCATGATGTCATAACATTGCCTTTCGAGGGCTCATTCAAAAGATACAGTTGTCAGATATATGTTTGCAGTATTGCCAAACAAAATCCAACTTTATAGATATAAGAAAGTGTATCAAAGTAAGCTTTAACCCCCTCCTCAGCTTTTGTGGCCGGAGATACATCCCCAATCCCCATGCCTATAATATTTAAACATATTAAGAAGTTTACCCTTTGCTTCATACTGCAACCGGAATCCAAGAGAATTTGCCTCAAGACCAGTCCTAAATGTCACGGTCACTACGGATGAGTTTGTCATCATAAAGGGGGTTCCGCTCCCGCATAAAACTCTCTTCCCTGGATGAGACCCCCCATCGGGTGTTACGTAGTTCACCTCCACCTCATCCAGACAGGAACTAGTTGAAGTGTCTCTTTGAGTGAGATTAAAATTGGTGAAATTCAAGCTCACAAAAGAATCTTGAGTAACGTTTATGGTCCATTTGCAGAAGGAGAAAGGGGGCAGTTGAGATGGAAAGTTTCGAGTGGAGAAATTGCCGGTATCTGACGTGAGATCTTCTCTGCCTCCGCAGTCTATATCGCACTTGTCTCCAACTTTCTGGCAATCTGAAGAGAATATATGTGGAAGGTTACTCTTAGAAGTATATAGACATGTAGCAATGTATATAAGACCTGTATGAGCTGGGGTCAGGAAGGGAGGGGGGGGGGAAGGAGGGGAGGGGGAAGGAAGGGGGGGAGGGGGAAGGAAGGGGGTCAGGAAGGGTGGGGGGTCAGGAAAGGTGGGGGGATTTCTACCAATAAAAAAATTCCCGTTGAGTTGAGTTTAACGTTTTTCAATTAAAATCACGATTTATTCCCCCACTCCACCCATTTACTTTAAAAATCCTACAGCCCTGTCTATTTTAAAGAGTACTAAAATCTGAACAGATCAGTTTTTGAATTTCGTTTTTGAGGTATGTTTGATCAAATTGTTATTCATGCTAAATTTGTTATGACTTGATGGAAAGCTACAAATCTTGATGTGATTTATCCTCCCAGTTACTGAAAATAATGAAAAAGTCTATTTCTGCTACCTTAAGATTGAGAATATAAATTTTTAAAGCGACAAATGTAATTTACTTTACCAAAAGAAAAGTTTTAAAGTCATTCACTCAGATACGGTGACAGAATAATTTTTCCAAATTTCAAACGACAGTTTTTGTCTCTGTCATTTGGCCTATTTTGCAGTCTGTAAAAGGTACTTTTTGACATGTATACCTAAAAAAGTTATTTCTTTCTTAAAAGGTATAGGAGCAACTTAGAAAATCAAATATTTTTGAGAAAAGCGGAGGCCCACACTTCGGTTTTATCGCCCCAGATCCGTGATGACTTTTAAAGAAAACGTATGAAAACATTCCAAGCTTACTCGTAGTTTCGTATGTGGCAATGAATCCGAGCTTTTTCGGCATATCAGCTTCCAAAGGCCCCATATGAAGGCGGAGCGTCACCTTATTTGACCGGCTATTAACAATCATATCGGTATAATTGCCGCAATATGACCCACGTAATAATGGTCCCTGGGAAGGAATGATATCAGTGATGTTGAGGGCATCGAGGCACTGGGAGGATGAGGGTGCTTTGCGGAGGAGAAGTTCCAGAAACGTAAATCTAAGATAAAAAAGAGAACCATAAGTATGAAAGCAAAATTCACTTGAATTTTACTCCGACTCATTCATTTGCATAAATATTAAAAGAGCCACATTGATGTAAGAATCTATTTCCCTGCTTCTCATAATTCCCTTAGCTTCTCTCACATAATAATAACAAAATTATAAATACTATATTTTTTGTTTAAAAAAGTTATTTTTTGTGCCGCTTTCAACGCTGCCCCTTGAACCTTGAAGGATAATCCTTTCTATGCAACTGTTCGCTTAATTTCCCACGTGGTCCCATCAATGACATTACACCTTTAACTTGTTATCCCATAATCTTTAAAGGTATAGACCTTTTCAAATCTGCAATTTTTAGATAACTAATTTAAATAATGTCACATGGTCAAGATTCATGTGTACATAATGGACCAATCATATACTGGAGGAATCTTATTGACCAATAAAATACTGGAGGAATCTTGGCCGTCTGCACAATTCACACATGGTACGTGGACCAAGCGTATGAAAAAATGTTTTTAAGCGCACGTATTATACGTGCGTTATACATGCAGGAAATATGCGTGCATATTGATGCTTACATTTTCCCCCTCAAACCTGCACCTGATTGGTTGGGAAACAAAGGAAAAGTTCCCCAGCATTTGATTGGTCGAATTAAGTACTGAAGAAATCACCATTAGTTGTTGTGCTCCTTAAAGTTTTTAAAATTTTAGTCAGACCCGACCTGATATATAAGCAGGTCGGGTCAGACTTTCCCCCTTTATTTTCCTCATTCTAAAAACCACAAAAATCAAATTTCCTTTCATCAATGGCTCCATTGTAGTAGTTCTGCTGTTGGTCCTGGTTGCTGTGGAAGTTGGTGTCCAGTATCAAAATAGCAATAGATGAAGTCCTTATTGTGTGGTTGAGTGGTTATCTTCATTACGATAAGTGGCTTCATTATTTGCTACAGTAAGTTTGTAATTCTGATTTGCTGGAAAATTTTTTTAAGGAGAAGGACAAGTCATGCGTTCGGCTAAACTCGGTTAGAAAAGGTCTATATGGATGTGTAGAGACAACATTAGCTAAATTGCATTAACATCTAAGAAATCAAAAATGGGTCAAACTTTTAACAACCATAACTCAAAGCCTAGAATTTTATTCAAAATCTGATCTGCTCAACAATACAGACTAACCTTTCTGAGTTTAATGATTGACAAAACCAATCAAACAAAAAATTGCGCTAATGGGCAAACATCCTCGCTACTGGTACAGTACAGCTAGCTTGATGTAAATTTGACAAAACAAATTTCTGCACACACAGACTTGTGGTAAACAAAAATTGCGCTTTACGGGCCGCTGCGAACACATTGCTTTATCAAACAAACTGAATTTTGTTTACCCTATTTGCTAAAAACTCTAAAGATCCGGGTTAAATGCCATAAATGAATCAAAGCTTGCGGCAGGCCTCGCGAACGTTTAAGTTTAATAGGCTAAATGTCAATGCATTAATAATGCACGATTGCTGATTTGAGGTTTGTTTTTCCCACATAGTTACCGCGTTGCTATGGTGGGCGTGGCCTATTTGGAAACCTGGAAAGGTTAATTGCTACATGTCAATAGCCCTTTTAAAGGATTAAATTCAGGTGTCAAGTAAAGAGATATTTCAGCTTATAGTTTGGTATATCATTTGTATAGAAACGACTGAAATCAGACTAATTGTGACATCACATTTTTAGATACCTAACATTCTTTATGCATTCTATCACATATTGTGCTGCGAGTTTGTGCCTTGAACCCAAGAAAGAAAGTAGTAAAACTCAAGGGTAAGGGTAGAACTATTTATAATTTAAGTTCATTTAAAGTTTAAGGAAAAATAATTCAGATGGAAAAAGGTTACATAAATCTACTGTTAAAATACGTTAATTGTTAAAATGTATAAGGCGCCAACCTTCCATAGTAGACTTACTACATCAGTCATTTCTACACAAATAAGACAGGAATTTAAAGTTCAATGTCTTCTTAATGAATAAGATACTGAAGTAGTTTTGGCACCATTTTGTTTTTACTAAGGTCCTCTTTTAAATACAATATACTTACTTGACCACTAAACTAATTCTTTAAAAACGGATGAAACATATTCCGACTCACTTGACAAACATCCCATCGGCAACATTGATGGCTATCTGGCACCACTGATTGGTGTTATACCACAACGGGAACGCAATGGATTGGATGATCCCGTGCTCCTTTGTGGTAGAGTATGATGGCGTTGTTGCATTCAACCAAAGCTCTTCACATCGAATATCTTCTGAGGTTCTGTCGTATATTCCTTGATTTACTGAAAGAAATCGGAAGGTTTTCTCAGGACACATGGAGAAGCTGTGCAGTTAAATTTACGCGTATTCCAATGCATTCTTTTCTGATGAAGTTTATATTGTGTACAACTTATTATGTTTTTACAAGTGACGGGAAATTTCCGTTGGGTTTTTATTCTTTTAAGACAATACATCTATGTTATGTTTGGAACCCATTTAGAAGTACTGACTTAACTTGACGTAATTTGTTTAAGTTAATTGTACAGAGAAAATATACATGCATGTCTATGGTATTATCTTTGGCTCAACTTCAATTCAGAGTACCAAGGTAGTTGTTCGACTTTAGGCTTGCCGAGTCATTACCACCACTATGACGATTGTACCGATAATTTCCACATATTGCGCCCTAGAGAACCCTCTTCTCCTCCCCACTCCGCTCCCTTCCCATCCTCATTGATACCATCAATTTCAAAGACTAATGGTACCCCAATCAAGTCCATAAAGATAGATAACCATCACTACAAACACTGATGGTATCCCAATCAAGTCCATAAAGATAGGATCTGAGATGACAATTTCATAAATTTTATCTGCTGAATAACTGCCCTCTCCTCCCACCTTGCTCACTGTCAGCCTTGCTTTATTGTCCTCCCTGCTCCCTTCCCTCCACTCTCCATTACCTTCCACTTGCTCCTCTCTCTTACCATCCCCACACTCTTCCTTATCTCCATCATTCTACTGATATAGATAGATTCATTTCACAAGCAGGGATTTAAATCGATGTAACCCAGATGTTGAATTGATGATCTGTATCTACTCCCTAGCCGTCCGCTCCCTTACCCACCCTGCTTTCTTGTCCATCCCTCTCCCTTACTGCTCCCAACCACTCCCCTCTCCCTTACCCTCCCTGCTGCCAACCATTCCCTTCTATCTTTCATTCCACAATCTCTACCACTTCCCTCTTAATCGCCACCACTCTACCGATGCTTTTATCAAAGATATCATGTATAGGCATGTCAATCAACACAGGAAAAATGGAACCAGAGATGTTAATTTTAGGGATCTCTAACTCCCTAACTGTCCGCTTCATTACCCATCCTGCTCCCAACCATTCCGCTCTCTATTTCCTTCCCTGATCCCTTCCATTCCCCTCCCAATAAATATCACTCTATGGAATCTTACATCAATTTACCTGCAGGTACGCCATTCGAGACAGGAAAGATGGAACCAAGATATGTTAATTTTATGAATCTCTATCTGCTCCCCAGCCTCCAGCTGCTTTCCCCACCTTGCTTCGTCGTCCGTCCTGCTTCTTGGTCATCCCGTTTTCCTCCACCTTCTTCCCTACCCTCCCTGCTCCCAACAATCCCCCTCTTTCCTTCCACGATCCCTTCCACTCCCCCTCTCAATCTTCATCACTCTACTAAATCTTTTATCACATTTCATTTTACCTTCAAGCATGTCAATAGAGACAGGAAACATGGAACCGATATGCTAAGTTTAGGGATCTTAAACTCCTTAATTGTCGCTCTGACCACTCCATTACCTACCCTACTTCCTTGTACTTCCCTTTCCCTCTCCGTTTTCCTTTCCCACTCCCTGCTCCCAAACATTATCCCCGCTCTTTCCTTCCACTCCCCTCTCACTTTTCATAACTCTACTAAATTTTCATCACAGATATCATTTCATTACCTGCAGGCATGCCTAATCGAGTCCAAGAATATGGGACCTGAGATGTCAATTTCAGGAATATCTATGTGCGGGCTGTCATCCTCAAGGAAAGATGTAGGCGAGGAGGTTGATATATTCTTGGCACTGAAGATGACGTCATCTGGATAGAAGTCTTGGCCATAAAAGAATCTTCGGTGTTAGAGTACACAGTGTCATCTATCGGCAGGAGGATCTCTTTTGATGGCGGTTGAAAGGTCTTTGATGGAAAGGCGAGCGAATAACTGAGCCGAGAAAACGCTGCAACAGGAGACCAAAAAGATTTAATTTGTCAGTTTGTACAAAACACGTGCATGAATGAATTGGAAAGTAAACTTGGAATGTGGCATTGATGGGAAAAGAGAAGTGCAGAATACTTTATAATGATTGATTTTTGAGAGTTGATCAGCACTTAAGATTTGATCAATGTTTAATCTTTATTATATGGAAAATGTTTCTTCTCATGCAAAGAGTAGCATCCTTAGAAAACTGTACATCATATCCTCCTTTAAACCCATTATACTGTATTCCAAATGCTAAAAGGTATATGGACAGGCAGTGGCAGCTCTACAGGGGCACGAGGGCATCCCCCACGAGATTGCTTTACCCCAACTTGCCAACCCTCCCCACCAAAAAGTTTTTTTGTAAAGTGACATATTTTTTCAAATTTATAGGCTTTTGCCCCCCCCCCTCCCCTCCTTTCCCACCAATGAGAGAAAACTGCCCTTCTCTTGTCCCCAACATCAAAATCCTAAAACCACCACTGTGGACAGGTATAGAGGCAACACTGTGGACAGGTGTAGAGGCAACACTGTGGACAGGTATAGAGGCAACACTGTGGTCAGGTCTAGAGGCAACATTGGTTTAATTGATTTAACAGCCACTATAAACATCAAGAAAAGAAATTTTTCATCAAAATTGGCAATTTTACAGCTTTTGAAAATGTTTGTGCAAATATGCAAATTGTTGTGTTTATCTGGTGATGTATAAAGGGGACATATAGTCTCTATTTTCTTATGTAAATCCATTGTTTTGAACCACGCCATTTCTCTTTGAAAAAGCGAAGATATAATTCTGGTGAAGACGATTTGATCGTTACCAAACCCCCAATCAACCTCAAGCTGGAGAAAGCCTTTGGAACATTCTGAAGGTCTGAAATTAAGGGAAGAAATATAAAGAGACACAGAAACATTTTGAGGTGTTTTTTTTGTTCGTACATCATTGTTTCATATATTAAAAAAAAAAAAAACTTTGATTACTCATAGCTTAAAAACTACACAAGCTATTTCTAAAATTAGAAAACTATTTAACTCAGAATTCATTTTGCACCTACATCCATAGACATTTCACCTACGAATCACAACACTAATTAATCTGTCTGAGTTAGATGATTGACAGCTTTTTCAACCAATCACCGCATGAATTTGCCAAGCAACAAAATCTGCTACAGAACAGAACAACTAGCAAGCGGTGCACGCTCCTGTAGTCAATGCAATTTACTGTACGAAAGAAATTTTCTGCACACACAGATTAAATGACGCCAAAATGGTGAACAAAAATTGCACTTACGGGCTTGCTGCGGGCTTTAAAAATCTTATTGCTATTACCCAAATCACTTAGCAATTAAATTTTGTTTATCATTTTTGCTAAAAACTATAAAGATCCGGAGAAGTGCCATAAATAGATCAAAGCTTCCTGCAAGCCTCACAAAGATCTAAATGTCAATGCATTCATTAGCTGGTCCTGTCCTTACAAAAATAAACACTCAGACCCGATGTCAAAGTTAAGCAGATCGGGCCAGACATTCCCCAATCCTTTTTCTATCTTTTTCCTTATTTTGAAACCACAAGCAATTAAGCTCAGGTTCCACTCGCTGATAATATTCCAGACACCAGTTACTCAAATTACACCCACGTGTCCAAAGATAATTGCACACAGTAAATACAGTTCATAAAAGTTCACTAACTAAGTTCTGGCAATAAGGGAACCATTGTTTTCTTTGATAACCCTAACTGACCTTTTAGTTAAACAAGGTGTTTCATTACATGCATGTCATATGAACTGTCAATCATTTAGCAAAGGTTTATTTTAGGAGGATGATTGGTTATATTAGTCACAATATTTAGGTTTGTGGTTTGGACTGGCTGGAACAGAATTTTAAGGAGAGCCACAGCTAATGTTGGTAATGCTCGATTGCAGTTTTTAGGTTTGTTTTCCCCCACCTAGTTACCACGTTGCTATGGTGGGTGTGGCTTATCTCATAACTCAGAGACATTAATTCCGTTTTACGACCACTTTATCTGTTTATACAAGATGCACAATGGATGATAATCCAGACTGAGGTCAACTATATTCTCCAAACTTTGGAACCGCTGTCCAAGTCTTTTATTTTATACATAAAGTTTACCCACATTAACAACCTGTGTAAGGTTTGGGTGAACATGAAAGTGTACTAATGGCATTATGCTTTCAAGAGTTACAAACCTTTACATAAATGTCCATCCAGACTCAAAAGGTGATAACCACGTAAACATTCACACTGGAAACCCCCTGGAATATTTCGACAGCCGTGTGAGCATGGATTAGATTCGGTAGCACATTCATCTATGTCTAGAAATGAGAGGGAGATAAAGGAAAGTAATAAAAGTGCCTTCTCAAACGTCGGACATATTTGTTTGGAATAATAGAACATAAGATTAGAAACAGAAGTTTGAAGAACCTGTTAAAATATATGATATGGGTGTATCTAGGGGGGGAGGGGAGGGGGGTGTCTGGGTTGTTGGACCTCCCAACAGCTCTCCACATGGTAAACAGGCTACACAAATTTTGTTATAAGGTCCATAGATTTTGTTAAATGGTCCATAAAATTTGCTAAATGGTCTAACATTTTGCTAAAATTTTGGTTAAATTTCAAGTAAATGACCATGTGTTTTTGCTTTTCAGTAAAATTAAGCTTCCGAATGGCTAAAAGACCATTAATTTCACCCAATTTTGGAAATCATTTTATGCCATTAGTATATATTGATGTGTAGTAAATAAGTCAACGCCGAAGTAATTATGATCTAATACTTGTTTAAAACTTTACCAATGGTTCTTAAAACATGCCCGTATGACAACAATGTCACATCATGTGAGTCCAAAGTTCAACTTGGTTTATCTTCAGACAAGTATTCAAGGTTTTCCATTAGGGAGGGATGGGGGGGGGGTGTTCCTTCAGTAAATTTGTACAATTATGACAGATACCTAAAGGACTATGCAATGTTCTGATTCTTCCCTCTATTACTTTCTCAAAGTTATAAGTAAAAACATGTAATCCATAATTAACACCTTTTATTTTTTAGAAGATGAAACCACTAAGTACATACAGAAGGGCCAGGTAACTAACTGCCTTGAGCACCTACTTTTCAAAACGTCTCTTTATCAATGGAATAAAACTTCTATCATAAAATGACCAAAACAGTTGCACAACTAGAGTACTGAGCAAGGGTGTAGAAAGCTTTGAAGAAGTGGGGGTACAACTGCTTAGGGGGCACTTCCCAAGTCCCTCCCCTGTCTGTGGATAGAATTAGTGAGCGGAAACCAACAAAGTAAAGCGACGCTTCATTTTGAAAGGGAGCTATTCATTACGAAAGGGGCACTTTTGTAATATTTTTTTTTTTTAAGTGTGCGGATATGCCACCAGTTCATTTGACAGTAATTGAAGGGCACTTTTCATTTTCAAAAGGGGCACTTTTGTCATTTTTGGAAAAGTGGAAAGGCACATTCCCTCTGTGCCCTTGGTTCCTATGGTACTAGATCCCATGTAAATTTGACCCTTAAGTTACTTAACAGACAGATCACCATATCATTGCTTGGATTTACAATCTGGAGATTTCACACCCTTCCCACCATACTGTTGTGCTACTGCACCAATACTGTTTCTGTATTTAACCAACCATACATCAGTCATTATGACGATCCACAACAAACACCAATGCATGTTGGGTATCAATCCTCACCTATCTGACATAGTGTTGCCCTGGAAACTATGAGATCCCTGCAAGGGTACGTCCGCCATTTCATCCCGTCATCCATATCTAAGTACACACACATGTCAATGGTGTTGTTAGTCAAGATGTCATTGGAGAACCACCGAAAGTTCTTATATGTCATTGGCAGATTGTTTGGTGACCACTGAAACGTTGACACTTCGTGAGACATTGGTTTTTGGAGTCCGATGACGTACTGGTAGATGTATGGCACGACGAACCTGAGAGAGGGGACAACACAAATACAAGATGTTCACGGATATTCACAAGTCTCTCAAAGGTCTATGGACAGAGGGCCTGGGAGAAAATGGGGATTGTATTGTACAATCACAAATAAATTTTAGAACAAGATGAAAACCTATGGAAATAGAAAAAATAATCAAAATCGAATATTTTAACAGCATTTTGTTTTAGAACTCAAAGGTCTACATGGACAGAGAGTTCTTGATTTTACAGCATTTTAATTTGAATTAGAAAATATGGAAATAGAAAAAAATAATTAAAATCTTCTAAAATGACCATTTTACAGCATTTTAAATTTTAGAACTATTAAAATAAATTATGAAAATTGTACTTTTGTGACATCACAAAAAGAAAAAAAATAGAAAAAATAATCAAAATCGGTTCTAAAATGACCATTTTACAGCATTTTGAATTTTAGAACCTTATTAAAATAAATTATGCAAATTGTATTGTACTTTTGTGACATCACAACAAGAAAACCTATGGAAATAGAAAAATATAATCAAAATCAGTTCTAAAATGACCATTTTACAGCATTTTGAATTTTAGAAACTTATCAAAATAAATTATGCAAATTGTATTGTACTTTTGGGACATCACAACAAGAAAACCTATGGAAATAGAAAAAATAATCAAAATCGGTTCTAAAATTACCATTTTACAGCATTTTGAATTTTAGAACATTAAAATTAATTATGCAAATTGTATTGTACTTTTAGGACATCACAACAAGAAAACCTATGATTTTCCTTATGTTTACCTATTGTTTTTCAAATCTTCCCCACCATTTTTGGGAAAATGGGGGCAGTTGAATGACCAAGATCAATTTCTATCATACCCTCTATCTAAATTTAGCGGGAAACAACGTCAAGAACGATTTTCAGTGACTGAAATTAAGAACAGAATTTTAAATAATTATATTAAAGATTTTTGAGCTGTCCAGTCTTTCATACATTGCAATTCTTGTGTTCATTAAAACTCAGAAACTACAGTTGATATCTGTCGTAATTGAAAAGACTACCCTTTTCATAATCTTATGGACTGGTGACATGTAGCAATTTTGGTATCAACTGATGTATTTTAATTTGGAACAACTTTCTAATACATATGTAGTTCCAAAAATGTATCATTCTTTCACAATCTTAGAAAAACCAGTTTTTGCTGCTTATATAAATGTCTTAAACTTCCTATTCCAATTTCTATTATCAAAATTTTGTGACTTGTCAAGTTGGACAGTGACATCACTGAGCTCTGTATGTACGTAGACCTATACACATACAATGCGTGCAGTGTTGATTGTGCACTGCTCGAGTCCAGTTGTAGGCCTAAATTTTTGCTTTCTTTGAGTGATTTCCAGGAAATAGATCGCATGATGGTATAGCTTAGACGATAAGGACAGAATTGTATGACTCAGTGCATGTGCCAATGAAACTGAGAGACATTTCCAAATATATTTGTAAGCTACAGTACCTTAAATCTGCAGTGTTGTAAAGGCGTTCTCAAATGGTTTGTTGTGATTCATGTATGTATAGATCTGAACTTTGCATTCAGCTGGCTTAGAGTGCCTAACAACCCCTGGTAATATCTTGAACATTTATGGTTGGATTGCATCTTCAGGTACACTATGGGGGTCTATAATGATTTCATATTCAGGTATACTATGGGGGTCTATAATGATTGCATCTTCAGGTATTCTATGGGGGTCTATAATGATTGCATCTTCAGGTACACTATGGGGGTCTATAATGATTTCATATTCAGGTATACTATGGGGGTCTATAATGATTGCTTCTTCAGGTATACTATGGGGGTCTATAATGATTGCATCTTCAGGTATACTATGGGGGTCTATAATGATTGCATCTTTAGGTGTACTATGGGGGTCTATAATGATTGCATCTTCAGGTATACTATGGGGTTTATAAGGATTGCATCTTCAGGTATACTATGGGGGTCTATAATGATTGCATCTTCAGGTATACTATGGGGGTCTATAATGATTGCATCTTCAGGTATACTATGGGGTTTATAATGATTGCATCTTCAGGTATACTATGGGGGTCTATAATGATTGCATCTTCAGGTATACTATGGGGGTCTATAATGATTGCATCTTCAGGTATTCTATGGGGGTCTATAATGATTGCATCTTCAGGTATACTATGGGGGTCTATAATGATTGCATCTTCAGGTATTCTATGGGGGTCTATAATGATTGCATCTTCAGGTACACTATGGGGGTCTATAATGATTTCATATTCAGGTATACTATGGGGGTCTATAATGATTGCATCTTCAGGTATACTATGGGGGTCTATAATGATTGCATCCTCAGGTATACTATGGGGGTCTATAATGATTGCATCTTCAGGTATACTATGGGGTCTATAATGATTGCATCTTCAGGTATACTATGGGGGTCTATAATGATTTCATCTTCAGGTATACCATGGGGTCTATAATGATTGCTTCTTCAGGTATACTATGGGATCTATAATGATTGCATCTTCAGGTACACTATGGGGGTCTATAATGATTGCATCTTCAGGTATACTATGGGGTCTATAATGATTGCATCTTCAGGTATACTATGGGGTCTATAATGATTGCATCTTCAGGTATACTATGGGGTCTATAATGATTGCATCTTCAGGTATACTATGGGGTCTATAATGATTGCATCTTCAGGTATGCTATGGGGTCTATAATAATTGCATCTTCAGGTATACTATGGGGTCTATAATGATTGCATCTTCAGGCATTCTATGGGGGTCTATAATGATTGCATCTTCAGGTATACTATGGGGGTCTATAATGATTGCATCTTCAGGTATTCTATGGGGGTCTATAATGATTGCATCTTCAGGTACACTATGGGGGTCTATAATGATTTCATATTCAGGTATACTATGGGGTCTATAATGATTGCATCGTCAGGTATACTATGGGGGTCTATAATGATTGCATCCTCAGGTATACAATGGGGGTCTATAATGTCTCCGTCAAGTTCTCAAAAGGAATCTACTGTATCTGAGGTATCAGAGGATGAAATTTCCGAAATTTTTGCTGACAACATTTTAGGTCTGTAATTACTTTGTACGCGTTCACACAGGCAGTTCTGCAGGGAATCTACAACTTGCAACATCACATATTTAAATAAATTTGCTGGACGCCACAGAAAGTGGTTATTCTGAACTTCGAAATAATGCAATTTTCACACTTTTCCAATTATTATTTTGGAGAAATAGGGGTTTAATACTAAGTATTCAGTGAGTTTTAATCAGTTTAAAATGGTTAAGAAACCATTAAAAAAATAATCTTATCCCATTAAGGCAATATTTAAGTTATAAAGTTTAGTATCATTTGTGTAAAAATGACTGAAATCAGACTAGTTATGATGTCATAGCCTCAGATTCCTCAAAATCTTTATGTATTCTATCATATTTTGTCCTGCGATTTTGTGGCTTAAAAACCATGAGATATGTCATAAAATTAGTAAAATTAAATCTAGGAAGGGTATTTATAATATACCACCTAAAGAAAATATGAGGAAAAATGATTCAATTAGTTAAAAAATGTAATAAACTTTCTTTAAAATACATTAACAAATGTTAAGAATGTAAGGATGAAGGCACCAACTTCCCATAGTCAACTTACTACACCAGTCATTTCTACACAGCTAAGACAGAGCTTTAAACTTCAATATCTCCTTAACGGAATAAGATTTTTGAATGCTTTTTTCACCATTTTGTTTCTTGTGAAGTCCTCTTTCATATTTAAAAATGGACATGCTTTACCACTGAACTAATCCTTTTAAGGAAACTTGCTTCTACATGTCACCAGTCCTTTAAAGCAAAAATTGCACTTATGGGGCCCGCTGTGGGCTTTGTAAATCTGATTGCTGTTACCCAGAACACTTAGCAAACTGAATTTTGTTTATTCCTTTTGCGAAAAACTCTAAAGATCCAGAGAAGTGCCATAAATGGATCAAAGCTTACAGCAGGCCTCGCGAACATCTAAATGTCAATGAATTGGTAATGCACCAGTGCAGATTTAAAGTTTGTTTGCCCCCAACCTAGTAACCGCGTTCCTATGGTAGATGTGGCTTATTTTATAACCCAGAAACTTTAATTTAGTGGTAATGAAAAAACTTATTGCATATCTTTTTTTTCCTTTTAAGATATACTGAGTCTTAAAAATGTCCCTTCAAGAATGACTGAGTAGATAGTGTGACGTCACATGAAACGAGAATATACGCGGAAAGGAAAGGGGAACAAGAATGGGTCAAGGCAGGCGGAAAACATTCCCAATGAGAGAACTTCACCATCCTGGTTGTCTTTCTTCCCAGTTGAGAGGTAAAATTGAGGAATTAATAATACGAAAGTGGAAAATGGTTTAATTGAAATAATCCCCAAACAGCTGGCAAACCTCAACATGTTAGATCTTTACATGGCTGTTTCCTGCTGATCTTTACATGGCTGTTTCCTGCTGAGCAGAAAAGTTTAATGAATTTACCAGTGCAAATTTTCCGCTAATACCTTGGAAATTTGGGGTTCTATTTTCCACTAAAGGTCGGGGAGACCCTTCATCATCCACATTTGTGCTTCCGTTTTACAAAGAATTTTGACACCACTGCACATACCAGTAAATCCTAAAAATTCAGAATTTGCAGCCAGATTCCTGCAGTTTGAATATCATGGTTGGCATAATAGCTTTTTTTTTATTTGACTTTTGGTGACTTGTTTGGCTGGAAAATATCATATTTAGTTTAATTCTGGCCTTTTCTTGAAGGCTTTGATAAGAGAATGAAAAGTATTAAAAACTTTCTGATAAGGTTTGTGATATTTTGCATGTCTCCCACTAAAATCATAATAACATATGGTTGCTTTTTAGTACCAGTTGATCTTACTCCTCTATACAAAAATCGACCCACCGCCATTGGCCGATCTTTCAAAAAGTGAGAATTCTTTTGACTTCATTACAGTTTTTTTAATATTTTTTTATTTTACTTTTGTTTATAACGGATTTGGCTATTTGTGGTTGGGGCGATCTACCAAGCCCGAGTTTGATACCTGTCTTTCTCTTTTTCAAAAACCTCTGTCTCTTGCTAGACTGTATGGTTAGACGATGACTGTCCTCCATGAAGATGTCATCACAAGCACGCTCTTCCTGGCTTTGCACCGATCTCAAGCAGTACCCATCATGCTTTGTGTTTTGTCCACTGCATATCTGACCGTGATCTTGAGAGAAAAGAAGAAAATTAATTCCCTTGAATTCATTTTGTGTTGTTCGATGCCAAGGAATGTTTTTCCAAAATGAAAAGGCCTTTTTACACTGGCGGAGCTAAGGGGGCATAGGAGATCATTTTGTCCACCCCCCCCCACTTGCCTCCCCAGAAAATGTTGTTTAGTGACATATTTTGTCCGATTTATAGGCTTTTGCACCCCACATGAGACAAAATTGCCCCTCTCTAGCCCCCAAGACCAAAATCCTGGTGCAGCCACTGCTTTTTTACTTTACTTTTTATTCATCTACAAAAATGTAGCAAATTCGCCTAACTTTAATAAGAATGCAAATAAAAGCCCTTGTTAGACATACAAATCCAAAAAGTGAAAGGGGACTAAAATAGAAATTGGAGTGAGTTAGGTAGGAACAGTCTATACCCCCTTCCCCTACCCCAACCAACACCAACGAAGTTCAACGTTTTAATCAAGATGCACATCAGATGTCAATGCATTTTATGGCAAAAATGCATGTGTGAGTAAACACGGTACGGGTGTGGGATAAGGGGACAGGTCTCCCTGTTCTGTGGTAGTTATGACCCTAATACCAAAATTACCTTTTAAAGGGCATCCGATGATCTCCATTCGAAAACAGTAGTTATTGCTTGATGACACGGGGTTGATCAGCACACGGTCCGTGATGAATGGTCGGTCCAGATCGTGTCTCATTTCCGTATCTGGGTCAGGGTAGGTCACGAAATGCTGCAAGGAAGAAAAAAGCAACATCTTAGAATAAACTTGGTTAAACACATAATAGAGCCTTGGAGGCCCATCAAGCTGGTGCTAATCACAGTTTTCCTTGGCACAAGCGGATGAAAGCACATGACTCCCCCTGGACGGGACGCCAGTCCAACGCAGATCAACTCCCCAGCAGAGCAGGTGGTCAGCCATATTCAGAGGACGCCTGCGAGTAGAACGGATAGGGGTGGAGCAAGCTCAAGTCGATGACGACGCTTTCTTTATATGTCATCAATAAATTCATAACATAATGAGAAACAATCATACATACACCCAAATGGCTGGAGCGAAACGCATGACAAGCACTGACTGTCACAACAGGTGTATGGGTGTGTAGACAAAATCAAATCTACATAATCAACATTCAAACGAATCTTTAACAAAATAATAGGATCTGTAAAGTGTTCCGAGTAATGGGACGAAATGGATCGAATGGTTAGGACCTCGTGTAAACCAGACAGGCATTAATGGGAAGGGTCTCACACCTTGAGGTGTATGTACCCAAATTTTTAAGAGTCAGGGACGTTTGACCGATAAGATTTTCGTATTCCTGCTTTATTCTACCTTCTTTTTTTAGTGGGAGGGGACTCCTTGTCCCATCCCGTACACCTAAGTAATTTACATAAACGAATATACTTTCTTTCCTTACCATGTCTGTCCCATCGATATCTTTATACACCCTGATCTTGCCACTCTTTGAGCCATAATACAGTAACCGGTAGTATTCAGCCCACAGGTGTTTCTCCTCTGGGCTGTATATATGACCCCCTTGAGTGATGATACCTTGGAAAAGTAAAGAAGAAATATGCTATGTGGTGCAACTATACAGTCCTGATAGCAGGGGTGTAGGAAGCTTTCGACAAGTGGGAGCATGACTTCTGGGGCACTATGTCCCCCATCCCAATCTGTAAATGAGCCCAAAACAACAAAGTGCAGTACAAGGGGCACTTCATTTTTAGAAAGAGTCATTTTCTAATGGGGGGACACATTCTATCTGTACATGGGACTAACAAAAGTCGCCAGTTTTCTACTATTTGGACAGTAATTGCATGAGGGGCACTTTTCGTTTTCAAAAGGGGCACTTTTGTCATTTTTTTGGAAAAATTCCCCAGTTCCAACACCTATGAACGCCAATGAGTCAAAACTGTCATCAATGAAACCCTCAGGGTGACCTTTAAAACACTTTGAGCCATCGCCTCATACTTTTTGAATCTCATCGCTCTATGCTTACTCAATTGCAGAATCAGCAAAGCCTGAAATTTCTCAATGTTATCTAAATTCAAGGTTTATAAACATTGTACCAATTTCTATATTGTTTCAAAGAGTATCAAAATCTGAGCAGAACAGGGTTTGAATTTTGAGAATGGCACCTTCAGTTTTTTTAGTTATAGTTATTGTAATTTATGCAGAATGTGTGATGAATGATTCGACAGACAGCTCAAAATATCTATGGAATTATTTATATTTATTTCCTAAATCTTAGTCACTGACAGTGACAATGATGGGAAAGTCCAGTCCTGGAAGAATTTTATTGGGAGCAATGCATGCACAGGCTCAAAAACCTTTGGTCAGAATTCGCTGCACCGCTTCAAAGAATTATGATAAACAAGAAATTACCAAGGTCGTCCTGCGTTAAATGCATCACAAAATTTGCCTATTATATGCAAATTGTGTCTGAGATTTAAAGTGCTAAAAAACGGTTAACTTTTAACCGTTTTTTATCAATTATTTGGTTGCTGTTGCTCCTACATGTCTTTACACCTTTAAATTAACCACGTTTTCCTTTCGTTACATCTACAAAGTAAATCAGTTTCATTTAGAAAAATGTAATGATTTTTATTGAAAATAAGTTTTATTTCCATTTTTTTCCATACCTACCGACCCACAAGTTTAGCAAAATAAAACATGAACCACATCCCTCAGTAAATTCAATACAAAAAATCAATATGTATCATTAATCCAGTTGTTTAATCTCTTAGGTATATTTTACTGTAAATTTTTCAGATATTTTTTGACAAAGTCCAGAACGGTATGAGAGACAAAAATGCTCTGTTATCAAAAAGATAGTCAAAGGCAATGTTAAAGAATGGAATGCATAACAAACTGTGACAAATGAACTCTTCTCAGACCAATTTAAAACACAAGTTTCGATAAAGAGAACCTTATAAGAAAAATCTCTGTAGAGTGATGAAGTGATTTATTCAGCACTTCCTATGAATAAACAGATAAAATTATTCATAAGTGACGGGAAAGAGTCCCTGTTTCCTGTTTGTCGACAAACATTTGACAACATGACTTGACGACTGGCCTTAGAATAAAATGTCTGTCTTAAAATCTCTGGAGAATATTTTCGCACTCACCAAAATTAATGGCGACCATCTCAAACTTTTGACTGTTATGCAAATGTGAAAATACCCAGAGCAGACAATTGACCGCAATTTTTATTGAAATATGACTGACAACTGAGGACACCACGGGGAACAAAATTTGTTTTGAATTCCGAAACTATTTTGAAAGTGTGAATACATTGAGTGTAACTTGAAAACATCAACTATACATATTGTGATTGAGGCACTTGCTATTTTTGTATCGAAGACAGCTCATTTCTGCCACTAAGTCTGTTATACAACTTGCCATTCTCTTCCCATGATGCTTTGTACCTCACCTACCCAAAAAGTTGCCAAATGTCAACAAAAAGAAAAAGGATAAAACTCCTTAAATTGAACGTTACGTCAAAAGCAGTGTAGTGGCCTTGATAAAGTTCAGGGCCGTAAATCTACTTCCAAAAGTGTGGGACATGAGCCAAACTTTTCCTCCACAAAGAACGGGGCAGGTGTTATTCAAAACATGTTTTTATTTTATTCTGCCGGCAAGGGGGAGGGTGGGAGACTTTGTCCCCCTGCTCCTCAGGAATTACGGCCCTGATAACCTTATTTCTGAGAGGTGGGGTTACAGATCCTTCACCACTGCATTAGGGCAAAGAACAAACGAGTATAATAATTTCAGTCATTTGCTTGGAATTCACTCATTTGTCTTGAATAGGATTCGATAGCCGTGATGCCAAAACAAGCCTGTATTATTTTTAATACGCTATGATTGGATTCAAATTCTATCAAAAAATAAACACCAAAAAAATCTAAGAAAGAGATTACAATGCACAGGTATCAGCATATCCGATTGTTAAAGCGCTTAATGGCAGCAAAATATTAATGCCTATAGCATAAGCTAAAACAAAAGAAAGCAAGAATACATGCAAAAAAATGTTATATCATTTTCAAAATTTATGACAGTTAATGAGTTAATGAGCTGGAAACTGATGTACTACTAGACACCACATCTAAATACTTATGTGATTATGAAAATATGAAAACAAAAGTTCCTTGTGCCTTTGGCATCATGCAGAACATTACTTAGTGACACTTTGAATCGCTTTTGAATTTTTAAAGATGTATTTTTTATATTGAGACCTAGCATTATAAAAAAATTCTTATTAATTGTCAAAATGCCAGTGAGTTCACAACTGGTTATCAAAGACCGTGGCCGTTTTGATATAATGTCCAGCACTAGATGCTTTCAGTACATTGAACCTTGCTATGCTGCTATGCTAAATGGATTTTCTAAAGATTCTCTCAATTTCTTGTCTGAAACAATTATTTGCATTTCAATACTTAGACTCAATTGTCTCACTTATTTCATCCTCCAACCGGGAAAGGATATTCCACCCCTCCAGCTACATTGTAGAGGTGCAGTGGCTTAGTGGTTAAGGCGTCAAGCTTGTATTCGAAAGGTATCGGGTTTGATTCCCGTCATGCATTGTGTCCTTGAGCAAGACACTTTACTCTACTCGCTTCAGTCACTCAGCTGTAAAATGAAAACCAGCACTGTTGGGGAGTTGACCTCATGATGACTAGCGTCCCGTCCAGGGAGTCATGTACTCTTCATCCACTTGCGCATTGAAACCAAGGATAAGCACTGGCTCAATGAGCCTAATGGCTTAGATGGATTTAGCTAGCTAGCTTATCTACATTACTCTCCCTCCCTTGATACGATACCCCTCACCTGTTTAGCATAGATACTTCACGAGAGAGCTTCTGGGCAGGATCCCCATATGCCCATACTATATTTTGTCGTTTGATTTTAGGCGAGTGAAGGTCGAGGGTGTGCGTCTGTATGGAGTAGGGTACAGAACTCTATAAGTTGCATAACAACTAAAAAAACCAACTCACCAGTGATGGTGTACAGGGACTTGAGATTAATTTCAAGCTGTTGGTGTTTTGACCATTGTTGAGGCATCCAACAACGCTGTCCATATAGACGTGCATGTCTACCCTTCGTTGTGATGCCATGTGAGGAAGTACCTTGAATCTGATCGTCCAAGATATGTTCTTCTTCCATTCCAAGCTTCTGAGAACACTCTTTGGAAAAAAGAAACAAAATTCTCAGTTGAAATTGATTGATATTGATTAATTGAATATATTTATTCACTTTTGTGAATACAATTGTAAACACATAGACATGTTCTATTTGTGAACACATTTACCCTGGGGGTCCGCCCCACCCCTGGGGTCCGTCCTGCCATACCCCTCATGTGAAAAAAATGTTTTTTTAATTGTTTTAAAACTGTTTTCTAAAGTTACTAATCTTAATCAACCTCATAAATGAAATAACTTACATGGATACAGAATGATAGCATAGTAAGCAATTGTCCTGTTTGGCTCATAAAAGGTCCTTATCAGTCAAAATAGTTTTATTCTGAGGTATGATTATAGCTAAAATCCCAGAGCTTCTTCACCATGGGATTGAGCCTTCAGGGGGCCCCTGAACTCCACGCCAAAAAGACAACGCACAGCCCAATGTGCCCCTCAACAAGTCTAGCATCCTGCCCCCTTTTAAATCAAGCTAGGGGTATGGAGTGACATACATAACAGGTAAATTACCAATTAATCTGATCCTAAAATTATAGTATTAGTACTTTGTTGTTGTATTGCATCTAAATAAGCATCATTTAAATTGATAAGCAGATGGAAGTGAGAACAGATCATGTATAACATTCTCAATTTTAATTTCAGTCACAGTAGCCTAACGTTAGAGGCCTAGCCATTGACCCTAAACCTAACCCTAATCTGGGCTAGGCCTACAACATTAGGTTAGGCCTATTGTGATTGTAATGTTAAAATTGAGAATGTTAAATAAACACTATCTGTTCCCAGTTCCGTCTGCTTATAAATTAGAATGATGCTTATCTCGATGCAATACATTAACAAAATACAAACACTATAATTTCAGGATAAGATAAATCGTTATTTTACCTGTTATGTATGTCTATAAAAAGCAAACTTCCCGGTTCAAAAGTTTGTACGATATGTTGAAGGGCCATTCTCTGGCCGTTCACACATGTAACATAACAGAGAATGGCCCCAGTGGACCCCTGGGGTATTCCAGAGATCCACTGGGCCATTCCCTGGCCCGTCACACGCATAATGTAACAGAGAATGGCCCTGAAACGTGAACACTACACTGTCGAGTCTGACGACGCGATGATATGATATGTAGTTGTTCAGCTTAGCGAGCGCGCGTTTTGTTTTCGCGGCGAGACAATGGCAGGGCAGGAAAGATAACACATAGTGTGTAACTTGAGAACATGTTTTTGTTGACACATGGGACACTGGGTGTTCTGTTACTTATAAATCAGTGTAAAAGCTGGTAACTAGATTCGTATCATATTCATATGAACACGATGATGTACGGTGTTTATTTAAAGAGTGACGCTAGTGTTAAGATATCAAACATCTATAATCCTGATGAAGAACACACGTGTGCATAACTTGAAGACTTTAGTAACAAACAGAACACTGAAAAGACGCATCAGGCATCCGGTATAATTGCAGGTAGATATTTGTTGATTGAGGGGGCAAGTAACACTAATAAAAATTCTTGGGGGAAATTGCCCCTACACCCCTGACTCATATGCCCTGCCACTGTGCAGTAATAAAATTAGCTCCCTGGCTATTTTTGAGGGGGCTAATATTTTGATAAATGGAGTATGGTCATTTTTGGACTATGGTCATTACATCAACCTATTCTTTAAATATTTGAGTGTAGCAAAAATACATCCTTTTACCTTTTTATGCATGGCTCCTTGTTACCCAATTCTTTCACGGTATAAATTAATTTTTGTCTTGATTTGTTTATGATACTGAATAGATTCCTTAGTGTGAATGTTGTGCAAAAAAATGTGTTGATCCATTTACTTACATATCTCGGGGTGGAGGGAGGGGGACACTGCTGTATGTCGTTTATTTTAAACATTATACATCAAGAGCACCCCAGCTAAATATTTAGATTCTTACCGTGGTAATTACATCCAACAAATTCGACTCGCATACATATTTCACTGTCCCAATGCATCGGGTATATCCTCACTTTTCGGGCTATTAGGGGCGAATCCAGCTCATTTCTGTACAGTATTGTCCTTTCTACATTAGCTACAAAAATCTTGACAAAATCAAGAAGAGAAAAGTAGTGAGTCACATTTCATCATATATGACATCTTGTGGGAGCCAAAATTTGACAAATCACACACGTGGGCGGCGGACGAAATTTGATCTTTAAGGGTAGATAAAAACATCTTTTCGAATTATTTGGAACGCGTTCGAGAAAGGGGACATTTTCTCAATGTTTGAAAAGGTTAATCTTCCTTGATTGAGGCTTATATGCTAACCCCCCCCCCTTCCCCGCCATTGGAATATTTACATAAAGACAAACGTTTAATTGGACAGTTATGAAACACTGATCAATTGGAGACATTTTCAGAAATTGCAAAAGCAAGGCGCTTGCACATAAATTTTCTGTTAAAGATTTGATCACGCTACGTCATGGATGGCTCTTGAATTTACAGCAGGGCTCTTTTTTTTCTTTAACTGAAACTGCACTTTTCATATCTGCAAATGACACACCTGTTTCCCACATCCCTCAAGCTGATCCCAAACGAGCCGATTATACAAATACATTGCAACATGAAAAATAATGAACATCATTGAGATTAGTGTCAATAGACGGTTGCCTCTTAAAGTGTCAATAAAGTGTCATGAATGACTGAAAGCAATGAACATCAAGTGAGATAGCTATCTCAGAATACATGCAGCAAATGTAGACTACATGGAAAACCAATAAAGGGTGACTCCTGGAGGCAAAAGGGAAACCTTCACGTATCTGGACAAATGGACATGGGGTGGTTAAGGTCAATGGAAAATTGAACTTTATTGTTTTTTAAAGGAATCCTTTAGTGGTCAGACAAAAGAGGGCAAAATGATGGAAAAGACTGTGGAGAAAATACTTTAATATCTTCTTCCATTAGGGTGATATCTGTTCCGCTCCAGTGATATTAAACTTTAAAATTGTAATGAATAACTGATGCAGAATGTTTGCTGTAGAAAAAATTTTCCCGCTCTCATTTTCTTAACACTTGTTAGTTTATTCATCAATCATTAAATTGTTTATAAATTACTTGTTTTTGTGTATAAGTCTACTCATGCATTGTCTCCCACATATATTTCTGATCTTTTAATCCCATATAAGTCTTCACGCCAGTTCATGCGTTCTAATTTAAAACTTCAATTAGCTATTTCCACGTACTCTTAGAACATAAGGTAAACGTTCATTTTCTTCTGCTGCCCCCTTTTTATAGTACAGACATCCAGACAACATCAAACTTAGTCCTTCTTTCAATTCTTTTAAATCATCATTTAAGACATTCCTGATGTGTTCTGATTCTGTTCAATTTTAAGCTTATATTTGTTCTTGTATGTATGTATTTTGCAGTATTCTTAACTATTATTTCTTTTTTGTTCACATCGTTTTGCATTAATTGTTGTGTCGCTGCGCCTTGAGCATCACTTTTGATGGATACTGGCGCATAACAAGTATTCATTATTATTATCATCATTATCATTGCATCGACAAATAATAGGCCTATCTTTATTTTAACAAATTTTACTAAAATTAATTAACGTTGCAAATCATTGTTACTTTACTATGGTTTACTTACTGTTTTAATCTCTCCTGACACATCTATGTTAATGCTTGTAATACACAAAGACTATTGATAAATTTGAGAATTTGATGACACAACTATAGTCTGATTTCAATCATTTCTGTGCAAATCAGATGGAACTCTAATACGACATATCTCTTTAACATAATACATTTTCTGAGTAATTTCTTCACCATTTTGTTGCTATTAGTGCCCGCTTTCTTATAAGATTTACACACATGACCACTGAACGTATATCCTTATAAAATAACAGACTTAGGAACATATATGAGTATACGCACATTCCCTGTTATGTATGTGTATGATAATTATTAGTGTCAGACATTAAACAGGTGCGCATGCAAGACTCTTGTTATAATAAGCACATTTGAAGGAACCACTGGTATGCTACTTCCCAGGGCCGTAATTATTACAAACAAAGTGGTAATGGGGGAGGGGGTAGGAATATTCTGTTCCCGGGAATTACGGTCCTACTTCTTCCAGTAGATGCAGGGCCATAATTCCCCGGGGTCAGAGGGACTAATCACCCCCTATCAGGTACATATATATATTTTTTTAAACAAAATATTGTATCCCCATCCCCATGTGGAGAAACAATACGGTCATATTACAGGGCGTTTAAAATATTAGGAGGCTAATGAGGTCAGAAGACATGTGATAACAATATTGGGGGGGCTGCTAATTAGGTCAGGAAACATGATAACGCATGTTCACCTACAATTATTGGAGGTGTTCAGCCCCCCTGCCCGGCTCCCCCGCCCCTGTGTTATTTTCATTCTTTGTCAGCAGGTCAATGAGAATTACGGCCATGAGCAGGTGTATATTATATCCTCATATCAAAGTGTATCATTCCAAGGCCATGCATATATGCAAATTTTTCATGCATATGCAAAATCATCATGCTTATAATCGAAAAATTATGCATGCATATATCATCAGAGATCTCATAGATAATTTCTAGTCCATATACAGGTAGTATTACATGCAAGAACATTCACACAATATATTTTACAATTAGGCAATTCTTGCCAAATTGAAGAGAAAAAACCCAAAAAGAAAACATTTAAAGATTCACTTTTTATTACTCGTGTAAACACGTTGTCTCATCTGATAATATATGCTACGTGCAGACGTGAGACATTTATCTTAAATATCAATATCATAATTAATGCTTGAAAACTTAAAACCTAGAACTCACAATTCAATGGCACGGTACCCGTCAGAAAAAAAAATTGATTTTATCATACAATCTTTATTCAATTTGTATGGCTCTTAAAACTTTTCCTGAAGTTTAGAACTGGTAATACAAAGGAGCAGTCATCACTTTTAAGGTCTGAATGGTATTTTCAGTGGCTTTCTCCCACATTAGTACTAAGTGTTTCTTTGACATGAACATTCACCTTTAGTTTTGACCTAAAGAAACCAATCATTTGTGCTATTAATGATTCATGGTCAACACGCTGTGCGATGCTTAGGAACAGTTCGGGCGAGATCTGATCACATTATATTCAAACAATGCCTTAACTGGTGGTCAAAAATGGGTGTTTTGAACCCCTTTTCGTATATTCTTATACAAAATATACTAAAGAAACCAATCATTTGTGCTATTAATGATTCATGCTTCAATTTATTTGACATTATTTAAACAGGAATATTTCAATGCCATCAGCGAGTCAACACGCTGTGCGATGCTTAGGAACAGTTCGGGTGAGATCTGATCACATTATATTCAAACAATGCCTTAACTGGTGGTCAAAAATGGGTGTTTTGAACCCCTTTTCGTATATTCTTATACAAAATATACTTCCTTCATTTTCATCTTCCTCATTATAATTTTCTTTTATGTCATATCAGAGAAACCATTAATACCATTGTGGGTAAAATTATCTATACCGCCCTCATTCAGAAATTCAGATGCCATTATAGGCCTAAGAGATTGTTGCCCCCACCCCTCCCCTCTCTTACAAACACACACACAAAAAAAAAGATCGTCATGGCAAACATGAGTCATTCAGAAAGTAAGAAAAGTTCCTCATAAAAAAACAATAATTGATCTGCTGATTTTTTTCGGATTAAAGATTTCTGCATAATCAAGACAACTGAGCATTTTCAGTTTTGTGCAATTTGAAAAGACTAATTACGACATAAAATAACGATGTCTGATCATGTAGCTTATTCGGCTAACAGGGACCATGGTCTGACACAGAAGTACATAATGTTTAAACAAAAAGGCATACAATTATTAACTTAACCATAAAAGTGAAGGCACATTTATAGCAGCAGCAACCATGGCACCATCATATGGCACGTCTCGGTTACAAACTCACCCCATCCGGATGAGGAATGTGTATTCGGTCCGCCGAGGAAATGTTGCTTATGCTCTGGATGATTGAGTGCATGTTTGATTGGGGAAAATGATAATGGTTAAATAAAAGGGAAATTACCGGAAGCATCAAAACTAATTTATTCACTCCTTTCAAATCATCTTTGTCTGTGCTTCCTTTAGAAACATTAGCTGTTAAAATAAACAGATACACCAAGACTATATAGCCACTAGGTAACTAATGTCAGCTATTTATTTCAAACCATCTGCCAAATTTTTTTCACCCTATCACAGATGCAGTCATCGTTAGAGACTGCTAAATAGAAAAGTACCAGTTTTTCTTATTAATACACTTATCGCCAATCCAAATTTGTTCTGTTATGCACGGTACGGTACTCATAAGTCAGTTGAAAAAAAATCTTAAATCGCATTTTTTAGTTTTGCCATCAAATTAAAGCACTGATGACTTACAGATTTTTTTAAAATCTATATGTTGCTTAGAGCATGGGAGAATGGGTGTAGCTAGGGGTCAGCCCCCGTCGGCTCCCTAAAAGGTCAAGAAACTTTGCTAAAAGGTCCAGATTTTGAGGCAATGCCTTTTTTGTTCCTCCGTCAAATTTAGCCTCCAAAGTTTATTATCATACAATTTTGGAAAAATCATTAAATGTTTTTTGTCTTCGACCCCTAATCTAAAAGGCTGGTTACACCCCTGTATGGGCATGTCATTTTCCAATACTTGTCAACTGATTCCCACATAATATGGTAATCTGACAGACAATAATAGATTACTGAATTTACATCAAAAAATTAGGTCATCCATTGATGACGTCACAAATTTATTTTCTTGAATAATTTGGTAAGAAAATGCAAACAGCGCTAAACCAACTTTTTTATTGTACTGTTACTACAGAGTATAGTGTTCTTGCAATTAGAGAGCCACAGAGCGTACACAATAGAAGTTTTTTTTTGTTATTGGGGGAGGGGGGGGGTAAATGTAATTGCCTCATGCAAGAACAAAATGACCCTCAAGAAGCTGATGATTGGTAAGAATCGGGAAATTGACCCGTACCCTGTGACCCCTTGCTACGTGGCGCCAGTATAAGTTATACTCGTTGATGCAAAATGAAAAATAAACGCAAGACATTTTTTATGATACATCAATATGCCAAAAGATGCAAGATGCATGCAAAAACAATAATTACATCAGAAAACAAAGCTTACATACCCGTTTGTAATTTCCATCCATTATTGAGTTGAATTTCCCTTCTTTACCCCTGGCCCATGCAATAGTATATGACGTCACACGATAATGGGATTCATCTCCGCACCCCTGTGTAACCACGCCTTTTATGTACACATCTCGCAAGAAGTCAACTTGAAGATATTGACTTTGGCGCGAAAACGAAGGCCTCCATCCTGTCTCTTGTTTACCGTACGGCTGAAGGCGCCCGTGGGTTGGTGAATACAATGCGTTGCTTTTGCTGGTGGAGGCTGTGATTTGTGTGTCGTGTATTTTGCCATTCGTTAGTCCCAGAGGAAAGTCGCAACCTAGTAGTATATTTCGTGAATAAAAAAAATATAACAAACGTCACAAATTAAACACTAATTTGTTTGAATCACACCAAAATTTTAGGAAGCTATAACGTTGACATAAACAAGGTGCATGGGTGAGATTTGCCTACGGAAAGTGGGGAAAAAAAGAGGAAAATAAGCATGCAGTCAAATACTTTTCCACAATTTCCAACATCAGAACTTGCAACATGACATCATGACCATGTCAAGGTCCTACTATTTTGTGTACGGGTGTGATACACTAAACATGCGGGTGATTTACTTTCATGATGGGGCATGATGCGAGGACATAATAGTTGGACCGTGTCACAAAATAGTAGGACCATGCCACAAAATAGTACAACCGTGTCCTTAAAAAATAAGACCTTGTCACAAAATAGTAAGGCAAGCGGTTTACTTTCATGCCGACACAAAATAAAAGGGTCGTGCCAGGGATAAATAGTAGTAAAACCATGTCAGGGTACCTAGCAGGTGTGAATGTCACAAAGAATGCCATGAAGACGATTTACTTTCATAATGGGGGCATGGTGCGGACACAAAATAGTAACACCGTGTCACAAAATAGTCGGACCGTGTCACAAAATAGTAGGACTGTACATGTCACAGCTAGCAATTTACTTTCATACAGGTAGAAAATAGTAGGACCGTGTCAGACTTTGTTCCTTCCCCTTAAAATTGTGATGCTTTGATTTCATCTTAGCACATGGGTGTAGCCAAGCTGTCCAAAAAGGAAAAGGTCCATAAATTTTGCTAAAAGGTCCATAAAGTTTACTAAAAGGTCCATAAAATTTGCTAAAAGGTCCATAAATTTTGCTAAAAGGACTTTGTGGCTCTCAGTAAAATTTAGCCTCTAAAAATTTAAAGCCTGTTATTTTGACAAAAGTTAGGATTTTTCTTTTTACACCATCAGCATTTTTTTCCTTTTAAGCCCCTCCCCCCTCTATTCTAACAAACACCTCCTTTCTGTCCAAACATATCAGTATATAAACCGTTTAAGAGGAAATGATGTTATAATCATGGAGATAAAGAAACATTTAGTCTGCGATCATTCCAAGTGAACCCCAAATTTCCCTGGAATTTTGTGACTATTTCATCATATTCCAAACAAAATATGAATTACAAAATATTAAGACTGTAAGGATTTTATTGCGAGAGAAACTATTTGTGTAATTGTAAAAACAAAACAGCTCCTATTTTTAAAATGAATTTCTATTGTCAATGTGGACTGTAATAAAGCCTTCACATTGCCATTATACTCCATTTTTGGTACTTAATAATCTCTGTACCAGAATATCTAACGAACTTTTTGTTTGCTATTCTCGTACAGAGTGTATTAAGTACCAAAAAAGAGTATAACGGTAATGGGAGGGCTTTATTTTAGTCCATTTTAACAATAGAAATCCATTTTGAAAATTTACAACATGATTACTACTTCAACATACATTTCCAAAAATTTTCCTGACAATTTTTCTATTTCATTTCCGGAACATTTTCCTGTATACATCAAAATTTCCTGAATACTTTTCTTGAAAGTGCAAACAATGTATGATTTGAAAATCCTTACCATCATCTTTGCAGCCAAGAATTTCCATTCGAAGGGCAGGAAAATTTGTGTAGTTGGTGATATACAAATACAGAATGTGTGCTCTGATTGGTGGGTTGAAGTAGATTGCTCGCTGACAATTTGGCTCTCCATTTGCACGAAACACCTGAAATGCAAAATGGAATTTTATCGGGCCATTCTTTCTTAAATATATTTATAAGGGAGAAAGGTGTGGAGGATCTGGGAATGAACCACTGCACGATGGGGGAGTCGGTCAATCGCCCAGCTTTCAAAACACAATGATATCTGTTTAAATCACTCTCCATTTCGTGGTGGGAAAGAAGCGCCTTTAAATGTCGTTCTTCTATTCAAGAAAATATTTTTGCCCACAGTTCTAGAAATACCAATTGTCAATAATACCCTAATTTTCTTAAATGTTATGAACAGTGCACTTGATATTTTTGTCATAATAAGTGTCATTGCTCACTAGCTTTACCACATAATTTCCACATGCACGCATCCATACACCTTTAAACTGCCACCTGGAAGTTGAAGACATGTTCTCCTGCAGTGGCGTAACTAAGGAAGGGGCATGGCAGGAAGGAAATTGCCCACTGGCCGAAAATTTCCAAACAGTCGGAATGGCTTATTTCTCAAATAATCAAAATATCTTTTCCTCAAAATTTCCAAAGGTATTCCTTAAAGTATCCAAATACTTCCTCAAAGTTTTTGGAGTTTTTTTTTCAAAATTCCTTAACTTTTTCCACAAAATATTCTGACTTTATCCTCAAAATATTTGAAGGTTTTCCTAACAATATCCGATATCCGAAGGTTTTCCTCAAATATCAATTTTTTTCACAAAATATTTCGTCTTTTATCAAAACTTCCAACTTTTCCCTTAAAATGTACGTTTTTTTTTTTTTTTTTGGGGGGGGGAGGGGGGGGTTGTTAGCTTGTATTTAAGATTTTTTCATGATTTGTCCCCCACCCCCTGCAAAAAAAGTCAAACTACACCACTGTTCTCCTGTCCCATTGTCAAAATAATTGAAAATTATAATCTTAATTCTTACCACTTCTTCCTTTTCAAATTTACTGTAATCCGTGTAATTCCAAGCTGTTGTCTGAAAATCAGAGGTTTCAAACCCAACATCCACGTACTTATACTTCACAGTGAACGTCTCCACCCAACCTTCCTCCTTTCCGCCTCCTTGCACAATCACACCCGAGATAATCATCCGCTGAGGAAAGTAGAACTCTATCCATGGCAGTGGATCTCCCGGATGATGAACCCAGGACAAGTTCCCGCCAAGTCGTGCTTGGTGAGGAAGATGGTAGTCATCCACAGAAGAGGAGGCTTCAATTTGGTAGTCCTGAATTATACCCGTCTCCAGACCAAGGGGGAGGGGACAAAGTTCTGTCCAGGAAACAAAAGATTTCTTTTATTCCCGAGATGCACAGTGTATCATGACTTTACCTAGGAATGAAGCAATGACTCTTACCTTCAACAGGTTCATGGACAACTATGACCATGTTTTACAGGAGTGCAACAGGGAGACGACTTATTTTGAAAACAACCCGCAAGTTGTGTTCATACGTGTGTAACGCATACAATTTTCAGCAAAAGCCATCGTTGTCGTTGCCGCCATCGTCCTGGTCCTCATGTTTGCCGCCTTCATTCATCATCGTCATCATCAGCAGCACCGTCACCATCATCGTCGCCATCCTCATCATCAACGTAGTCATCATCATCATAATAATATTAACCATTACCACCACCACCACCACCATCATTAATCCTTATGATTGTTAATCCTCATCATCATTAATACTTATCATCTTTATCCATAAATAATCGTCACCAATTATCTTTAATGCATAGATTATTGTGATCATTATTGTGATCATTATTGTGATCACTATTGTGATCATTATTGTGATCATTATTGTGATCATTATTGTGATCATTATTGTGATCAATATTCTTATCATTATTGTGATCATTATTGTTAACATTTATATAATGATCATTATTGTGATCATTATTGTTATCATTAATATTATGATCACTAATGATCATTATTGTGATCATAAACACAACCAAGAACTAGATCACACAGATCGTTGTATGATTTCAACTTACCTGGAAACGTATTTGCCTCATAAGTGTCACAAACTGAAACCAAATGAAAAAAGACTTTAATTATAGTAGCTCATACAATCAAAGTACTAAAAGCACTGGTGATGGCTTCGATTCATAGTTGTCATTGACATCATATAATTTCATAGGCCATATTTGTGTTAACTTAAAAATTATAACAATTTAGCAATAAATTTTAAAGTATCTGGACAAAGCATTGTCTTAAATCATGACAAGACAATCAGTAATTTGTTGGGTATCTCATCCACCAATGGGGCTATAGCTTAATTCCCACTTCACGTTTGTGACTCCCAGAATTCCAGGTACAGTGCATCTCAGAATGACTCATCATATACTTGTCATAATGGTCCACCAATTATCACACGCACTTGTATTCGTTTCACAATGGCTCATACAGCTGTACAGTGTATTTGCATTTACCCATGTATGTATGAATCACATCATGGAAATTGTCACAACGTTTTACCACAGAGGCTTTTTCCCCCAAAATCCACCATAACACATTGAAACACTTTCTCAGATCTTCTTAGTTTGTGCGGATTTGAAGGATCATTTTGGCATTTTTGTAATTTTTTAATAACGTTCCATGATAAGAACTTCTCTAACAAAAGTTTGCTCCGCTCGTTGCGAATTTGTGCAAAAAATATCATATACACAACGATGTTCATTTATTTCTTAGTTTTAGTCCATTTTAAGGACTCACTGGTATTTTTGATGTCATGCCTTGCAGGTCATAATTGATATTACTCTAATATAAAAATATATCATCAAACTCTCTTTTACAATTCAAAATACAATCTAATTGAACGTTTTTTGTTGTTCGTGTACACAATACAAAGTATACAATATGTTAGAAATATTAGTCTAGTCTAGTTTATACATCACGTTGCGGCAATTTTCATATCCTTTCGCCTTGTTAGAGGTTTGGCATTGTTATCCCGAAAAAAAATTCTTTTTCACACCCCGAAATTTTCCATTATCTCACACTTTAGATGGGTTTCTTGTTTGTTTAATCAAACGAAAAAAAGGAAATACATCAAGAACTGTAGAAAACTCTTCAAAAAGTTACAAATTGAAAGAAGGTATCGTAGACTACTTTGTTATTGCAAAACACAATCAAAGAAAGAAGGGAGTTAAAGTTTGGCAAAGTTTTTCATCTTCCGGTTGGTTCTGACAAATAAGAGTCTTCGATCAAAATTAAAGCCATCGAAAAGTAGCCATATGAAAATAAAATAGCATACTTCTTAAAGATATATGAACATGTGCATTTTTGTAATCAAGGTATAGTTTTGAAGCCATCAAAAAGTAGCCATATAAAAATAAAATTGCATTCTTCTTAAAGATATATGAACATGTGCATTTTTGTAATCAAGGTATAGTCTTAAAGCCATCAAAAAGTAGCCATATGAAAATAAAGTTGCAAACTTTTTTAATATATATGAACATGTGCATTTTTGTAATCAAGGTATAGTCTTTAAATCGTAAATAAAACATTCAATTAATAATATATTTACTGAAATGATATTACAAAAATTGCGAAGGTATGTATACGTGCCCATCCTCCTGGTCTGAAATCAAACGAAAAATAACAGAAAAACAGTAAGAAAAGAAATACAGCGAATCTACTTAAGTGCTTCCTCTCTCTTGAAGCATTTGTGCCACCCTTTGAGAAAATTCCTGGCTATGAGCTTGCTGGTAATTCAAAATGATTTAAAACGACAATTCTACAACCGATTTTGATGAGACGTTTTGCTACTAATAATTCTTTAACGACTCGTGCTTTGATTCATGTTGTCTCTAAATGACCATAGACAATTAAATCTGTGAGGAAGATGACCGTACAATATACCAGGAGTTTCATGGTGAAAGCCTCGGGAGGGCTAAGGAGGAGGAGGGGGGGAAGCATGTCGTATTTTTAAAGCAAAGAGAAAAATTTCAAACTTTTATTGGTCCGGAAATTATAGGTGACCCATTTCCCCCTTCTTTTTTTCCCCTTTTTTTTATTTACAGCTAAAATAGAACAATTTTACACCAAAATCTAAACAATTTATAGATCACAAGTCTTCAAATCGACAGGATTTAGACTTGCATATACAGTAGATCATGATCAGCCAATTGTATTGGTTAATGAATCAGAATACATTTAATGTCTAAAATAATCCTAAAAGCAAATAAGGGGTCATTAGAATTATTCAGGAGGCCATCATTTTCTTGCTGAGAATAAATGTGACTCAGTATATAGGCCTATCGTTATAAATTAGACCAGATGGCCTAAATTCACACCCAGCCTTTGGTGAGTCAGTGGCGAGGCTAGGGCCCAATTGTATGTTTTTCCAGAAGCCAAATTTAAGGCGCTTCACGAGTGAAATTTGGGGTATTTTGTATGTTTGTGTTACTTTCTTCAATCTATCAATAAAAAAGATCAATCATTATAAAGGGACTATATCTTTGTTTGAAAGGGCACTTTTTCTTCTGAAAGGGGCACTTCTTAAACTTTGGGGGAAAAGTGTGGGGGGAGGGGGTACGTGCCACCTGTTCCCTCAATTCCGCTGTCTATGCATGGCAACTAACTGAATACCATACAATTCTTATGGAAACATAGCGTCCATAGCCGTTCACATAAGGGTCACAATCCATTAAAGGAATATTCCCAAGTTTTTTCATAACCTTTCATATGAAAGAGAAATATTTTAGAAACAATTTAGTAAAACAATCATGTTGATATGTTTATTCCTACCAGGAGATATCCAAATTTTAAGGTTTACAAAAAATGCCAATAAACGAATAGGAAAAGGCTCAGTATGACATCACAGCAATACATTCTCCCACAAAGTTGATGTATTTCATTAAAATCTATCATCCTTTGTTATTGGTAAAACCTGCTAGAAAAATAAATTGATGAAAGTTAGGTATTTATATACATTGCCAAATATACCCTACTTCAATAACTTTTGGAAAATTGTTTCTAATCATACAGAAACAACCAATTAACGTTCAAAGAAAGACATGAACATTTGCAATGGAATTGTCTCTATGACATCATCAAACACGAATTCATCGTACTGTACAAAAACTTTAAAATGCAATTGGGAAATATTTAAAAATCCTTATCTCCTGAATGGAATATGATATCAAGGTTTGTGTACCAAATTGGCTCTAAAAGTATGCTCTTTCAAATAAAATTATACAAAAAACCATGAGAATATTCCTTTAATTTCAATTTGAACGCATCTTTAATTTTGTAAGCAATTCATCTAGCAACAGACAATTTACCCAAAGACTGATTTCTTAAGAGAAATTCCTGCTTTGCACAAAAGAGGGTAAAGTCCCAAAAATGTGACTGTGATTCATGCACACTTTGAATGCAACTGGCATTAATTACTCCATCAGCAATAACAATCTGACCCTTTTTCTGCTTTTCCTCCTTTGGCACTACATTTGACTACAAATTTATTTTGAAAGCCACGCTAAGTTCCTAAGGCCGTAATTTTTATTCACAAACTGGTGGACAATTAATAAAACTATAGAAGTTTTTAAAAATCCTGCCTGAATGTGGAGGCCCGGGGACAAGTTTTCCCATATTTGCATGTTCCACCGCCAGCAATATTAAATATTTTCGGAATGCATACCTTCGTATGCATGGATCCTCCAAAACTATACCACGTGACTACTGAAAAACAAAAGTATGCAAATTGCTTACGTATGTCCATCCTTGTAAACAAATCGTACACGCGACTCTTTGCGGGCGTTCGATAAGTGTCCAGTGTGTACATGCTGACGTTCGTCCAATGGCAGTTGGAGATGTACAACAGACCCGTATGTTTGGTGTATTCATTGAATATAAATGACCTGCATGTAAACTGATCTTCCTAAATAAACAAAATTAAATATCGTCACAAGATAAATTGCTTGACACATCACCAGTAAAACTAATAATTAATCAAAGTAGCGTCACTCCTGCGGCTGTTTTGATTGGCTTGCCATAATTTTGTAAATATTTCGATCAATCAGAAACATTGAATAGAATGGTATATTTATCTCCATGTTAACACCATACTTGGCATTTATAGATATAGGCTTCAAACATCTAAAAGCACCTACAAAATATCAAAATTGTATGCTTTTCCGAAATGCATATTTAAAGATGCATACAGAGCGACAACTAGCACAACATTTTCCTGTTAAACTGGTTAATTCTTCGAATAAATTTTAATCACTTAAAGCAAAAAAAAATTATTTTCAAGTTAGATTTGATTGAGAGTATGATAACAATTCTTGTTTCATCAGATAAGCTGTTTTCAAGAGGGAAATAGCATTAAATTTAAAAAAAATAAAAATTGCCTAAAATATAACTTTTCTGACAAACAATTTTAACTTTCCGATTTTCCCGAGTGGTGAGCTATTCTTTTGATATCTTTCTGAGTGATCTGGGGTTTTTTTCCCGGTTTTTTCTTCAGAATTTTAGGCCAAGCAAGAAAGGTTTTCCCTGTCCCCTCCGTTAAGCTTCTCTACAGGCATAGGTGTAGGAACTGAGGCACATGCCCTCACCTTTTTTTTTAAATGACAAAAGTGCCACTTTTTTTCAATGACAAAAGTGCCACCTTGAAAATGACAAAAGTGCCCCTCAATTACTGTCAAAGGTGCAAGAGGTGGAATTTGCACACCCTTAAAAAAAATATTACAAAAGTGCCCCTTTCAAAATGAAATGCTCTCTAATTATTGACCCAATCAATAGTACGAAACTGACAAAAGTTGTCAGTCCCATTTACAGGGAAATGGGTTCGAATTGGAAAATTGCCCCTTTTTAAAAATGAAGTGTTCATTATCTACAGACAGGAGGCGGACATATGCATATGACTTGGGGATGTGCCCCCTAAGAGGTCATGCCCCCACACACTTTTCCAAATTTAGTGCAGAAAGCATACAAATATCTCATTCCGGTAAAGAGATATTTAAAGTTCTGAACTGTTTTGGTAGAAACAACTAAAATGAAGACTAATAAACTTGAATTTCTCCCTAACGGAAAAAGATATTGAAGTAGTGGCTTCACCATTTTGGTTACATCAAATTCTTTTTTCATATAAGATAAGTTTAGTTGACCCAAGGATGTTTTTTCCTGCAATATACAATGGATTTTAATCGACAAAATCTTGGGGAAAATTAAATAGAATAGGCCTACATAAAGACTTTAAACACCATGAGGAATTTAAGTCACAACTCGTTTGATTTCAGTTGTTTCCACACAAATGAGACTTAACACTTTCTTCATCAATTTGTTATTTATTTTTGAAGTATCCTTTCACATTCGTTCCAGTTGTGAGACCACTGAACGAATCGTTAAAGTAACGGTATACATGATCAGATAGTTTACTACAAGTTTACGAAGGGACCTGAAAAGTCAAAAACACTGGCCATTTGGTACAGCTGATAACCTTTTGACAACTCTTCAACCAACTTTTCACATGCACATCCTCGTTCCTCTAACAACGTATATACTTACATGTAAGCAGAGATCGGCGCAAATTTTTAAGGTTACAGAGGACCGCTCCTTGGAGGGACCGACATCTAAGTTTATTTCGGTGTAGATATCCCTCTTAAAATGAGACAGACTGTCATATTCACCTTGAAAGAAATAGCGAAAAAGTCACATAAGACAAAACATATCAAATGCATAATCATGCATATTTTACGGTGAAATTTTTATATATTAGATAGGACTATTAAAGAAACAAATTGGTGAGAAAAACAAACTTGCTGATATATTTTCCTATCTTATTAAATTCATTACCGCACTTTCCAGCATGTTGAAAAGTGCAGCTTGCAGTGTAAAGTGTGATGTTGCAATTGCAGATGTTAGATTATAATGTACGTATTTCTATTAAATGGAACATTTATTTTTCCTAAATTTAGATTCAGAAATACTTTTGGAAAATCTTTGCTTCTGATTGGTTGATTAGCATTATTTACCTATGTTTGAACGTAGTATCGAAAAATAGCTTGCCCTCAAAACTAAATGTTGGGAGAATTCTACTTAAATATCAACACAAAATCACCACTGTCCTCTGTCTGTCTGACCACTGTCCACATAATTTAATGGAATTACATTCAAATCACATATCTCACAATGTCATTTAGTACTTCTTATGCTTTACATAAGGTAAAATATATGATTTTGACATTACATGCAAAAGTAGTCTGCTACATTTTATATCTCTGTAGCCTGACTACTGTCCAGTCTTTATAGGTTAATGGCATTACAATCAAATCACATATCTCACAGTGCCATTTAGTATAACTACTTGTACTTCCCATAAGATAAAATATATGATTTTGACATTAACTCTGTTGCTATGCTGTCTGCTAAATTAGTCTGCTACATTTATGTTTCAGTAGTATATTCTGACCAGTCCACTGTTATTCATAAGTTAATAGAATTACATAAAATCACATATCTAACAATGCTATTTAGTATAGACCTAATCTACCAAAGGGAAAATAACGTCATCTGGCGGCATTTTTGTACACAAACTAAATTTTGTTAGGCAAAGCGCAGGACAAACAACCAAATCGTACAACACAGCACATCAGTAAAAAACGTAAACAAATAAACTAGATTTGGTGATTGATCCAAATTTTGCCTATAAATGCTTTTTGACCATACATATTTCATTCTAAAGAAACTCTTACTTCAAAACAGCCTTTATTTCTAGAATGGATTTATATTGTGAAAATGGACTGGAATAAAGCCTTCACATTGCCATTATACTCCTTTTTGTTTGCTTTTCTAGTACTTAGTTTATTAAGTACCAAAAAAGGATTATAATGGCAAAGTGAAGACTTTATTACAGTCCATTTTGACAATAGAAATCCATTTTGAAAATAGAAGCTGTTTTTATTCTGGAAGCCTAATTTGGCATCAAAACTGTAATTTTTAAAACAATTCTTACAATATTACTACACCTAACTTAAAAATGTTAGCAAACTTTAGCCTAGGGGCTAACGTTAGAGCCAATATTCAATAACGCCCAACTTCTTAGTCTTATTTTACAAGTTGCATGTCTTAATTGGGCCTACGGCAATCTTAGTGTACTTCATTTTTGCTGCAAAAAAACAACAAATTAAAACAACAACAAGGGTAGATTTGGTTCATAGATTTGGACTAAATTCCTCTTCAAAGGCCCAAGTTAATAACAGGCCTAGACTACACAGTATTCAATTTGTGCATGATGTAAGATTCAACACCAACGTAATACTATATAGGCCTACTAACAAATACTAGGCAAGAAATTAGAATAGAAGATAGATAGGGCAGAGGTATTTAGGCCTCAAAGTTAAAAAAATATATGCCTTAATAGTAATACCTTAAAAGGTTTTGGTCACTGCGTGATTTGTGTACAAACTTGCATGCTACAAATTACAATTCAATTTAAACTAATGTTAGGCCCAGTGAATAAATTAAACAATACAATGCATATGGTACTGCATTATTGGCCCTTCAGATAAGTTATAAAACTTAGTTTAATTTAACTTAAGAATTGTTTTTTGCATGGTACCCACTGAATTATTGACAACATTTTGCCTATCTAATTAACATGTTTATGTACAGTACAGTATACATACAGTAGCCCATTGTATTATTTTAAAATAAAAAAATTAGGACGTCTACTAACCTTTGTAAGTTGTAACACTACATGTAGCCTTTTATCTGACATATTTAACTCCTATTTAACTCATATTTAAGTATTTATTGACCAACCACATTTGGGATGCAATGAAATTATGTTTGAACTGAGCTTGATGATCCTTTCATATATAAGATCATTGGTTATTAATATTCTGTTTAAGTCAAGTTTAGGCCAAATTAGTCAAAATAGACCAATGATATACAAATATTGGCAATGGGTGTGGAAAAGGTGTCTTATTAGGATTAAGACCAGTAGTTTTGCCAACTACTGTACATTGGAAACAACTTTACAATTTTCTGCAATGATTGAAATTTGTGGGCACATTTTATTCCTAAAAATTAAAAACAAAATACTGATTGCTTATTAGAGTTATATATCATATATGTTGAAAACATTTTTTAATATTTTTTTAGAGTGAATATAAAGAGAGATGACAGACCTGTAAAAGTCTCAAATTTGCCATGTAATTTCCTCTTTACATAGGCCTACATTCATTTCACTACATTAGAAAAAGTGTTCACATGACTCTTTGTAAAAGTTTTTCGAGAAAATATTGATGTTCTCATTTGATAATATTCCATGAAAATAGAGCTTTACATGCATGCAGGTACATAATAATATATCAATATTTGGCTTCTTACATAGATAAAAAAAATTCTAAAAGTGTTTCACATTTTTGAAGAAAATTTGGTTTTCAAGCATACACAAAGTTCACCTATTAAGTGAATTACTAGTTTAGGCAAAAGAAAAGTATGCAAAGATGCAATGTTTATAGGTATTATTACACATTTCATATTCTAATTTAAGACGCAAAAGTGTGTGTACATCTACACTATCAAGTTGCATAACAGGTAGGCCTAATTCAAGAATTAAGAAAAATCATATTTGGATAATCATGCATATAGTCTGAGAATATGAAATAAATAGACCATGTCTAGGTTTTTTTTATTCATATTATTCATCATTCAGCTGGTTAAGGTGTAGTCAGATAACATCTGACAATAGTATATGCTATAGCCACTACATGGCTGCTATACACAAGAATATTCAAATATTGCCTTGCAAGTAGTGCCTACCGACTGAGATGTTTATCTCAAGGTGAGGTAAAAAATAAAATAAAATATATATAAAATATATATTAAAATATATATATATATATATATATATATATAAAAAATATATATATAAAATATATATTAAAATAAATATATATATATATATATATATATATAAAATATATATAAAATATATATTAAAATATATAATAGCAAATATAAAATTAAACAGTAAAAAAATGGCAAAAAGAGAAATACAGCAAAAGTAACAAACTATACATTAAATGTATAACAAAATCGGAGACATCTAAAGAAGATGTCCACTTTCCCAGTTTTGATGATAGTACAGTACATGTACTGTGTGAGTATAATATGAACATACAGTACTTCATTTCAATCTTATCTCCTCATTAAGCTTGATGTTTAATGTGCTTTCAGTGGTGATATGGAATTAAAAAAATGTATGAACTTCGTGAATACATCAGCAGGTATTTGCAGTCATTCAAATGATCAATTTTGCATTGTGTGATTTCTTATAAGGCCTTCAAAACCATTCCCTTCATGCAGCCTAACATGAATATCAAACTTTTTAAAACGTACAATTCTTGGTATTTATTACTATTACATCTTCAATTTATAGCCATCCTATATAGGTAAAATTATATCGTTCAAAATAGTGTAAAAAGAACCTTAATTCAGTGGCCCTTCCTTAGTTGAGAAAATACCCACAAGGTCCACCCTTAACCAAAAAGTATATAGGGCCTACGCCTAGCTATAAATCCCAGAGATAAATTCTATATCAAATTCACATCTAGATTTTATATAAATCACATGCATAACCAGATGGAGAAATGAAATTTATTTGTATATTATAAAATGAAAATTCAACCAATTTGATATCTACCTTGACATGGTCATATGCTCAGTGATCCTTTTTTTTAAAGTTTGGATGGTCCTAACTCCAGTGGGTTTATGGCTCAACTTGGTACTGTAGGCCTAACCTAAGTTAGTAGGCCTAGGCTTGGCCATTACATGACTGCGAATACTGCATGTATTGCGTAGCACAGGTGTTCCTAACGTTATGGCAACCTAAATGCTTACACTATATATATATATATATATATATATATATAGGCCTAGTGTAAGCGTATAGGTTGCCATAACGTTAGGAACACCTGTGGTGCGTAGCGTGTGTAGGGCATACAGAGGGAGATGATATCTCACTAGCCTAGGCTAGGTCTGTTAGTGTTTAGGCTACTGGCTGAAAACATAAATCACATCTGCATTTTTTATTAAACTGATTTTGGTCCTACTCGGATTTACGGCTTAAAGTGTTGATTAAGGCCTAATACTTAGATTACAATCGCCGAAAGAGTTTTCCAGCGATTAAAAACTTAATAGGCCTAGGGCCTACAGTAGCCTAGGTCTAATTGAATCCCCTATTTTCATGCGTGAACGCCATACTGGCCTCGGTTAAAAAACTCGTGCAAAGTTTAAGTAGGCCTAGAAGCCTTGTTTACTTGCGAAACAACAATTCTTTAGTTAAACTGTGTAGAATACTCCCCACCACTATTCTGCGTAAAAATTATTCACTAAATTTAAGCGTTTTGTGCAAAATTAATGACCAAATAGGCCTAGGCCTAGGTCAAAATAACCCATTTAACAGTAACATTTGCCGTCTTCGAATTGTTTCCACAAACCGGAACTTCCCCGGAATTTTGCAAAAAGTCACGCAATATTAGAGTCTGCGCAGCTGCAAACCGTCCAAATCAATGGTTTGCAGCTGCGCAGTATATAATATTGCGAAGTTTTGGGTCAGTTTCATCATGTTACATAATAAACCATGTAAGCCAGTAAGCAATCGAGCACAATGTGTATAGTTTGCGTACGTACAGATTTCCCGCACTGTGCCTACCAATTTGATTGCGCTTGTAAAGTTCCTGGATGGTGAACAACTTTTAAATTAGGTCTAGTCTAACTTCTTGTATGCATGTTTAGTACAATAAGCATGTTTAATACACTACGGCCTACTTGTAGTGTGACAAATCCAATCCCCGAAAACAAAACACAAAATTCACCAGTTTCAACAGCGTCATGTTTAGCTTCCGTTACTAGCAGTTCAACTTCAACACAGCATAACACAGGACACGTGTGTTCCTAGCGTTACGGCAACCTATACTTTATTCATATATATATATATATATATATATATATATATATATATATATATATATATATATATATATATATATATATATATATATATATATACACTAGTAGCCAGAGGGGGCCACGGGGGCCATGGCCCCAATCCCATATTTACAAAAATTAAATTACACCTATATGCCTATGTATCGTACAGATGCCATACATGAAATGCGAATCTCCTGCATTCCCTGTAATGTAAATTCGTTGTATCCCTGTAAAACAAAACAAAAAATAATTCAAATTTTTAAATGAAATTTTGACGCAATTTTTAATTTGTCAAGAGCCGTGAACTTGCCAAGCCTGTTCTTACGCGATGACGATGGAAGATAGCGCCATTCTGCTACTGCTTTGATAACAAAGTACTACAAGTGCCCCATTATTTTGCTCAAAACTTTCCACAAATAGAAATCAATTTGTCTAAACTCTGAAGGCGGTAATTAAGTTTGGTGAACTTGAATTTTGAAAATGTCACTTTTCGCATATGGTTTTTCAAAAAGGAAAAGGGAAAACACGGATGAAGGTAATGTATGCCCAGTCCAGTAAATATATTAATGATATGTATACATAAGTGACCATTTGTTGTTCTTCTATCGTCTTTAATATAGGCTTAGTTCCACGAGTTTTATAAAGCTATTTGTCATCGTCGGTGTGGGTGAAGCAAACATACATTTTTTAATATATGTTCACAGTCCAGAAAAATAGGATGGCGGGAACAGAAAATGACGGAAATTTTAGGGTTACTTCGTTTTCGACTTCGTAGTGGGGATTTACTTTTGAAGGACCATATAAAAACTTCCCATGCTAATGCAACCTACCTATCATCCTTGATTCAAAATGAACCTATTTGCGTTGCTGGTGACATGTTTAGGGAAAGTGTTGTTGCTAACATCAAAAAAGCACAGTTCTGGTCCATCATAGCTGATGAAACATTGGATCGCCAAAAAAGGGAACAACTGGCAATTGTTATAAGATATGTTTCACCTTGCGATTCTGGAGTTTGCATGAGGACACGGTAATGGTATTAGACTTGATTTCTGACATCAAATCTAATAATCCTGGTGAAATTGGAGCATAATGAAACCAAGTTGAGTGGCAAAGCTATTGGAGAAACGTTGCTAAGAAAGATTTGTGAGCTCGGTTTGAATCTGTCTCTTTGTGTGGGACAAGGCTATAATGGGGCAGGATCCATGGCCAGTGAACGGGTTGGTGCTTCAGCAACAATAAAAAAGGCAGCTCCATTGGCCTTTTATTTTCATTGCGCCATGCACTGCCTAAATTTGAGTGCTTCCGCAATGTTGTGCGAGAAATTTCATCGACTTTTCGAGCAAGTGCAAAAAAAAAAAAAGGAACTGTTGAAGAGCCTCATAGAAAGTGACTCTGATATTTCCATGACCAAGAAGCACCTGATTACGTTGTGCGAAACACGTTCTGTGGAACGACACACAGCAGTTGTAACATTTATGCAACTTTTGAAATATACACTAGATGCCTTATCGGAAATCAAATGCTGGGCAACCAAGAATTCGGGCAAAATGTACAGCAAAATTCTGGCAAAATTGTGAACAATAAAAAAAAAGCCTCAAATTTGCAAGTTTTGGCTTGGGAAGTGCCATTTCCGGCAATCTATAGGCAGCATTTATTGGAAAAATTTCTCTGAACGCTACGCGCCAACCATGGTGGCGCTCCGCTTAGATACTGTCACGGCTCAAAATCATACCAATGAGTAGCCCCCCAAACAAAAAACCTGCCTACGCTAATGTATATATATATATATATATATATATATATATATATATATATATATATATATATATATATATATATATATATATATATATATTTATATATATGTATAAATATATATGAATATATATATATATATATATATATATATGTATAAATATATATATATATATATATATATATATATATATATATATATATATATGTATAAATATATATATATATATATATATATATATATATATATATATACAGATAGGTAGGTAGGTACGTATGTAGAGGTAGATAGATAGATAGATCGATATATATATATATATATATATATATATATATATATATATATATATATATATATATATATATATATATATATATATATATATATATATATATATATATTGCCATAACGCTAGGAACACCTGTGGCAGAGGCTAGGCCTAAGCCTTAGTAAGCCTAACGCTAGTAATGTTGGTGAAAATATCCCAAACAAGCTGAATCGCGAAAACTGACTTTTACCTTACGGGGCTGTCTATTTGCAAGACACTTATACTGAATTTGCATATGACGTCACGTATTAGTAAATCTGACGCTAAATCTTAAATAAATGATTTAAGTTAGGGCAAGGTTAAGGTCCAGAAATTAAGCCAATCACACAAATGCAACACATAACCTTATATGCAAATTCAGTTTAAGTGTCTTACGAATTGCAGATGGACAGCTCCTTAATTTATGAGACTTACCGTGCTATGTGTTCGAACTGTCATTTCTCCGGGAATGTTGCTACTTTCAAAAGTAAAATACTATCTTGGTTCATGTTTAAAAAACTTTCACTTTTGAACTAACGACGTTTTAAAAGTTCAGATGCCCGAGAAACGGAAAACTGTTTGTTAAGATGACTAATTTGAGACACAGCTGGTACTAGGTCATGTCAGTAGGTCAAACAGTCAAAAACTTTTCAATTTTACCGACGACGAGTCTCTCAGCTAACACTTATTTTATGATGTAAATTTCCTTCAACTTTAATATTTCTAGGTGTTTGATTGTTTCACCAGAGAGCGTAGAATGACGTCAGGCTCTCTGGTTTCACGATATAATTTAATTCACCGGGTTGAAAAATTGAATTCTGAAACAATATATGTGAGGAGAATAGAGATATGATCAACATGCTATTTAAAGTTAAAAACTTTTATTTTATTTTTGTTTGAATTCGATTGGTATTTATGAATCAAAATCATAACGCCTCGGGCCTCTCATCCAATCTGTGACGTCATCACTGGTTTTGAATGAGCAGTAGAAAGAGACTTCAGCACCATCGACATTCCTTAAGTGTAAGGTACATGATCTGATGGGCAAAGCATGTTGTTGTAAAGAACATGCTATACATAAAAAATGCTTCCAATAATTTAAAAAGAGGCAATACATTTTTAAAGAAATGCATAAGCACTGTTTGACTATGCAGTTATGATATCACACATAACACTGCAAGGTCAGAAAATACTAATGAAATCAAACGTAGTAACTTCTGGACGGCAGAAGAAATCAACATGATTTTTTTCACTCAAGTTGTTTTTGTAAAAGTCTTCTATCATATATATTAAAATGACATTTCACGAGAATATTTCTTTAATATGTTATTAAACTTCTTGTAAAGTACAGAAGTTTTATTATAATATAAGGTTTATAATAACGATGGCGGATTTCGCAAAGAATCAATTTCAAAAATAAAGACTCAGAGCTCCTATTAAAGAAATGTACACTGATTGCATCGGTAGAAAAACTTAAATGAAAGTACCCTTAAAATTTGGAAGTAAATTTCTCCCTCATTTCATATGAAAATTGCTAACGAACTTGTAATTTTGCTCGTCAGGCCCTCCTGTAAAATATGCCGGTGGTTTTGCTGGGCCCACCAGTTTCACAATGGTTGAGCTCGATGAAGTACTAGAAACAATAAGGCCCATGAATGATACTTCGGGCCCCAGCCTCGATGAGGCCCCAGGACCTTATCATGACAATGATAGGGGGCCAAATGGGCCGGAATGGCTTTAAAGGAGTCAGGGTTCGAAGGCCCCATTTACGCCACTGTGGTAGCTGATTGTTTTTCGATCATTTTTGAACATGAAAAAGAGATTTTGAATCTCCACTATACCTCAATCAAAAATTAACAGTGAGAAAACAAACTGATGATCAGTGACTAAAATCTAGAAATTTAAAGAATTACTGTAAAGACTTTGAGCTGCCTTCTCTTCAATACACAACAGATTTTCCATAAAGGAAAAATTCATTAGCCATATCTCGGAAACTAGGTGCTTGTAACATAATATTTTCAGCATTTAAAGCTCTACTCTCTGGTGAATATAAAATCTCTATATATTCACTTGGTTGGAGATCCGGAAACTTCGTGACCCGAAGTTATCAGACCGCATAGTAACCGCGCGCATTGGGAGTGAAAACAAAGCGATCAGCTGTGTTTGTTTGCATGCCGTACGTACCGCACACAGTGAACACATACAGACTTGCCCACGTGTATCACGCAAAGCTTGATTTCACTCCAGGAAATGACGTCATCTCCCGGAAGTGACGTACCACCAACCAAGTAAATTCTTTTCAGATTTAGCTCTAGGCAAATGTTATACAGTACTTACATCTTGGCACCATGCAGAAGTCCCAGCCAATTTCTTTGATGTTGTCTTTCCAGTAGAAGCACCATGGTCGGGTCTTGTTGTCCGGATTACGACAGTAGCTATGATTCAACGAATCTATGGCAAGGAAATTGAAACACGTGACAACATTTTTCGTCCGTGACCTCTACATGCATGGGCATTGAAAGGACGGTAATTCTCCTTCGCAAAATCGGGGGCTGCTGACAAAGGAACCCCCTCCCTTCCCCCCACATTCCAAACCCACGCTTGACGCCTAAGCCTTCCAAAGCATATTTAATTAACAAACAATGTAACATATTTTGAAACTCCATTCGATAAGTTGGGGTGCATGTCCCCCGTATGTTGGGACATGTCCGCTTCTAAGATGGAATATGTCCCCCGTATGTTGGGACATGTTCCCCTCTAAGATGGAACATTTCCCCTGTAAGTTAGGTCATGTTCCCTGTAAGTTGGGAAAGCACCATTGGGACAGGATCACCTGTCCCGGGAATTTTGGTCCAGATCATTGAGGCTTCACGGTCATCTATCGTGGTTAAACTGTAGAGCGGCGTAGGCTACATTCTATTCCAAAAAAGATAACTGATTGGCATATCAGTATAAGGGCACATTGTACTATTGTATATCGACCAATCAAAATACACGAATCCAAAGCTAAAATTTACCTCCACACCAGAGACGAAATCTTGCCTTTAATTGTTATCAACTAATACATAAACATATCGTAGGCATCTGATACTTCCCGTCAAAATTCCTTTATAGTTTTAGGAGAGAGTGAGCATAACACAGGGCCCTGACACAGGTTTGATATAGGGCAGAGAGGGATAAGAAAGGGGAGGGGGGGAACCAAGCAGTGAAAAGTGAAGGATATTTCCCGAAAATTCAATGAGATTTCCCGAAAATTCAAGATTTCCCGGAAATTCAAGATTTCCCGAAAATTCGTAGAGATTCCTGAAGAATGAAAGATGCCCCGAAAATTCAAGATTTCCCGAAAAGTTAAGGAGACGGCAACATTCAAGGAGCAGCAACATTTAAGGAGCAGCAACATTTTATGGAAACTTATACTTCACCGGTGTAATCCACTTGTAACCAGGAACGAAGTTTCAAATTCTTGCCCCATATGAGGTCACTACACTCCTGCAATAAACAGGATCTTTAGGCCTATAGTCCGTGTGAATATGACACTCATTATTTCTCATTCTACGAAGATTTTTCCTTCTGAAATATAAACATTCGATGTTTAAATTTTCAATTTTCTTTCCGTCAAGCCTAAATTTTCCAAGTTCTTTTTTTCCATCTGATTGTCACGTGCAACATTTATTTTTTATTTTTGTGATGCCCAACTTGCAAGCTGCAAACGTTTATAGGCCTAGTTCTTTCAAAATTTCTTTATGAAGAAGGATTTTTTTATAAAGAAATATTGTGTCAAGCAATTCATTCACAAAGTTTTGAACCATTTTAAAAAAATTGCCCAGGGAAAGATACTCCAGCCACCTTCGTATATACATAAGATAAAAGTCAGATAAAGGCAAAATGAAGAATTACTTTAAGCATAATCTGCGATGCTTCAAGCGATGTAGATCAAGAAACTTCAGTTTAGATCAATTCTTAAGATTATCACATCACTAAGGGTTCTTTTACAAATTAAAATAGAAATTATACAGTTTTCGTGATGTTGTGGAGGTTACTGCAATCTTTCGAACATACGATCTTATTTGATATGCACCGCTTATTGTAAACAAAAAAGGTAACTTTGAAAGTTACAGTTTCTAAAAAAAATGTAAATGCGATTGAGAATAAGCTTGAAATAATTTGAGTGACGATAAATTAAGAAAACCTAAATTATGAGAAGTACAACTTCACCTTAAGCTATGTGACGTCATAGCAAATATGAGTTTGTTACTCGTGGCGTCCAAGCTACAAAGCTTCAACGATATTCTCGTTGTTTCAACAGTTCAATGTCATTTTGTATTAACATGTAGTTGAGCTCGGCATTGTCTATAATACACAAGGATAACTGGAGATATAAACACAAGGAACAACATTATGCAGAACGCAATTTCTAAACATTGTCTGATTTGTGTAGAAACGACTGATATTAGACTAGTTGTGGCACCATACCTTTATTTTCCTTAGCTTTGGGTTCCTGGGGTTTTGTGGTATACAACCATTGTACATGTCAGGAAATTACTAAAAGAATATATCATGACTACTAAGATTTACAATCTGAAAGTATTTCAATTATAGTGCAAATCTTAAATTAATTTGTCAACACAAATACATTACCAGTGCCTATGAAAGTGGGGTTGTGACGTCATTTTTCTTCGAATTTCGAAACAACGAATAATTGATGGAATATTCCTTCAATTCGCCGATCAATCAATCACAAACACAGACAAAATAGGATAAGAAAGCCACGCATGGTAGTCACGTGTCATTTGGATGATAAAATGATACCTTCAAATGAGACCCGAAACCACTTTAAAACTCGGGAGAAGTTGTTAGAAAGCCCAAGTCGAACATGGGGGAAAAACATTTTTGCTTGCAAACATGAAATAGGTTTATGCTGACATCTGTGGGCGGGAAAACCCTTCAAACTCACAAACACTCATCTCTACTCATAACTTCGGAAAATCTAAAAGTGAGGTTATTCAGGAAATTACTAAAAGAGTATATCGTAACTATGATTTACCACCTGGAAACATTTCCATTATCCTAAATAATTTGTAAATGCAAATACATTACCAGTGCCTATGAAAGTGTGGGTCACGTGTGGCGTCACCTTTTTACAAATTTCGAAATTACGAGTAATTAAAAATTTCGAAATTACGAGTAATTGAACAAACAAATCCTTCAATCATTCACAATGACACACAAAATAGGACAATAAATCCACTCTTGGTCGTCACGAGTCATTTGGATTTTAAGACTATACCTTCAAAAAGAGCTAAAACCACTTTAAAATTTTGGAGATGTTGTCAAAAAGCTCAAAACGAACATGGGGGAAAAACATTTTTGCTTGCAAACATGTAATATGTTCATGTTGACGTCTGTAAGCGGAGAAACACTTCAAATATCTTAAAACTCGCAAACACTCATACCCATGAATAATTTCGGTAAAATCTACAAGTGAGATAGTCAGTCAAACCCGCCGTTTTTGACAAGTAACGAAAGCAAGGGAAAGAATTGATCAATCTGGATGAAGTTCAGGAAAGGCTTAAAGTTTTGTTTTCCACTTACAGCCTCATTTACTTCGCTCATGCATCGCTTGGACAAATAAAAATTAAAACAAACATGTGAAATACTTCACAGCCATGCATTACATATATATCGATTGATATGTGTTCAACCGTATAGAACGTTTATATTAAACAGTCCGGGTCGTACCCCCGATCGGGGAACAGTTTTGTTCTCCCGATCGTTGGATCCTTTACAGAAGTATCCCACAATGCATCTATCCAAATTCAAAGTTTGTATAGGAATAACATAAAGAATCGGACAAATTTCGAGCGCGGGGAACTTAACCACTGCGAAGGCTTCAAACTTTTCTTCACGAATTGAAATATTGGCTTATGAATCATCTTTACTGTGCGCTTTTGAAATTCACTATGCGGTTTTCGAGAAATATGAAGAAAAGTGATGAATTCTTATTATGTATTACCGTTAGGCAGTCGCGCTTTAACAAGGTTTTCTGAAAATATGAGAAATAACTTGGGGATTTGTGAAAATTATTTAGCAATAAATGCGTGATAGTAACGAAGTTGTTTTACTTTCGCGAAATTAAACATGAATAAAGGCAAACTTTGTTTCAAAACTGATAAGCATCTATGACTGAAACTTCACAATAAATATGACGGCTTCCATATATCACTGTAAGCTCAGTACGCATGCTTGAGTTTCCCAATCGGAGACTTATTGAGTCCCCCGATCGGCGGTACGAACCGAACTGTCAATAATCATACATTTTTCATTTTTGGAAATCGACACTGCATCTAAATTTAACCGCATTTTTTAGTTCATAATCGTTCTGAACTTGACTGCTTAATAGGCATATTCTTAATGCAATGACTTATACGAACCTACATAGTTCTTTGACTCGATGTTTTGCTATATTTACATGACTTTCATCAATATGAGATTAATCTAGTATATGTTGCTGCTATCTGTCCAAAAATATTGAAATCTCAGAAATTTGACCTCGAGCCACATCCTAACACACTGGCTGTGGTATATATTTGAGGCGGCTGTAAACAGAATACACCCCTTCTTTCTGGCATAGTGCCCCACATACAACACATCAAAAACAACAAATAACTCGCTTTTACTTTATATGGCACTTAAAATGCTTCATCGGACATCAGACCAAATACTGCAATAACGCACGTGTTTGACGTGACCGTCGGTCACTGGTCACCACACGAATGTTGCCGCAAGCTGCTGAAATGATTGTTACGGTTGAATGAAAATGGGGGCCCTTTTTGAAAAGTCTTTGCAAATGTAGTGATTTAAATGTCGGCTGAAAGAGTACTATAATCTGAGCGTATCAATTTTTGTTTTTTCGTGGAAAAAGTGCTTTTAATTTTGGGGTTATGGCTGATCAAAGTTTGGTCTTTTTAATTTCTTTATTCATGCGACATATGTGATGTATGACCATGGGCAGAAAGCTCAAAATCTGTATGTAATTCGTTAAATTTCTTTCCTAAATCTAAGTTACTGAAATTTAGGGAAAGTCTAATACTGCTATAGAATTTTATTGTGGCATGGCAAAGACTCAAAAAATCTTATTGAAGCGGGGAGTAGGAGGAAAGGTACTTCCTGAAAGGATTTCACCTTCCCTATTGCATATTCGGGGAGGGGGGGGCACTTCCATATGTGAGGTATATATACATGTGCCCGAGCAGTTGTCTTTTTTCAGAATTTTCGTAGTGCAGGTATCAAAAAACGAATCTCTCATACTGCTGGTCTCAAAAATATTGCATATTTTCATACTGCAGGTATCAAAAAACACTTATTTTCGTACTGCAGGTATCAAAAACACTTATTTTCGTACTGCAGGTATCAATTTTTTTTTTTTTTTATGGGCGGCACATACCTACCACTTTAGTATTACCCCCTCTTCCTCCTTTCCTCGGTGCATGCTTTATTTTGATTGGGGAATCACAAACATAAAACTGAAGAAAAATTAGTAAAATCATTCAATGAATAATTTGATATAGTTTTTTGGCATGTTACACATGCACAAATTTCATTGATCATTGCTGAACAAAATTGACAATCTTGTTTTCTTGCGACATATTCATAATCTGGCCTGATCAACTTTTCGAAAACAAAATCTGATATTCGGTTTTCATATTGCCTTGTGTAATTTTCATTTAAACGCTCAGGTTTATCATCATAATAGTGACATATCTTTCTCCTTAGATATGTTTTTCTTATACCTAGACTAACTTTTACAGATAAATAAGGACATGACTGATACATCATTTTCAGTCCGATAATGTTCACGGTATATACACACAATGCCCTAAAACATAAATAATCGTTGAGTTCAATGTTCAGGGGTGTCTATATCCTTTATGATGCCGGGTTCCTCTCCCTCCAGACAAAAAAACAAGAAGAAGAATTTGGTTAATAACTGTTGTAGCTGTTCGTATGTATTATATATTCACGATTCTCCCCCAAGCTGCAACTCGGCAACCACCTTATGCAGGGTTATCCAAGGAAAGTTTCAATTGACGTTTAATTTCACCCAAACGGCAAATGTCGGTAACATAAACATAAAATGTATGCAAGGAAGTTCAAAATTATAGAAAGGTGTGTCACAAAGCAAATTTTGATAGCGTTGATAGTCTTGGATTTGTTTTATATCTGGAAATTCGGAAGATCCCTTTATAATAATAATAATTGAATGTCCGTTATTGAAGCAGGCCCATAGTCATCATGGAGAACAGGGTGCTAATCCCCCACCCAGGGCCAGATTTAGGTAGGGGCAGTTGCCCACGAGGCTCCACAACCAGGGCGCTTCACATATTTCATGGAAAGAAACAAATTGTAAGGAAAGATTCTTAGGATTCATCATGATTGACCTGCTTGCTTATTCAGATTCTTTATACTTACTTAAGTCAGGAACTTCGTAGATTCTTACATATTGATCATGATGTTCAAATTTAAGAAGTACATTTTTATTCAGATTCTTTGTTTTTGAAAAAATATATTTTATTGATAACTGTAACTATGTATTGTCACTTTTTTAGTATTCTAAGGTAGGATGGGCCTTCACTACTGAAGGCTGTCCAGGGGCCTCCACATGTCTAAATCCGGCCCTGCCTCCACCCCCTCCGAAAGAGTGTGAGGTGTGTGTGCGGTGCCACTGCTATTAAGTCAATACAGGCTAAGTCAATTCCAACACGCTAAAATGATTTAAAGTCTGATAACTCACATGGGTAGTCGTACATGTATAAGTCTGTTGCATCGGTCCAGTTCATACACCGGTACCCCCCTTGAGTAAACATGGCGAAGTCTTGGTAATCGTTTCCGCGATCATTCCTGCACCCTGCATGCGCTACAGAAAAAAAAGAGAATACGATAATTGTTGTGCTTCAACATTGTTTTAAGTGAGCAGTGGACTAACCAGGGCCTTTGGGCAGTGGCGCAACTACAGACCTGACGCCCGTAGGGACATTCGGGCCCAGTGTCATTGCTCGGGACCAATTGGGATTACTTCCACTGCCCGCGCTAGTGTTGCGTCGCTGCCTATAGGGGACGCTTCCTTTGTTCTTTTTCAGCTTTATCTCTGTTAGAGCTGAATATTCTAAAGGACAGGTATCGTGTTAACGTGGACAGAAATATACGTACAATTTACGCTTTTGACTGGTCTAAATATTTACACACTTGCTGACAAGCCAATCAATAACCGTAGTGGAAGTGACGTTACTAGTATGTACAGTGAATTTTTTAAAGAAATTTCACTGGGCTACCACAATCACCCTATGGCAAGTGATGCGAGGTGCGAAGGAACATGTACATTTTAGCACCTTCAAAATCAAAGGAGATATTAATTCCTACATAACATGCATACACTTTATTTCATATGATGTTGTGTGTTTTAAACAATTTTATCTTACAACTATAGTCATTTTGTTGAACCAAGGCAAAAATCCAGGTCACCCAATGCATCAGAAATGTGTTCACTGGGCGACCTAAATTTCTCACTGGTCTCCCACGTAGTATGTTACACAATTCCCTGAGTATGTGACATAATTACCGGCAGGGGACCGGGTCAAGCAATTTTCTTGAGACAAGATTTTGGTTTTTAACACCAAATGCAGAAAGGTCTATATTCAGGCAAACCAAAATGTATGCGCGCACATGACCAGTCATGATCAGTAAGTCTAATTTCGATAACGATGCGGGATATTATTGCAAACTGCTTCCATTTATCAAAAAAAAGATAATAACAACAATGTAAAATTTGACTCAAAATAGCATTTCTCGATTCAAATTTCACGTTGTTTTTGCTGAAAATTCATGGGTTAAAACAACGCTTATTATAACGGTCACATAGGCCAGATGAAAATTCACGTTTTTTTGTGTTTTTTCACGCGTAATTCTCGCGTTTATTGTTGTTTACAACTTTTTCTCCAAAACAAGCAGCTGATTGGTTGGTTAACAAAGGAAAATTTCCCCAATAGTTGATTGGTCTATTATGTATCCTGACATAGTCACGTTTCGGTTTGAAATTATGTTTGTGAACCGAAATGATCGATGACGTAATTAGCTTACCATCGCATGGAGGAATATAGCAATGCTGTAAAATGACAAAATCGCTCTGATGGCTCTGAACTCGAATTAAACAGTTTGGACTGGAATAATTCTTGCCGGGAATAAATCTGCAGTAATTCTTTGGTAAAGCTGAAATGAAACAAATTAAAGATTATGAAACAAAATTATCAATTAAAGATAAGGAGCGATGTCGTCTTACTTTAGTTGTCAATAATAAATAGAGTTTACCGAGTTTAATTTCTTCTTTTTTACGTTTATTTAGTACCTTTTAAATTCTAAACAGACCCTTGATTTAACGTACCTCAGAATGTATTTATGATAATTATTATCAGTTTTAGTTTTATTCCGAATTTGTCTGTATTTTTCATGGCGAGTAGAGGTTATCTGGCAACAAATTGATGACGTCAGTAAGGACTGCTCCTACAATGTATGACATCACTACATTTTATTTTCAGACGAAATCGCCCCTTAAAATGATATATCATAAATGTAGTATAATTGAATTTAGGAAGGGTATTTATAATATACCATTTTATTCGGTTTATTTATTTTTCTATAAAATGAAAATTTATTTTGCTTCTTTTCGAGTGTAAGCAACACAAGCAGATGGTTAAAGCATATTCTTGTTAAATAGGGGCGTTATACCTCATCTCAATAATTAAACAAAAAATGTTTCCAATGAATTAGAGAGAGGCAATTAAGGCCGTTTCACACCGAACGCGACGTGGCGAGCGATATTTTAGATAATCATACAGGATATTATAAGATGCTTTGACTTGTTGTTTACACAGATGAAGTTTACAATTGAGGCTTTCTGATTGATACTGGAAAATTGGCTAAAAATGCTTTTTAGTTCAAACTGTGGAGAAATTCGCTTTAGTGGGGCGCAATTTTCTGTCGCGACGCAAATTTTGCTTTAATGGGCGTAGAAACGCTCTTTCAATCAATTTTCAGTCATTATCTGAATAGCCATGCTATGACGATCCTTCTCTGAAAACAAGAGGTCAAAATGTTTTTTTTCCTTTGTTTTATTCAATTTTGTTTAAAAAATCGCTCGCCGCGTCGCATTCGGTGTGTAATGGCCTTTAATATTATAAAAGAAATAAATAAACATTTGTCTTAGATCTGCAACCATGGCATCACATTGATTGCATTTCCCAGTCTATAAGATCTATTTTCAACAAACTGGTGATATACTGGACGTGTAATAACTCCTAAACGGTATAAGATATCAACATGTATTTTTTACCAATTTGTTTCTTTAAAGGTCTATGGACATCTAGCTAATTTAAGATATGTGAAAGAGCGTGGAATTCTGAGTAGAATTGTTTTAAAATTTGTAAAAAGCTTATTTAGTTTTCAATTATGACTAAACAAACTTTCATGATTTGTCCAGAATTTTGTAATACGCTTAGAGGAACACAATCTCAAAATCTTTATACAATTTTTTATATTCTGTTCTTCAATTTCAGCTACTTGTGAATTTCAGCTGTTCAGAATGACTTTCTAGATACATGATGATTCGGGGTAGTGATAAAGTCCCATCAAATTTTGCCCGAAGTCCTGGCAATTATATATTTCAGATAACATTGACATAGGATTAAAAAACAAAGATTTTACAAAAGGTAATAAAGGATCCTTCCCCCATTGATGTCACACATTGTTGTGCAATGTGTGCAATAAGAGCTAAAAAATAAAAATGCTGTGAATTGGTCAATTTTTGACCAATTTTAATGGAATATTTTGCTGTTTTAATAGCTTAGATCATATTTCAAACCAATTAAACCCATGCATGTTGCCTTTAGCTGTTCATAGTTCTTTAATAGGCCTAGTTTATATGGAAATAGAAATTCACAGGAAAATCCTTTAATCTTCCAGCCAATTGCTACAAATTCTTATTTAAAATATTTACTACTTTGCTGGACAGATAATGTAGGCTTATATCTTGTGAAGAGCTTCTATTTTCAAAATGGATTTCTATTGTCAAAATGGACTGAAATAAAGCATTCACATTACTATTATACTTATTTGTGGTTCCTAATAAACTCTGTACCAGAATAGCAAATCAAAAATTTGATAGCTATTCTGATACAGAGTTTTTAAAGTACCACAAAAGGAGTATAATGGTAATGTGAAGGCTTTATTCCAGTTCATTTTGACAACAGAAATCCATTTTGAAAATAAAAGCTGTTTGTAGTGTAAACTATTTTGAAAATAGAAGCTGTTTGTAGTGTAAAGGGTGAAAAAGACTAAGAAGCTAAATATCAAATATGAATTTTGAATATGCATGCATATGTGTGGCAGTCACCCTCCTACACTATTCATTTTTCGTACAAAATTGTTTCAACTTTAAAATAAAAGGAGTAGGCCACAATAGTTTCATAATGGACGGAATTTTCCTACTGAAAGTGGAGCGTGGGAAGGGGGGTGGGGAAGTCTAAACTAAAGTTGGAGATGGGGCATAGTCACAACATCACACACAATCACCCCTTGCTCCCCCAAATCCCACCTATGAGCTTTACCAAGTTCTGTTTGTCTTTTTGTCCTCTACAATACAAGATACATATCAGACCCTTAGTTTTGCTGTTTCACAAAAGGGCGGCCCGCCCCCCTCCGTAGGTCCGCCCAGCCCCTCGTGGAAAAAAAAAAACCAATTTTTTTTTTTTTATTTTATAGATGTTTTATTTATTTTTACTTAATAATTTAACCTAGCTGAATAAATGAAATACCTTACATGGATACAGAACACAGAATGACAGCATAGTAAGCAATTGTCCTGTTTGGCTACTAGCTGGTCCTCATCAGTCAGAATAGCTTCATCCTAAAATAGCTAAAATCCTAGAGCTTCTTCATTAAGGGGATTGAGCCTTAAAGGGGCCCCTAAACTCCACGACGAAAAGACGCAGCGCTTTGCATGCGCATTAATGTGCCCTCCAACAAGTCTAGCACCCTGCCCTCTTTTTAAATCAAGCTAGAGGTCTGATATTGATTGCCAGTTACTGAATAAAGTACATTATATCCTACCCTGGATGGAAGGGAGTTCCTCCTTAGGAAAGAGACCTTCCGGAGTGTCAGCCCAGTTCAAACAGTCGGAACAGCCGCTCTCGTCGCACTTTTCTGAAACAGTGCCCTCATAAGTCTGCTTACCGGGAATGAAGCAGTCCTTCTGACCTAAATGGGACAAGAAAGAATGGAACTAAACAATCAGAAAGTCAATGCTGAGGAAGCTGGCAACCAGTGGCGAATTTAAGAGGCGGGGGTACCAACATACCTTCACGTTGACGAAAAATACAAAAAGAGAAGAAAAAAAACATGAATCCTAATCACTACCTCTGGTGCGTCTTGCCTGGATTCACACAATAGGCCATTATTCGCTTATTCATAAATAACAATTATGACCTGAAATATTCCTTAGGATTAGGGTCAAAGTTAATCTAACCCTAATAATTTGTCTGTTTTTCATCCAAAACTTATTCGTTACAGCCAAATCACTAATTTTAACATCTCAACTTGTTTTCACTTTTTTTCACATTCAAATAAACTTTCTTTTTACATCAAAACTTGTTTATTTTGCATCAAAAACTTGTATATTTGTATGGCCTTATAGGAGCTTTCGTAAAGTAATGATTGTATGAGACTTGATGTCCCCTTTAACAGTTTACCCTATTTTGATGGGACATTTTGCTGCTTGCATGGCATGTGTTGGAAAGTGACTGCTGCATTAAGAGATTAGTCAAGCAAAGTGGCAAAGAAAGCATTCCAAAATTGTATTCCATTAAGGAGATATCTGGGTTTAAATCTAGAAGCTTTCGTAAAATAATGATAGTATCAGACTTGATGTCCCCTTTAAGCTATTTCGACAGGACGTTTTGCTGCTTGCATGGCATGTGATGAAAAGTGACTGTTGCATGAAAAGAGATTAGTCAAGCAAAGTGGTAAAGAAAGCATTCCAAAATTGTATTCCGTTAAGGAGATAATTGGGTTTAAATTTAGGTGTTTTTGTGTGTAGAAACGACTGAAATCAGACTACTTGTGATGTCATAGTCTCAGATTCCTCAAAATCTGTATACATTCTATTACATTTTGGAGTTACAGCATTTCACCGACTTCACCAGTGTAACCTCGAAGTGTAAATGATGTCATCAAGCAGTCAAGGCAGGTGCAAGACATTTCTTATGTATTTTTATATTTTTTTAAATGTTGTTTTTTTCTCCCCTTTTCTTTGAGTGTAAGGTTTATGAGCAGATGGGCAAAGCACGTTCTAATAAAATGCGTATATGTTATACCCCATCTCAATAAATAAACAAAAATGTTTATAGTAATTTAGGAAGAGGCAATTAATTTCAAAGAAATAAAATGTCTTGAATTTGCTTTAATGACATCACACTGTAACTGTCCACTTACAACTCATTTTTCAACACACTCGCGCAATCTTTCAAATGAAATAACTCCTATTTAATGTTTTCCTGCTTACATGGCATGTGTTGAAATGTGACTGTTGCATTAAAGGAGATTAGTCAAGCAAAGTGGCGAAGTTAGCATTCCAAAATTGTATTCCGGAAAGGAGATATTTGGGTTTGAAGTTAGGTGTCTTTTGTGTAGAAACAACTGAAATCAGACTAGTTGTGATGTCACAGCCTCAGATTCCTTAAAGTCTTCATGTATTCTATTATATTTTGTTAGCTCATTTTTTAACACACTCGCGCAATCTTTGAAATGCAATAACTCCTATTTAATAAAAAAAATATCAACATGATTTTTACATCAAGTTGTTTCTTTAATAGTCCTCTATCATAGGCCTATGCAAATGAAAATTTACGGAAATATTCAACAGTGAACTTTAGAGGACAATTTTTATTTTATTACTTCGGAAATGTATTACCTCTTTCTATTAATGTTGCAGGGAACGTTGTTTCTTTGATTATTGAAATGACCGTATGCATGCAATTTACAAGAACATGCAGGCATTATCTGTTCCAGCATATTTTTTACCAGAAAATAATCTACATTGATTTTCACAGAAATACACAAAAATTGTTTTGATGCAGCTATGACATTACATCACTCTGCTACTGGATTGACCATGTTTCAACACCCTGGTGAAATCTTTAAAATGCGAGGTAAATTATGGCTTTTATCCCTTGGTGAAATTTTTGAAATGCGAGGTAAATTATGGCTTTTATCCCCAATTTGTTTCTGTAAAGGATTAGTTCAGTAGTCAAGCATGTTCCTCTCATTTGAAAGAGGAACTCGAAAGAAAAACCTGGTAAAAAAACTCTAAATTCTTATTAAGTTAAGGAGATATTTAAGTTTAAAGTTCTGTCTCACCTAGAAGAAATGACTGGTGTAGTAAGTCTCTTGTTAAAGGTTGGCGCCTTCAACATCACATTCTTAACAAATATTTATGTACAAATTTGTTTAACGTTTTTACTATTTGAATGATATTTCCTCAAACTTTCCTCAGATGGTAAATTATAATCACCCATTTTAGAATCTGTTTTACCACTTTTCTGACATATCCAATCATGGTCGGAATTTGCCTACCGAAAGTGGGAACAAAGTCAAAAGTGTTGTGTGTGTGTGAGGGATGGAGAAGGGGGAGGGGGAAGGGGGTGGGGACAGAATAACGCTAACTGAAAACAACCACCATACAAAAGATACAAATTCGGAAAAAGTAGGGGAAAGTGTCCCCTTTGCCCCACCTCCACAAATCCCGCCTATGTATCCAATGGTTTTCAAGCCACAAAATCACAGGACAATATTAGAGAATACATAAAGACTTTGGAGAGTCTGAGACTGTGACATCACAACTAGTTTGATTTCAGTGTTAAATATCTCCTTAACGGAAGAAGATTTTTGAATGCTTTCTTTGAATTTTGTTTCGTTTGAAGTCCTCTTTCATATAAAATGGACTCGCATGACCGATGAACTAATCCTTTAATATATAGTCCTCTCAGTCTATCACATAAATGCACATGACAATTTACGGTCCCTCTCAGTTCATAACACTAAGAAATATGTCTACAATCCCATGTACAGTAGTAAATTATACAAACCCCGCTACCTTCGTCAATATTTACATTTTATTTAATATTGAGGAGGGGAGGGGATGGGGGAATGGTGGGTGGAGGGGAGGAGGGTGGTGGGGAGTTGTGGGTAGTATGCGCTTGTAAATTCACGTGAATAATACGTGAATTTAATAAGACGTGAATTGCTTCAAGTGTTTTGATTCATTTATATGTCAGGAATTGAATGCTGTAAAGAAGAAACATTGTTCATTCAAGCAGGGTGTGTGGCAAGATGGTCCATAGTCAGAGGCGGCAGAAGATGTTTGAATCTGGTGGGGCGCAGGATCTGACAGGCACTTCCCAACTGCTGTGTTTTCAAAGCATGTAGCACAGCAGTATAGTTTTGATACCCCCCTCCCCACCCCTACTTCCCTACCCCCCGAAAAATTGATAAACCTGTATACCAAGTCTGAATATTACTCGTGCCCCATTTTTCTTTCTCTTTTAAATCTACAGCTTCAAAATTTATGATAATTTGTTCCAAAATTTGGTAAAATAGAACAACTTTTTGATAAAATCTACAGCAATTGAAAATGTATAGATCATAAGTCTTAAAATCAAAAGGATTAAGATTTATAGATCATGATTAGCCAATTGTACTGGTCATGGATCACAATATAATTAATCATAATGACGTATAAAATAATGTGAAAAGCAAGTATGGCACTAAGGGGTCCTTATAATTATACTCAGGAGACAATCATTTGTTTTCCAGAACCAAAATTAAAGGCGCTCCACGAGTAAAATTTGGAGTATTTTGCTTGATGTTTGTGTTACTTTCTTCAATCTGTCAATAAAAAGATTATAATAAGGGACTTAAATATATTTTGATATTTGAAATAACACTTCTTTTTTATCTCTGTGAAGAGGCACTTTTTAAACTGTACAAAGAAGATGCTTGAGGGTACGTCAGTTTATGTCATGACAATGATCTTGGTCCAAATAGTTTTGCCCTGCATGGCCCATATGCATTTGAAAGATACCTCACTAAATTGGGGCGACTCGCACACTCTAAAAGACCTTATTTTAAACAGTTTGTACACATTATAGGTTGGGAAAACAAAGGTAGACAGACGCGAAGGCTTTTTAAGTATGAAAAAGTTCAATATGTAGGGCTGTTAGGTCCGTAATTTTGTCCAAGGGAAACTTTAGAATATGCGCGAAGCGCATGACATTTCACCTTTTTAGTCTTTTTATATTAGGGCGATATTTGTGTTACTTTCTTTAATCAAAGATCAGATATATAGTCTTTGAAGAAAAAGGTTTTCAATATTTGAAAGGGCATGTTCCTTCTCTACAAAGGCACTTTTCCTCCCTAGAAAAGGGCACTTTTTAAACAAGTTTTGAGAAAAGTGGGGGTCACTGTGCCCCACCCGGTTCCGCCACCTATGCAAAGGATATTCGTGCCAGTTAAAATTTTGAAGAAAATTAACAAATGTTTGTGCTGGTGTAGGAAGCGGTGGGGGAGAAGCGGGAGGGGGAGCACGTACCCTCACACTTTTCCGAAAGTGACAAACGTGCCCCTTTTGTAAATGAAAAGTGCCCCTCAATTACTGTCCCATTAGTAGAAAACTGGCGACTTTTGTCAGTCCCATGTACGATGTCCCCTATTGGAAAAGTGCCCCTTTCTAAAAATAATGTTCCCCTTTTACTTTACATTTGTTGTTTTGGGCTCACTTATTCTATCTACAGATCGGGATGGGAATCATATGACTTGAATGAAAAGTGCCCCTAAGAGGTCGTGCCCCTACTTTTTGAAAGCTTTTTACACCCTACACCCCTGATTGTGCATAATTGCAATCAACTGAGCCAAATGTTTATAACATAAGATGGAGTTCTTATTATAAAGCCCTGCCAAGAATAGCAATACGTATACACTTTCACATGAGTGTTAGCGGTATATTGACTTGTAGCAATTTCTATGTGATATTGTAAAAAAAAGTATAATAATCTGAGCAAATTCTTAATTTTGCAGATAGTACTTTTAATTTTTGAATTGTGGCTAATCAAAATTTCATCAGTTTTTAATTCATACGAAATTTGTGGTGTGTGTGGAAGCTCTCTGGTATTACCATGGACAGACAGCTCAAAATCTGTATGTAATTCTTCAAATTTCTTTCCCCAATCTTAATGACTGAAATGATGGGAATGTCTATTCCTGTTGTTTGTTCTTTGATTGGGGGCATGAAAAAGACTCAAAAACTTGCGGTCGGAATTTGATGCACCTCTTCAAATAATTACTACACTGAATAAACAAAGGCTTTACAAACGGGAATAACAAATAAAATCCAAATTGATGCGTGACATTTAAAAACGCTACAAAATGGTTAAAGGAGCACTAGACCGGAAAGTGAGGCGCTCATTTTTGCTAATTTCACAGATATATTATCCACAAAAGATTAATACACTTCATGCCTTCATAGCTCACAGACGACGTGAGGGCAAATGTTACTTGAATATTCATAATAACAAGAAAATTGCTTTACCGTTGCGTTCTAGATAAGCATTTAGATTTGGGGAGGGAGGAGGGAGGAGGGGGCGGGAGGGGGACGGGGGAGGGGGCGGGCGGGCGGTTTGGGACCCCTAAAAATACGCTCTCACTTTTCGGTATAGTGCTCCTAGTGTTTAACCGATTTTGATGAACATTTTTGCCATGTTTTTTTAATAGACTTGGCCTATAAAGCAATGCCAATGTTGGCTCTATACGTTTATATACCTTAAATCTTTACCCAAAAACCTATACTACAACAAAATCAGATGTGGTTTTCAGAGAATCTATATCAATGATTAAAGGTGGGAGTGGTCGGAAGCTGGAGGGTCAGAAGCGGCATCGGGTCGAAAGTGGAAGGGATCGGGAGGGGTTGGGAGTGGGAAGGGTGACTGGAAATGTAATTTCATGTGACATAATATTGATTGTATTGTAGTAAGGTTAATTTCGTTAGGTGAAATTAAAACGTACATGAGACGGTTCCAAAAATGATTGCAGCGATGTAAAATCCAGCTCGTAAATCCATCGCTTGATCGGAGAAGCTGTGCGTTTATGAATATTCCATCAGTTCCAGATTCTGTAAAACAAAGAGCAATAATCATCATTCAGTGTATGAATTATTTGATTGAGAAAGATAATAATTAATACAATGAGGAGATCGCCGGGGTCGCAGAGGAACGAGGGAGGGGGACATGGACCCACTTTCCAAAGGTAATTTTTTTCCATTCAGAAAATCATTTTCCAAAATCCAAATAGTTAAAATTACTCTGAGGCTGAGGGTAAAACAAGACTAAAGGAAAAGTCATATTAAATGCAACATTATTTTTAGACTCCGTGACTCAAGTCTCAGTCAGGGCATGGAAGTAGAAGATTACCCAATCAGATTCCCAAAAGAAGCAACCGACTACCACTGCCACTAGGACTAAAACCAGAGCATACTGACTTTCTAGCTCTAGGCCATATTTGAAGCAAAAAGTTTATTTTTTTTTTAGTTGGGTTTGTTTTATTTGGATGCAAACATTTGGCAATTTTGTTTGGTTGGTCACAAAAAAAAAAAAATTCTTTTTGATAATTTGTATTTGATAACTTGGTTATTTTGTTTATTTTTCAGCTTTTTGGTGAAATTGTTCGGCTGTTAAATATCTTATTTGACTTTTAAAATTCTAGTTCTTTCTCAAAGGCGTTGATGGATGATAAAACAGAAAATAAAATATCAATTTTCTGATGACGTCCATTACCAGGTGATACCATGTAATATTTTGTACGCTGTAGAAGTAAACGGAATAATTAGTTTTGCTTTTCAGTACATTTTACCCCTCCCAGAAAAGCACGTGGATCCGCAAGTGGCCGAATCTTTTCAAAGTTTGGAATTTATCTGACTTCATTTTCATGATTACAGTTTGGCGTTGTTGACTGAAACTCCACTAACACCACACCCACAATAAATGACCGCCCCGCCCTCCCTTGCCACCACCATAAACCCCTTTCCGAAATTGGTAGCGAAGTGGCTGGCTCCCGGAGCACTCACACAAACAAAATCCTATCCCCAACACACTTTAAAACCAACCGTAGCTTTAAGTGGAGTCACGGAGAAATAATACCAAACTTACCATAAAATGAGTGTTTAACAACAGTGAGCCTTTGTTGTGAAAAGAAAACAAAATCCTGTTCATCAGGACAACAATCCAAATTCCAATGTATCTTTGATCCGGTTTTGACACTTTACTGGTTAGTATATTGTAATGTGAACAAAACGGAATGTCACAAATATGTCTCCCTCCTTTAAAGTGGATGTAGGCCTACATTCACTAAAATCGCATCCTCTTTTTTTAAATATAGGACCTGAGCTTGAACCATTACTGTACTACTACATTTAAATAAACAATGTATTCCAAGACGATACGAAACACTAATACACCAACATAGATCCAAAAGCTTCTTCCTCACTCAAGGACGCGAATGCTTCAGTGAGCGCTAAAAATTCCGACGACAACTGGGGAGTTGTTGCAAGTACTAACATAAGTAATTATTATCACGGCTCTTCTTGTGCAACACGAGAAGTACAAAAGATGCATTAATTAAATAAAACTAAAAGACTTTTATTTAATCAGGCATACGTCTAATGGCATCTCCCTGGGCTAATGGTGGTTCTGCCATCTACTTCCATGGTCACACGTTGCCATGTGATGTTACGTGTCAAAACCACTGACCGGAAGACGACAAACTTTAATGGTCCTTGATGAGAAAACACCGAAGAGGAGAGGTCTCGTTAATCGTAAATAGTAAAAAAAGGGGTCCATTCTTCACTTTTTGTGTGAAAATGTTTCATCATACAACCATATTTAAGCTTCATGAATGGCGACAAAAAGTTATATTCTATTTTCTATAGTTTTTAAATATTTTAAATTTTAAATTAAATGATTACGCAACAACATATTTATAATTTGATCGCTACTGTCTGATCTAATTGAATGGGTGAGTATAGAACTGTCATTGAAAAAAAATGTTTAGTCTAAAAATAGCATTTTGCGGTTTGCGAGTTCTGGGAAATCGAAAGTATACGTAGATGGATAGCAGCAAGGTTCCTTGTAAACTGGTAGAAATGTTATATTCACCAGAATGAGCTTTCAGGATTAGTTCAGGGGTCAAAAGGAAGTCCATTTTATCTGAAAGATGACTTCAAAAGAAACAGAATGGCAGAAAAGCAATCAAAACGCTTATTCCGTTAAAGGATTAGTTCAGCGGTCAAGCATGTTTATCTTATCTGAAAAGGACTTCAAAAGAAACAGGATGGTAGAGAAAGCAATCAAAACTCTTGTTCCATTAAGGAGATATTTAAGTTTAAAGTTTGGTATTATTTGTGTAGAAACAATTCAAATCAGGCTAGTTGTGACATCACAGCCTCAGATTCCTCAAAGTCTTCATGTATTGTATTATATTTTCTCCTGCGATTTTTGACCTGAAAACCATTGGATATGTCAGGAAAGCAGTAAAACAGAAGCTTGTGATTATAATTTACCACCTGAACAAAGTGTGAGGCAAAATAATTCAAATAGTGAAAACATTAAATTAATTTTCTTTAAAACACATTAACAGTTGTTAAGAATGTGAGGAAGAGTGCGACAACCTTTCATAGTGGACTTACTACACCAGTCATTTAGCATAGATAAGACAAGAGCTTTAAATTTGAATATATCATTAACGGAATAAGATATTGAAATAGTTTCTTCAACATTTGGTTTCTTTAGAAATCCTCTTTCATATAAGATAAACTTGCTTGATCACTGAACTAATTCTTTGACTTCTGAACAGAATATAGTCTTTAAAGGTATATGGACGTGAAGAGATATCATAAGCCAAATTGCTTAAAATCTATTCAAATCTATCACAACAAAGTTAAATCTATCCGAGCCATTATACCCATATAGAAACGGTGCTTACCCCCCCCCCCCTCCCTCTCCCCTCCCCGGTTTCCATGGCGCAAGCAGATGACAGCACAAAATCCATCATAGTAGCAAAATATTGTATCAAAATCGGTTAATCATTGACAAATTTCAGGCACAATTTGCATATTCTATGCAAATTTTCTGATGTATTACATGGCGACTTTAGTACTCTTTTTGGTAATTTTTTAAAGTGGTGCAGCAAATTCTGACCCAAACCGTTTTGTCGGTGAAGTACTATCCAACCCTCTTCCAAGTTTAATGCTTCAACCAAGGTACCTTCTTTAACCAATATCCACATCGTAAACAGGCGCGTGGCCAGGGGTGGTAGGGCGATGGGGCGGTCGCCCCAAAAAAAATCCAAAAGAAAAAAAAAGACCGATCTTTTCAAATGAGTGAGTCGTTGACAGTAATTTTGATCATTTTCAATATAATTTTACATTTTTACCAAGCTGATATATCGGGCGATTGAATACAATATGAAATGTTTTCAGGCACCCTCTAGTCCACCAACACGCATAGCCTTAGGCAGGCCCCTAGACCCCATATCCGCCCCCGAATAAAATCCTTTCTACGCCTTTCATCGAACAAGGAAAACTATAACTTTGAACAGAACTCGTTGAACACTTGGTTGAATCATACTGCTTTTATGAACATATTTCTATTATCTATCATTCACTGACATATACATCATATATGATGGCATTTTTACTTGATGGAGGCGATCCATATTCTCTCATTTTTAATTAACATATTTTTATGCTTCAGACATTTGCCTACCTTACTATATTATGTATTATCTTCACACCTCCCCAACTCATGGAATGTTGACTAATGCTTATGTTTGATCTTCTTCAAATGCTTACAAAGCAAGTGGGTAGTGGGAGGTGGAGGGGTGTGGTGGATGGTAGTGGGGGGAGGGGAGTTAAATGTCAAGAAAATAAAGTTATATCACTAAAAATTTAGCTTGCTGAATTGTTCTAGTGTTTTAACAGTTTTGTCCATTGCAAGAATTGTGGATTGTCAGTTTAATTAGATTTGTGGATTGTCAGTTTAGTTAGATTTGTTGATTGTCAATTTATTTTGTTGTCAGGTTGTAAGTTCTTTATTTTCGAACGCAAAAACGCCATGGGGGTAAAATTAATGAAATTTGCACATTCTATATAACGTCAGGGAGTTGTGAGTTGTGTAACATAGTGATACCGGGTAACCCCACGATCCCCGAGGAAACATCGAGATTAGGAGCCCGAGCAATTACACTGTGGTATACTTACTATGGGGCATCGGTCGCTACTAGACTCCCCGCGGAGACCATGGTTTTATAGTTCTGAAGTTGCGCAACTTATCCAAACCAGGGAGTTCTATTCCAGCTCGCTGTCCAGACTCACATTCAGAAATCATGTAATCGGTGAACAGGGCGGCGGAGCGTCAAATTTTGTTTTGGGTGTGCTTATGAGGTCACGTGACATGTGATAGCAATATTGGAGGGGGAGGGGGTAATAAGCTCTGGTAACGTGGTGACACATGTTTACCTGAAAATATCGGAGGGGATAAATGAGGTTGGATAATGTGACAACACATGTTCACGAAAAATTATCCGCCGCCCCCCTGCAGTGTACTAATTTGAAACTGATTGGATCAAAAATGAAAATGAATCTATCGGTCTATGAAATATTGAAATATCACAGAAAGCCATTGGTTAAGATGTTAATTACGTTCAGGATTTTAGTTGCATCTATATCACGACCGACAACGGCTGAGAAATCTACGCTAGTGTTTGGGTGGAAGCAAATTGCCAATGTTAATCACATATGAGCTAAGAAGGTTTTTTGTTACATACTGATTCATCTGGGGAGGGTTGTTGAATATTATATTTCTAACTCATAATTTTGTTCGTATATTCATGTTCAGTCAGGTTAATAAGACACAACGTATTCATTTCCCTCTGGTGGATTTCTTTGATCAACACCTCTCATTTCTAAAATTTCATAAAATTTTGATTGATTATCAGTTTATTCAGATTATTACAAAAATCCAGTGGAATACTTATTGTGATGGCAATCATACCTATCAATCTTCATTAGTGAAATATCATTTTTGCATAATCTAATCTAAAAAATGGAATGGTCAAACTTTGACCATAACATGGTCAGATGGTCAAATCTGCACCAAACCATTTTGGGGTCAAAATTGAACAAAAGTAAATTTGACCACAATATGGTCAAATTTGTCCATAATTAACATATTATGGTCAAATTTGACTATGTTATGTTCTTTCATTTTCGACAAAAGTTGGTTTGGTGTAGAATTGACCATATTATGGTCAAATTTGACCATTCTTTTTTTTTTTTTTTATTTAAGTGTATACTTTTTTTGAAAGGTGTATAATTTGTGCATGGTGAATAAAATGGTGAATAAAATGTTAAAATCTGCTCTTGAGAAATTTTTGAAATGATTTTTTAAAGAAATATTCCCATGGTTTTTCGTGACTTTCATAAGAAAGAGAAAAATGTTAGAAACAATTTATTACAAAAATCAAGTTGATATGTTACTCCTACCAGGAGATTCACACAAAAAATGGCAATAAACGAATAGGAAAAGTTCAGTATGACATCACAGCATCACATTCTCCCACAAAGTGCATGTATTTCATTAAAATCTATCATCCTTTTAGTAAAACCTGATAGAAAAAAAAATTGATGACAGTTAGGTATTTATATACATTGCCAAATGTACCCTACGTCATTAACTTTTAGAAAATTGTTTCTAATCATACAGCAACAAGCAATTAACGTTCAAAGAAATACATAAACATTTGCAATAGAATTGCCTCTATGACATCATCAAACACGAATTCATCATACTGTACAATTGTTTTTAAATGCAATTAGGAAATCTTCAAAAAATCTATATTTTTTGAACGGAATGTGATAGCAACCTGATTATTCTACCGAATTGGCTCTAAAAGTATGCTCTTTCAAATATTTTTTTTTCTTTAAAACACCGTGGAAACTACTTTAAAATTCCCTGGTGAAAATCAAATTTGCGCTGGTGAAAATGGGGCAAATAATTTCATCTTTCTGTTCCACCAATAAAATTTGAATATTTCGCATATATTTTTCCTACTTTTGGCTTAAACCCATCTTACCGTGATGTATTTCTTTACAGAGATTTTAATTGGAAAGATGCATTATGGGTTATAATGACAAAATCCTCCCGTTTGGGAGATCTTTCATTCGGGACGTGGACCGAACTGATGGACACGTGGCAATTGCGTAAAAATATGAGAAGATCATGCAGTTTTTTTAATGATAAAAATGGGAGCTCTTAGTGGCGTGGTGGCGAAGAGGTGGGAGGGGGGGGGGGGGCAGGGAAAAGTGCCCCAGGGACGCTTTCTGAGAGGGCGCCAAATGCTCAAGGGGACGCCAAGATCGTCCTAAAACATATTATTTAGACCTTGGGAAAATTTATGATGTTCTTCTTTCTATTTTACTAAGCACGTAGTATTCCATTTATGTAGTCCAACTTGCGCGCACCCTGGATTTTGCGCTCGGACAGTAGCCGATGCATGGCGATAGCTCGTCGGCTATTTAATATCAGGCTGCCTCTGCCATGAAGGGCAAACAATTTTCTTGAATACAGCTGGTAAAAGCTTTTCGAGAGCGCACCGAATGCTCACAGGGGCGCAAAAATTGTCATGAGAATACATTCTTATATACTTTTAATTATCAACGTTGTAAATATTTTCTTTCAAAGCTTTATTCTTGCATCAAAAACATGAAAACTATCCTAAGATGGGATCCTACATTTTAACTTTTGTTCCAAAATATACATTCCTTCGAACAGCTGTCGAACTAACTTTAGTGTGAAACATTTTAAGCAACCTTCTGCTAGCAAAATCGCGCCAAAAAAGCTAGCTTCTTGGGGCTTCCCCGGCACTGGGCGCCTACCAGGACGTCGACCCTGGATTTGACACTTTTCTGCTCAAAATCACTAGAAATGCAGGGATTCCGGAACTTTTCCCCAAACTTTTGCTGACTAGGAGCTTTGCCCCATATATCATGTGACACATTTAAAACATTTAAAGCCCTTTTCTGCCATTAAAACCTAGAGAAACGTAGGACATCTTGCGAAACCCTGCATGGGTCCTCCACCCGAGCTTCGCGGCCTTTGCCCACATATAGCATGCCTAAAGAGTTCACACAATTTTAAGTGAAGCCCACCAAGTACCATCCCCTCCCCTTCCTTACCTTCTAATAATGAACATCTTGCTAATTTATTTTTTGGGAAAATCTCTTTCAATTTTGGGGGAAATTTTCTTCATTTGGGAATATTTTCTTCAATATTTGGAAGGTTTTCATTTTGGGACTTTTCTTCAATTTTCGTGGAATTTCAATCATTTTCAGAAAATTTTCTGGAATTTTTTTTTTCAATTTTCGTGAAATTTACCTCCATTTTTGTGAAATTTCTTTCATTATGGGGATATTTTCTTCATTATTTGGGAAGTTTGTTCAATTTTCGGAAAATCTATGACCTGCCATGGTCAGAGGTCAAAACGTATTCATATACATTAATAGTATATAACAGTATATAATCCTTTGTTAACTAAAATGAAAACTGGGAAAAATATCAAAGTTCAAGGTTCAAAGTTAGCATCTTTTATAACAAAATTAACATCTCTGGTTTTCTGGCGTTTTATCATTTTCATATTTGTTATAGTCTATTTTGTTTTTGATGTTGCTCGACTGAGCTTGGTGTTCATAAACGTATAGTTCTTGCACTGAGTGGGTATTAATTAACATGCTACTTTCCGGACCCGCCCCTCGGCCCCAAATCCCTCCCCGCCCCCCCCGAAAAGAATGATGTTTGTGTTATGCTACGTGCAAACATTCTGTAGAAATCTTTGAGAAAAAATATTGCACATAAATAATAACTCACACTTGCATGCTTATACCATATGCCCCTCCCCCCCCATCCCTTGTATGGTACCAAAGTGGTCGTATGTGATGACCCATTATGTGTATATGGTCATAACTTGTGACATGGAGTGAAAGGTGGAGATTTTGTCCTTGGGCGCGTGAACGTGTATGCGGGTGGGTGGGTGCACTATCACGAATGATATTTTCTTAATTGTATAAAATTCATAGCACCCATACTTTGTATTACACCATTCTTTTGTACTTTTGTTTGTGTGTTTCTTCGTCACACCTCTTGGATACTCATTACGCTGTTAGTATAACTGATTTGAGTCAAAAATCAATAAAAGCTTTTTGGTAGATCGGCTTATGCTCCCCCAACACAACACACATGCAGGGCCAATCTAATTAGAAAAATTATCACAAAATTTGTATTTTTCTTAGCACTTAAAACATTTATTTTTTCAAAGCTTATAAATTTTAGTAAAATAAATTATTATTTTTTAAAATATTAATAGTACTCTTCCTTACGCATACATCCTCTGATGGATGTCTTAGCTGAGATTTATTTTCAAATGCTTGAACGAGGTGGCATCATATTCAAAATTTGTTGTCACTTTACCTGGAGACAGCGCGGGAATAAGATGCAGTTGTTGGGACATGAAGCTAAGTGGACCTGATCAACTCAAATCTGTTTTGCCAGAAAAAGAAACAATTTTTAGCATTGTAAGTTCATCTTAATTAGTTCTGGTTGATATTGGTGAAAAAATTAATACAATTTACTCTGTGTTAGTGCCATAGTAGCAAGGAGCTTCTACTCCTTGATAGTAGCCAGGATGCGAAATTTATGGTGTGAATTGTTCTGTTTAAAGATTTTTTTTATTTTATCACAACACCACTTTAGCCGTTAGTTATTACCTCACAATATTTATTATCCTTCCGTAGCCCATAAACTGGAGTCGAAAACTGGAGTCAAACTCTATTTTCTACTTTTTCGGGCGAAATGAAAACAAATAATAATAAATGAAGCGGAAAAGACACCCACATCCTTTCCCATCTTTCTACTGGGCTTTATATGGGACATGATTGCACACAATATAGGATAGATACGATTTTAGGACATGCTTATATGTGTATTTCATTTTTTGTATCATTATTGGAACACAATTTTGACGCATGATTATTAAGCCATAATTATTTCATTTAGTACTCTTGCGATTTGTTTTGGAAAAAAGGGGAAGGAGGGGGATTTCATTTAGGTGGCTACGCCACTGCCCTGCACCCATGTAATTATATGAACCATGGTAGCTGTTTTGTAAATGTTTAAACTTGTGTTTTTTTTTGGTTTTTTTATCGGGTTACATAAACATATGCATTATTTGTATAACAGATGCTTTTGCTAAAGAGGTCAAAGGTCATGCTTTAAAGGGGATTATGCCAAACTTAGAATATATGGGCACATATTGTTAGACAGGAGTTTATTCTAAAACACTTTTAACAAGGGTTCTGATTCCGTTGTAATGGTGCATGCTCAAAATGCCCATATATTGCCAGAATATGGAAAAGTATAAAGAATAATACGCAAAATTAGAAATTTGGATGGGTTCTGGGAAATTCTTTTAAATACATGTTGGATTGCATTTAAGTCCAAGATTTATTTACTTTTGGACAAATTTGATTCAAGGCGAATTTTTAAAGCCGCGTTGAATGTTGGGCCACAGACCAAAAAAATTCATCTATTATTTGTTAGATTATCAAATCTTTGATCCAATAATCTTCACTTTTTGAGACATAACTGAGGCCACAAATCCTAGGGTGTGGCCAAAAATCATCAACTTTAGACCAAAAATCTTTCATTATGCACCTAACACCCTCAATTTTTGGACCAAAACTCTTCAGTGTTGGACCAAATGTCATTTATTTTTAATTTTTGAATACGAAACCGTAATTTTGAATCAGAAATCTTCACTTTCAATTTCACTTCACATTAGTTACCATAGGGCAACAAATCCTCAATTATGACCAAAAATCATTAATGTTTGACCAAAAAGCCTTAATCATATCATTTATATGAACCTATCATATATTTTGGGACACAAATTCCTTCATTTTAGACCAGAAATTTTCCAGAAGTTTTCTTTTTGAAATTTTGGGTCACCAATTATAGCCGAAAATCATCAATTTTGGACAATTTTTTTTTAAATTTGGACCAAACATCTTCAATTTTGGACCAAATATCATATATTTGGGACCATATAAGATATTCAATAGTAGTTGGGTATATACTGTTGGCTGGTTTTCAATGTCCGAGTTTGAATATACGGACATCTTTTTACATAACGATGGAAACAACACGAATGAAAACGTGAGGTCCACAACAAACACCTGTAAAGTTTTACTTAAAAGTCCCACTTAAACAAGCACAAAATCGAGGAAAAAAACACAAGCAAGCAAAAACAAACCGTAGACCACCGCCAACCAAAGGGCGGCATCTAATCTACTGTTCAGAACTAGGACAAAATGCTAAGACGTCAAATACGGACAATGCCCTCTGTATTTACCATGTACCTAGACATATATAGTCGCATGGTTTTGTTGTCTCCATAGACTTTATCTGCATATTTGATATAAAAAAAAGGTTGGAAGTTTCAGGAGAAAATGATTACTGTAGGCCTCCATTCTAAGATTTCCAAGAATTGTAATGTATCTTTCTTTTCATGCTCGGTATCTAATAATTTTGTCTCATTTCCTCCCAGTTTTACCGTGGATTGTGAAAGAAAAAAAAGGACGTCAAACTCGCCCAGTCAATATTCTTTGCAGGATTTCTGATTGGTTCGTTTGGATTCGGGGCACTAAGCTGATATGTAAGTTAATCGTCATTGATTGAGTCATGTATTTTTAACGTTGTAAAATGTTTTTAAAATTGTACCTTAAATAATGTAAAGGATTAGTACAGTTGTCGAGCAAGTTTATTGTCTATGGACAGATGGAATAGGTCTTAAATAGAAACATCATGTTGAATATAAACTATTGTTAAGGAGATATTCAAGTTTTAAAGAGGCGATATCGTCATATGTGCACAATATTTAGAATCCTTTCAAATTTTTTGATTGGTTGATTTTTTGCTGTGCGATTCGTTGTCTCGTAATGCAAGGTATATAGTTATTTAAAACGCCCTGAAGGTTATATTACGAGAAAGCCCAGATGCTTGCGGCGATCTCAAGTAACGTTTTTTTCAAATCATGCGGTGAGTTCAAGCCCCAGTAGAATCCTTTATTTTGACTTTTTCCTTCCATCTTCATTTTTTTTTTTTCTCAGTAATTTTCATTTGGTGACTATCATTGTAGTATTATAATACTAAAATTTCACTTTCACTTTCTGACAAAAAAGCATTGAAAAAAACAAATAAGTTTCTCGTCACAGTAACGCAATGCGCTGTGTATGTAATTCTGCACACAACGTACATGCTAGTGTCTGGCTGTACTGTGTGGTACCAGGGATACTGCTATAACAGTATCCCTGCTGGTACAAACAGACAGAGGATCGAGTCTTGCCTCCACAACCGGAAGTGACGTCAAAATAAAGTATTCCCCTATTTTTACCGTATTTTACTGAGACGAGCCTCCCCCTCTAAGTTGTTATATCTTATCTGTTTAGAAATGACGGTTCAGTAGTTCTACTGTGGAAGGTTGGCTCCCTCATCTTATTAACATTATTGAAATAATTGTACTTGAAAAAAAATTGAATGAATTTTTAACTCGACTATTCGAAGAATAGTAGAGCTATTCTACTACCCCGGCGTCGGCGTCTGGGTAAAGTTTTGGTTAAAGTTATGAATGGTGTACGTTCATGTGACTTGGCATAGGGATAAAGGACATGGTACTATTCAAATGAGAATGATTGGGGGTTGTGTGTGCATACTAATTAGCTTATTTGCATAACAATGAAAATATTCGTCAGATTAAAGTTTTTGGTTAAAGTTTTCGTTACTTAAGTTATGAATAGTGTACATTCATGTAGTTTGTTTAAGTGAGAATGATTAGGGATTGTGCATGCATACTACTTAGCTTATTTGCATAACAATGAATTTTTTTTTATCCATGATATCTCTTAAATCAAAGTGGATGTGGAGATTTTAATTGCACAAAAGATCATATATGTGAAGAGCAATGTCTACACTTAATGTCGAGGTAAAGTGTGCATATTAATTAGTTTATTTGCATAACGATAGACTTTTGTACAAGATGTATAACATTCATGAGCACATAACATGAGTTATGAATGATGTACATTCATGTAACTTGGCACAGGGGTATAAGACATAAATAGTAGTCAAATAAGCATGCTGGGGGTTGTGTTGTGCATACTAATTAGCTTATTTGCATAACAGTAACAATATTTGTATCTATGATATCCAAATTAAAGTGGGAGAAGGAGATTTTGTTTACACAAATGATCATATATGTAAAGACCATTGTTGACACTTAATGGTGAGGTGTATGCGTATTAATTAGGTTATTGGCATAACAATATACTTTTGCATAAAATATTTAACCTTAGATAATAACTTGGTACTTGTTACAGGGTTAGAGGACATGGGTACTATTTAAATGAGCATAATTTGGGGTTGTGTGTGTGCATACTAATTAGCTTATTTGCATAACAATGCAAATATTTGTATCTATGATATCTCTTAAATTAAAGTGGGAGTGGGGATTTTGTTTTACACAAATGATCATATATGTAAAGATTATTGTCTACACTTAATGGCGAGGTGTAGTGTGCATATTAAGTAGGTTATTTGCATAACAATAGACTTGCATACAAAATATTTAACATGAGATAATAACTTGGTACTTGTTACAGGGGTAGAGGTCATGGGTCTTATTCAAATGAACTTGATTTGGGGTTGTGTGTGCATATTAATTAGCTTATTTGCATAACAATGAAAAGATTTGTATTAATGCTATCTCTTAAATCAAAGTGGGAGTGGGGATTTTCTGTTACATAAATGATCATATATGTGAAGAGCATTGTATACCCTTAATGTTGAGGTTAGGTGTGCATATTAATTAGGTTATTTGCATAACGATAGACTTTCGTACGAAATGTATAACTTTTATGAGTGCATAACTTGAGTTATGAATGATGTACATTCATGTAACTTGGCACAGGGGTATAAGACATGGGTAGTGTTCAAATAAGCATGCTTGGGTGGTCATGTTGTGCATACTAATTAGCTTATTTGCATAACAGTAAAAATATTTGTATCTATGATATCTCCCAAATTAAAGTGGGAGAAGGAGATTTTGTTTACACAAATCATCATATATGTGAAGACCATTGTTGATACTTAATGGTGAGGTGTGTGCGTATTAATTAGGTTATTTGCATAATAATATACTTTTGCATAGAATATTTAACCTTGGATAATAACTTGGTACTTGTTACAGGGATGGAGGATCTGGGTACTATTTAAATGATCATAATTTGGGGTTGTGTGTGTGCATACTAATTAGCTTATTTGCATAACAATGAACACATTTGTATCTATGATATCTTTTAAATTAAAGTGGGAGTGGGATTTTGTTTTACACAAATGATCATATGTGTGAAGATTATTGTCTACACTGAATGGTGAGGTGTAGTGTGCATATTAATTAGGTGATTTGCATAACAATAGATTTGCATACAAAATATTTAACATGAAATAATAACTTGGTACTTGTTACAGGGATAGAGGACATGGGTATTATTCAAATGAACTTGATTTGGGGTTGTGTGTGCATATTAATTAGTTTATTTGCATAACAATGAAAATATTTGTATCTATGCCATCTCTTGAATAAAGTGGGAGTGGGGTTTTTCTGTTACACAAATGATCATATATGTGAAGAGCATTGTCTGCCCTTAATGTTGAGTTAAAGTGTGCATATTAATTAGCTTATTTGCATAACGATAGACTTTTGTACAAAATGTATAACATTCATGAGCACATAACTTCAGTTATGAATGATGTACATTCATGTAACTTGGTACAGGGGTATAAGACATGGGTACTGTTCAAATAGGCATGCTTGGGGGTTGTGTCGTGCATACTAATTAGTTTATTTGCATAAGAATGAAAATATTTGTATCTATGATATCTCTTAAATTAAAGTGGGAAAAGGAGATTTGGTTTACACAAATGATCATATATGTGAAGACCATTGTTTACACTTAATAGTGAGGTGTGTGCGTATTAATTAGGTTATTTGCATAACAATAGACTTCTGCAGCAAATATTTAACCTTAGATAATAACTTGGTACTTGTTACAGGGGTAAAGGATATGGGTGCCATTCAAATGAGCATAAATTGGGGTTGTGTGCGCATTATAATTAGCTTATTTGCATAACAATGAAAATATTTGTATCTATGATATCTCTTAATTCAAAGAGTAGAGAAGGAGATTTTAATTACAGAAATGATCATATATGTGAAGACCATTGTCTCCACTTATTGGTGAGGTGTGTGCGTATTAATAAGGTTATTTGCATAACATAACAATAGACTTTGCATACAATATTTAACCTGAAATAATAACTTGGTACTTGTTACAGGGATGGAGGATCTGGGTACTATCTAAATGATCATAATTTGGGGTTGTGTGTGTGCATACTAATTAGCTTATTTGCATAACAATGAACACATTTGTATCTATGATATCTTTTAAATTAAAGTGGGAGTGGGATTTTGTTTTACACAAATGATCATATGTGTGAAGATTATTGTCTACACTGAATGGTGAGGTGTAGTGTGCATATTAATTAGGTGATTTGCATAACAATAGATTTGCATACAAAATATTTAACATGAAATAATAACTTGGTACTTGTTACAGGGGTAGAGGATATGGGTATTATTCAAATGAACTTGATTTGGGGTTGTGTGTGCATATTAATTAGCTTATTTGCATAACAATGAAAATATTTGTATCAATGCTATTTCTTAAATTAAAGTGGTAGTGGGGATTTTCTGTTACACAAATGATCATATAGTGAAGGGCATTGTCTACCCTTAATGTTGAGGTTAAGTGTGCATATTGATTAGGTTATTTGCAAAACGATAGGCTTTCGTACAAAATGTATAACATTCATGAGCGCATAACTTGAGTTATGAATGATGTGCCTTCATGTAACTTGGTACAGGGGTCTAAGACATAGATACTGTTCAAATAAGCATGCTTGGGGGTTGTGTGTGCATACTAATTGGCTTATTTGCATAACAATGAAAATATTTGTATCTATGATATCTCTTAATTTAAAGTGGGAGAAGGAGATTTTGTTTACACAAATGATCATATATGTATGAAGACCATTGTTTACACTTAATGGTGAGGTGTATGCGTATTAATTAGGTTATTTGCATTACAATAGACTTCTGCATCAAATATTTAACCTTAGATAATAATTTGGTACTTGTTACAGGGGTAGATGATATGAGTACCATTCAAGTGAGCATAAATTGGGGTTGGGTGCGCATTATAATTAGCCTATTTGCATAACAATGAAAATATTTGTATCTATGATATCTCTTAAATTAAAGAGTGGAGAGGAAGATTTAGTTTACACAAATGATCATATATGTGAAAACCATTGTCTCCACTTAATGGTGAGGTGTGTGCGTATTAATAAGGTTATTTGCATAACATAACAATAGACTTTGCATACAATATTTAACCTGAAATAATAACTTGGTACTTGTTACAGCGTTAGAGGACATGGGTATTATTCAAATAAACATGATTTGGGGTTGTGTGTGTGCATATTAATTAGCTTATTTGAATAACAATGAAAACATTTGTATCTATGATATCTCTTAAATTAAAGTGGTAGTGGGGATTTTGTTTTACACAAATGATCATTTATGCGAAGAGCATTGTCTACACTTAATGGTGAGGTGTTGTGTGCATATTAAGTAGGTTATTTGCATAACAATAGACTTACATACAAAATATTTATTATGAGATAGTAACGTGCTATTTGGTTCAGTGGAAGAGGGCGTTGGTACTGTTCAGTTGAGCATGATTGAAAGATTGTGTGTGCATAATAATTAGCCTACTTGCATAGCAATGAAAATATTTGTATATGTGGTATCTCTTGAATTAAAGTGGGTATGATGATTTGGCTTTAACAAATAATCAAACAGTATATGTGAAGAGCATTGTTCACACTTAATGATGAGGTATGTGTGCATTTGCTGCAATATGTTTGACCTGAGATCAAAAATATATGGCTTATGACTTACTAACTTCACATTTCTAGTTTTGTTATGATTTTGACATTTCTGACATGAATAGCAATCAAACTGTTTGTCTTGCCGTGATTAAAGAAGCAAATAAAAGTTTCCTCGCTTCTAAAGAATGTTAAATTAGAGTTTGGGAAATATAAACAATAAGCAGAGTGTGGAGCAGAAGATGACATGATGATAAAGTCGCTGATGTAAGAATTAGGAAGAGATCATGTGGGACAGGGTGGAATTGTGTGTAGGGCAGGGTGCGGTGGGATGTTGGTCAGGTGTGTTGGCATGTTATACAGGGTGGATTGGCATGTAGAACAGGGTGGGTTGGCATGTGAAACAGGATGGGATGGCATGTGGAACAGGGTGGCTCGACGTGCGGGACAGGGCGGAATGGCATGTGGTGGGATGTCATCTGGATTTCAGTTGTGATGGCATGCGGGTCATGCAAGTGGTGGAATGACATACAGTATCTGGTTATCAGGTGTAATTGCATGAAGTATAGACGTGGGATGACATTTGGGACAGGATGGGATGGAATGTGGGACAGTCTGGCATATGCATTATTAGCGGTGAGGGGATTTGTATCGTTTTCAATGTCTAGTTTGTCATACGTTAAGCAATATTGTTTTGCATAATCTAATTAAATGTTATTGTACATTTTTCATGCTGCTTGACTTTGCTTTACACACATATTTTCTTAAATTTGAAGTTGTATTACAATCCAGGATGTAGTTCTGGGAATGTGTAGGAGCTGGGGGAGGATACAGGTTGAAAAGGGGGTTGAATTGCATTCTTTCATTGACATTGACAAGTCAAGGCCTCTCCTTTCTTTGTTATTCAATCAATAAAACTAAAAGAGATGTTGTAGTTATAAAGACTGCTAGGTTTTACATGTTTTCTGAGTTACTGGGTGAGGTAACCTGGAGCTTTTTAGTCTTAAATTATCTGGAAAACTTTAAAGAAAGTTTGAAGCTTGTAGTGCAAATGAAAATGTAAGTGCATCTTTCAAAGCTCAAGTAATTTGAAATCATCTGCCCTGCTATGCTACCCTATTTCTGTATATACTTCCCTCTATAAGCCCATTCTCTATACTAGCTTTGAATAGTCAAGCATACTGTCCTTCTAAAGTTCTCAGTTCACTATTGTATTATTGTTCCTCGAACTTTCTTTAGTTCGTTTTACTATTTTCTGACATATCTTAAGGTTTTGAAACACAAATTATCATTACAAACTGATAGAATACAAGAATTTGAGGAATCTGAGGATGTGACGTCACAACTTGTCGTTTCACATAAATGGTACTGACAGAATTTTAAACTTAAATATCTCCTTAATGGGATAAGATTTTTGAATGCATTCTTCACTATCTGACCATTTTGATTCGTTTTGAGTCCTCTTTCATTAGTTTATATAAGATGTAATTGCTTGACCACTGAGCTAGTCCTTTATTTTTCGTATTTCAATTTTTTGGACCAAAGTTTATATATTATTGATTGACTAACAATTTTTGGACCAGAAATTTTTACTTCTTAAGACTTTTTTTAGATTTATTATTATTTCTTATCAAAAAGTTGAGGATCTTTAGTGTCTCCAAAAACCACAGCTAGTCACGCAGTTGCGGTTCTGCTTTAGGGTTTCACTGTCTACCGATTTGTGCAATCAACCACCAATTAAAATATCGACGTTCAATACACTATGGACTGTAGGCCAATATGCCCCCTAATTATAATCTCAAACACCAAATTGAATGAAGGGAGAAAAATTACATATCTTATGTATATAATGGTACTAATTCAATATCGTATCTCCATTTTTCAGTATATGAATTTTGAACAACTTTGCCTTTCTCTAAGAAATTTCAAAGCAAAAAAAAAAAGGAAAGAAAAAGGAACTGCAGGCATGGGCTGGGCATAGGCTTATATGTTTGTCTTTGAATAGGAAAGGATATTTATCTTTTCCCGAGGGTTCCCCTTATGCTTTCTATAGATATGGCATATATATTATCCCTAACAGTGAAGGTGAGGGACCATTGGTGATTGGAAAAGTCACCAGATCTTTAAGTTAGTTTTCATACTAATTACATGAACTAGAAAGAACTGAAAGCAGTGTCCGATCCACTGTCCACTGCAACAAATCTGCCTCAAATTGTGTATGCAGCTTTGTCAACATACATAAAGGTGTTAGCTGTTTTTAGACACGTAAGCTAAATCGAGACGATCTTCACAGACAACCCCAAGCATAACCTCTTCATTCAAGAGACCACACTCCATCCTTTACACGTACGTTGTAGAACTTATTAAGCGCATGCGACATAGGCCTCAGTGGTTGTAGTACATAATGACGTCAAACTTAAGGTGTACGCCCGCCAAATTTAGGTTAGGCATGAATTTTTGTTAAAATTGGCGTCAGGGAAAGGTAAAAAAGCCTTCCTTGGTACCTTTTATTTGCACTGTATGGGGAGCCATACATTGATGTATCGTAATTCACTTCAATAATTCTGATACTGAATCATTTTCTGAGAAATAAAAGGTCAAAATACACGATTACTCGCGGTCAAACAACATTTAACAGGCATTTAATTCACGAACCAGAGGTTCTCCATTGAGTTTGCACGTAAAATGACGTGGGAAAGGTGAGCGATGTAGAAAACTTCACTATTTTGGTCTTAGATTATACTGTGAATAACTGCGACCTGGTAACCACTTCAATAATCTGGACACGGTTACTCCAATATAAAGATTTTTCGATCGTAATTTTCAATGTCAAAGTCAATGAGAAGTGATCAACCAGGCTAATTTAGGTAAAATAAAGGCGCTATTCCAAAATCTTTATGTCCGACATTTCTGGAGATGTATATCATATATTTTTGACAAAAAATCTTTCATTTTGGACTAGAAATCTTCCTTTTTGATATTTTGCGCCACAAATCCTCAATTATGGCCTAAAAGAATCATCAATTTTGTGACAAAAATAAACAATTTTGGCCAAAAAGTCTTTGATTTTGGACCAAACATCTTCAATTTTGGATCAAATATCATATGTTTTGGATCATATAAGACATTGAATAGTAATTGGACATATATTGTTAACTGGTTTTCAACCTATCATATATATGGACCTGTCATATATTTTTGACAAAAATAAAACTGTCATTGTGGACCAGAAATCTTTTTTTTGAAAATTTGGGCCACAAATCCTCAGTTATGACCAAAAATCATCATTTTGGGACTAAATATCATATATTTTGAACCATTTAAGATATTGAATAGTAGATGGACATATATTGTTGGCTGAGTTTCAACGTCCAAGTTTGAAACAAACACAAGAGTAAAATATTGTTTATGCTCGTTTATCAGTTTACATTTTTTAGTACAGGAAAGTGCCATTTTAGACCAAATCTCTGTTCAGTACAATATCAGAGTGTACGTACAATGCCCTCTGCATTTGCCATGTACATAGATACCCATAGTCATGCACATTGTAGACTGGTAGATAAAGTGGCTTGATTGTTTTTAAAAACCTGTATTTGATATGACTTGTATTTGATATGGAAAACAAGTGGGAAGTTTTCAGGAGAAAAATGCACGAATATGATTATTGTAGGCCTTCATACTAACATTTCCAACAACGTAATATGTACTTCTTTTCATGCTCGGCATCTAATACTTATGTCTTATTTTTCCTCAGTTTAATCATGGATTGTGAGAGAAAAAGTACCCTGAACTTGCCCAGTCAATCAGTCGTCATTCTTTGCAGAGGGTTCGGATTGGTTCATTTGGATTCGGCGCCCTAGCTGATATGTAAGTTCCTCTTTATTGATTGTACCATATATTTTCCAACAATACCAAAAGTTTCAAAAATTTACCTGAAAGAAGCACTAAACCGAAAAATCAGGGCGCTGGTTTTTGCGAATTTCACTGAATATTATCCAAAACAAATCGATAAACTTCATGCCTCCATAGCCCACGGACGACGTGAGGGCAAAGGTCAATTGAATATTCATATTGGCCAATAAATTGCTGTACCGTTGCAATAAGTATTCGATTTTTTGGGGACTCCTAAAAATTTGCACTCACTTTTTGATCTAGTGCTCCTTTAATGTAAAATAAATTGTCAAGCAATTGTTATTGTCTATGGACAGATGAAAGAGGACTTAATTAGAAACAACATATTGAATATAAACAATTCAAAAGTTCAATATCTTATCCTGTTAAGCTGTTAAGGACATATTCAAGTTTAAAGTTCTATATCTTATCTGCTTAGAAATGACGGTTTAGTAATTCTACTGTGGAATGTGACCCCTTGATCTTCTTAACATTGTTTAAATAAATGTACTAGAAATGTACTTTAAATTGAATAAATTATTTCACCATTGAATTATTGTTTATTGTCCCTCAAACTTTCTTTAGTTGGTAATTTATAACTACCCGTACTCGATTCCGTTCTACTACTTTCCTGATTATGATATACAATGATTTTGAGACACAAAATATTAAAAATGATGATAGAATACATAGAGATTTTGAGGAATCTGAAGATGTGACGTCACAACTAGTCTTTTCCAAACAAATGACTACTGATATAACTTAAATATCTCCTTAATGCATGCAATGGAATACGATTTTTGAATGCATTCTTCATCATTTTGTTTGTTTTAAATCCTCTTTCATCAGTTCATATAAGAGTTTATATAAGATAAGCTTGCTTGAGCACTGAACTAATCCTTTAGCTTTCATATTTATGACCAACCATGTTTTGTCTATTTGCCTATTTTAGTTGATTTTGTGATTTATAAAAGATAGCACAACATACAACGCCTTTAACTCAGAAGAATCTCAAAGCGCTGTACAATACAATAAAAATGGAAGAGAAAAAAACAAAATTTGCCTATTTTAGTTGATTTTGTGATTGATAAAAGATAGCTTATACATACAACGTATTAATATCCCTATTTTATTTCCCCTCCCCAAAGAAAAAAAAAAAAAAATATATATATATATATATATATATATTTATAAAATGAAATAAGATAAATAAAATGAGTTTTAGCATGGAATATAGTTTTCTTGCCCTTTTGGGGCAAAAAGTCACAAAATGAAATTTGCCTACCGAACGTGGGGATGCAAAAAATCATAAAATCACATGAACTGACTAAGGAACAAAAAGAACATCATAAAAAAAGGATACAACGTTTACTCTATGAAAAAAGAGAAGGGGGGGGGGGGTGGAGTTAATTTTAGGGAAATGACTTCCTTGCATCCCCAAATTCCGCCTACACTCTTCAGCTCTTAGAAAAAAAGGGTTCTATAACTTGTTTTTCTGTCTGTATTTATAATCTTCTCCGGATCTGTAAGGATTATTTATAACAGTTACTCACAATCGGGAGAATTTTGTCATTATAACCCACAATGCATCTTTCCACATTCAAATATCTCTAAAGAAATACATAACGGTAAAATAGGTTTTAGCCAAAGGTGGGAAAATGCATGCGAATTATTTTAATTGTATTGGTGCAACAGAACGATCAAATTATTTTCTCCATTTTTACCAGCGCAAATTTGAATTTCACCAGGAAATTTTAAAGTAATCTTTGTTCACAAAATATATTTCATTAGCTTCTGAAGAGCAGATTTTTAGTCACCAGCAAAGCTCAAATTATACAGAAATATTAATTTTGATATCATTGGCAAAATATAAAACTTGAGAATTGCAGAACTTAAAAGGCAAGTAATTTTAACGGCTGAACTTATTAGCAGCACTTTAAATTATGATCACTGCCATGTTCCTATCTCCCAATCAGGAGATCTCTCGATCGGGAACGTGGACCGGACTGTTAATTCTGTTCTCTATAACCATTTTTCTAAAAATGTATGAATAAAGGAGTATAAGAAAAATAGCAAAGCTCAACTAAATTGGGGATTCTTTCATTTGCAGCCTATAATAGCCAAGATAGATAGATAGTGGTGGAACATAGGGCCCAGAACAATATCTATCAGGAGGGTCAATTATTATCAAAGTTACTGGGGAAATTCACCAGTTTGTGGTGTGGAAAATTCTTGCATTTAATTTATTTGAAATATGATTGAGACTAATGCCTGACATGTCATTTAAGTTTTAAGACAATTAAGGATTTTATCTGAGAATAGTCATTAAGCCATTCAAAATTGTGAAGCAAATTGTGCATGACCAACAATCAAAATGATGGAAAATCATGACCAAGAATCAAAATGATGGCAAAATCATGACCAACAATCAAAATGATGGCAAAATCATGACCAACAATCAAAATGATGGCAAAATCATGACTAACAATCAAAATGATGGCAAAATTATAGCCAACAATCAAATTGATGGAAAATCATGACCAACAATCAAATTGATGGCAAAATCATGACCAACAATCAAATTGATGGCAAAAACATGACCAACAATCAGAAAGATGGCAAAGTCATGACCAAATATCAAAATGATGAAAAAGTCATGACCATCAATCAAAATGATGGCAAAATCATGACCAACAATCAAAATGATGGCAAAAACATGACCAACAATCACAATGATGGCAAAATCATGACCAACAATCAAAATGATGGCAAAAACATGACCAACAATAAAAATGATGGCAAAATCATGACCAACAATCACAATGATGGCAATATCATGACCAACAATCAAAATGATTGCAAAATCATGACCAACAATCAAATTGATGTCAAATTTATGACCAACAATCAAAATGATGGCAAAATCATGACCAACAATCACAATGATGGCAATATCATGACCAACAATCAAAATGATTGCAAAATCATGACCAACAATCAAATTGATGTCAAATTTATGACCAACAATCAAAATGATGGCAAAATCATGACCAACAATCACAATGATGGCAAAATCATGACTAACAACCAAAATGATGGCAAAATCATGACCAACAATTTGACAATCAAAATGATGGCAAAATCATGACCAACAATAAGAATAATGGCAAAATCATGACCAACAATCATAATGATGGCAAAATCATGACCAACAATCATAATGATAGCAAAATCAGAAAATGCTGCTAATTTTTAAGATCTTATTCTCCTCTTAAAGGCCAGTTTGCCGTACCAGGTGAATGAAATTCAAACCTATTTCAATTGATTGATTGATTGATTGATTTTGATTGATCGAAATGTAAGTGCACAGTGCACATACATTGTGTGCACAATGTAAGTGTGCACTTACATTGGTGGGCCAATCAGTATCATTTTGAAATAAATTGTACGCCGCCACATTTTAATCAAGATTGATGGCCTTTAAGGCCTCCAAATACAAAGTTATTTGAGGATATGAATTTTTCTTAGCCTTTTTAAATCGTAGTAACATTTCAAAATGTTTGCTGCATTCTGTTGTTCAAGTCCTATACAGATAATATTAATTTAGTTGAATTATTTTGTTCCTGTAATTCTCTTGCCTCTGTGTATTTGTCATTGAGTGACAAAACGTACGCCTAATATTGAAAAATATTGATGGTGGATGGAAAGTTTTATTCATACTCAATCATTTTGAGCTGAAAACTTATTTATTTGAAAAAAGAAAAGATTAAGAAATTACGAAATATTTTTGCAAATTCCAGATACCGCCAGAATGATTTAATCTATATCTTCGTCTATCATGATCAATTTGAATATGCTGCAACATTTATCTTGTGTATAAATAAATCAGGTAACTGCTCCCCCACCCCTTTTCCTAAAAGAATTTCACCTTTCCTGTAGCATGCTTTCTTAGGTAAAATTAGGGAAAGCATTAAACAATTCAAATAAAAAAATAGAAATAAATACTATTGGAAATTTTGGTAAAAGTTGATAAAATTCATAAAAGAATATGTTACCCGAAATGGAAAAAAAAAATTATCGAAAATTTCCCGAAATTAAACGAAGTTTCCCAAAAATTGAAACAATTTATGTACTTTTTGTAACATGTTTTGTAGTTTTCTAAGAGGGGGAACTTTATGACCATGATATGATGCATGATGACAGAAAAGACATTTAAAAGTTTTAAAAGTGATTTGGAATTTCTTCTGTTCATGTGTCCTAATGATTTTCTCTCACAATTTCTATAAGTCAAATAGAAACTTTGGTAGCCAATCTGAGTCAGTTACTGTAATATTTCCCGTTTATTGTTCATAAAATATTTATTGCTCTTTATTAAAAAACAAAAAAACAAACTTGAATGGTATTTGGCTAGGAGCTCTCTCACACAGCAATTTATATAAACTGTATTTGAATTCGTAAATCGAAGTATATAATTAAAGATTAACCCTTACTCTACCAGCACCTTTTTGAAAATGCGCTCGGGAGGCGGGGCCAAAGACGGGGCACCCAAAACGGCGATAATATCGCCGCGTGGTAGAGTAAGGGTTAATCAAGGCGTGATTATTGAAGGGTCCTCTGTCTTCCAGGCAGACAAGTCGGGCCCCTTTCGCTTTCGGGACCCACTGGGCCGCCCACCGGGATCATGCTGCCTATATTTTCGGGTTGGCGCATATGTTGCGGGTTGATTAACCCTTACTCTACCAGCACCTTTTTGAAAATGCGCTCGGGAGGCGGGGCCAAAGACGGGGCACCCAAAACGGCGATAATATCGCCGCGTGGTAGAGTAAGGGTTAATGCTGAGGCAGAGTATTTATATTCGTAATTAATGCACTGGGCACTTGTGGGTACTTTGGCCCGAGTAGAATCGCCCGACTTTAGGAGGGTCATTATAGCGAGTGCAATGTATTTTAAACCGTGCATTAAATACTCATCAAAACACAATGCCAAAACATCTTTTTATAAAATTTCCATGTTAGATTGTTTAAAATGCATAAAAAGCAACAAAAAGGAAGAATGATAAACGAGAAAACTTTACATACATTTTTTCGCTTTGTTAAGAAATTCACCTGGTGTAAAAACGGACTAAACCAAATACTCAAGATCGTGCATTACGGGAATTTAATGCATGGGTCATAACAATGCAAATACTCCGTAGAAATTGTACAATAAAATATAATGAAAACCAAACTTAGTTCATAACGTGCCAGAATAATAACAATGGTAATAATATTCTGATATTTGTGTAAAAAAGGTGAAGAAAAAAAAAGACATTACAGAATCCGCCCCTTGAACGCTACTCCATCCTTGTTTTCTGTGCCTGTGGCATTCTAGTAACCGCAGGAAAGATAAGGTGACATTGAAATCCAGGTCTTGAAAAAGTTTTGAAATTTTTATTTCATTTCCACAAAATTTGTGCTTTTAGTGTATGAAATATGTGAAATTTGTTTTACTTGTGCAAATTGTTAGAGAATTATACCTTTCAAAAACGAAATTGATGCTATATTTCGTATTTTGTGGTAAATCATTTCTAACTTTTGAAATCATGAAGAGCATTCTATCCAAAAGCCTTCCTCCCCATCTTAACTGGCTTCACCCAATATCACACGAGGGGATATTTTACTTAAATAAAATTATAATATGTATTATGTCTTTTTAGCAAACGAAACTTGGTAAGAACATTTCTTGTTATAACCATGATTAACAAAAATATAATAAGATTCATATTTAAAGAAACATTAACTTAGTTTATGGGGATGAAGATCACGTAAACATTGATAATGGTACGATCCTAGGAACACGCGCAAATTCGCAGTAGGTCTACAACATCATAACAATAACATGCATGACCGACATTGCCAGCAGCGCTGTGGTAAACCATGGAGCTATTAACTCAGTTAATAGCTCTATGGGTGAACGGAAATAGAAAAACCGCACTGTTTGAATAGTTTATCAAAAGTTCCTTCTGTTCTGCTTTAGACAGCAGGTCTCTGATTTTACTACCGATTTACTCTCATTCCCGATTTTTGTTGTGTGAAGGAATTGGTCTGAGAATGTTTTGTTGTAACGTCGTGCATTCCAATGCCGCGTTCTTAACTTAATCGTTAGTGAAATCCGAAACGAAAAAGAACGAACGTTAAAGAAATTCTTTTAATTTATAGATTAGAGCAATGGCGTATATACAAGAGAAACATCTCAATGAATAATGAGCATCAAATTAAGCAACACCAATATGAAAAGCATTCAGAAGTCATGTCACATCAGAAACAAATAGATCAGGGGAGGAAGTTACACTGGTGGATCGGCAAGATTTTCAAATTCGTCTTAATACCGGGCTACAAAAAGCTTACGTAATACCTGAGCTGTGTCCTTGAAATGGGAAAAATCTGCCACTGGCAGATTTAACCCGTCGTGGTTTCAAGGGGCGCTTTCTTCATATGAAGAGAATTATAAACAATCTTTTTTTATATTTGATAAACTTTTAGTGTCCAAATTGGTAAGTTGTAAGAAAATTTTAATGGCTAAATGATGTCACTAACAGTACTTAAGTAGCCAATGGCGATCCTTTTTTATCCCTACTACTTATTACAAATTCGAAAATGGTGTAACTTAGTGCAATAAGGAATCATTGGAAATATGACCAAATGGCGTCCGCCGTGTTCAACTAACAGTTTTTAATAGCGTTACAATTCCTTGTTGAATGCCATCTCCTGGCCCAGTTTTTATATCCGTATTAAAGGAGATATAAAGTCTGACCTAATCCTAAGTTCATATGATAGAATTAGAAATAACACATTTTTCGGACCAAGTTTCATACCCCCTTAAGCAATCAAACACAATTTGTATAATTATTACAAACTTTAATTCTACTACTAAATAGTACTATGGGAGCTGCCATGTTGATTTCAAAACATACGGTACAGATTATTATGTCATCAGCCCAGCAGGATGTTGGAATGCTTTGCACTTTTTTTATAATCTACCTCAAGATTTCTAGATTATGATACATTTTTTTCTTATGTAAGAGTCAAGGAATTTTTTTGTGTACACATGAAATTAACAAAACATTCTGTTAAAACTTTGTGTAACATCATTATGGAATAAAAACTTTAATAACATTAATAAAGAAATAAATTAAACTCTTTATGTCGCTATTAAGGAAATTATGTCATCATGCACAGTATTTCAACACAAAATTGAACAAAATGGCAGCCTCCATGTGTCAACTTCAAACATGAATAACTTTAGATAGAAATAAGATTTTTACTTGCTGCTTTAGTAGTTGGTTAAGATTTGCATCCTCTATCATATAAAAGAACGATTGTATCAGACTTTATGTCTCCTTTAATGAAGGTATTTATAATAAAGGAATGTAATTGTATTAGTTGAGAAGCCAAGATTGTTTTCGTTGTAGAGGTTTTGCTTTAGAATTTTATTCGAAGGAAAGTAATATTAATGACAATAATCGATCACATATATCTATTTACACAATCATCGATCGAAGCAACGGCAAAATGTCAACACTGTTTGCGTTTTCTTGAATGCAAACAGCAAAAGGTCACATCATAATCGCAATCCCAATTGCAACATCGATCTCTCCATCAAGTATATTTTCTTAACCTGACCCCTCTACCAGAACTCCAGATCTCTTCTCTCCTCACTCTCCTCAAGCTTGGACCTACTCGAAAACAATTCTTCCTCAAACGTCATCAACTTCCTCCGCAACAACAACCTCTTATACCACATATAATCTCCTCCATTTCTACACCTAACCTTACACACCCCTTTCTTTTCACCTAATTTTTCTCCCACATTCAGCTTTTCGCCTTTATCTCCCTTACAAACCTTCCATCTCCTCACTATCCTTACTCTTACACCATGATTTTTTAACACCCTCTTGGCACATTTGACTCTGACTGTCGCGGTGCCGTTAAACATCAACAAAACAAAACTAAACATCCTAATCGTCAATTGTCTACTTTACAGCATCCTAAAGCTTAGATACCTAATTAGCTAGCATATAAGTTGCGAAATAGTTTGTGACCTCAGATTATCTACCTACTGTGGTGTAGCGGTTATTATACCTGTCTACAGACCACGAGGCCCTGGGTTCAAGCCTGGGTAGGGTAGACACGCCAGTGTACCACAACTGGTTATCAAAGGCCGTGGACATTGACTTGGTTGTCGATGTTATGTCTGTCCGTACGTCGTACCTGTGTTCTCGTCCGGATCGTATTAAGCGTTTCGTGATAGCATTGTTACTATCATAACCGAATACGCAGGCGACGACCCCGTCATTGTAATTGTGTGTTCACTCGTCGTCGTGACCTCAGAATGGCACGATAAGAAAATTACTCATGCTAACCTATCTATTTATTTAATTATTTTATTTCAACATTCACATACTGAGGACTACTCTGGTTAGCACTTGGCCAATCTTACATGAGGCCCCGTCCAACAGTACATAACTAGGTAGAGTAAAAGATAATGAGTATAAATACAAATTTGAAAAGGGATCAGAAAAATAAAGATGAACGATAAAAAGAACCAATAGAAATCAAAACACTAAAAGACTGACATAAAAGTGTAACAAAAAAAACACTGAAAGATTAGTAAAAGTTAAACACAGATAAACTGGCAAAAATAAAACATACTTGTTATTGTTAACTTATTGTTTTCATTTTGAATGAGAGAAGTTGGATACAATGCGCAGAAAATTATTGTAACCTTGTAATACATACAACATAACTTGTACATGAGATAAATATTGACTATTTTGATTAATTGATTAAATGATCTACAAGGTACTTATCTATAACATCATACAACAATCAACCCCTCCTCCTTCCAACCCGGTAAACAAACAATCTTCTCGACCTATTGACTAATGCCTTCAATATAATTAACCCTACAGTAATGGGGTTTTCGTGTGTTTTTAATTAATTCATTTTTTAAATAAAAGCGAATATTTAGTCCTTAACAAAATTTCCCAAGTTCTTCCAACAGTTCTCGCATTCAATTGTGATCACCAATTACTTCAATGTATAATTTATCGACAATTACAATTTGTTGTTACTTAAAACTTACAAAATAGCCTGCAAATTTCGGACAATTACGGGCCCTGTTTCGATTTATACATTTCAATGTGCAAGAAATTGTTACTTTTCGTTGTAAATGCTTAAGCTTAAGTACCAATAATGAATTTCGAAGTTGGGCCTTTCTAAATTTCAGGATGATCATTTTCTCAAATATCATACAAAATTTGAGGTTGTCGAGAGGCCATCTGTTGGGTTGTCGAGAGGCCATCTGTTGGGTTGTCGAGGGGCCATCTGTTGGGTTGTCGAGAGGCCATCTGTTGGGTTGTCGAGAGGCCATCTGTTGGGTTGTCGAGAGGCCATCTGTTGGGTTGTCGAGAAGCCATCTGTTGGGTTGTCGAGAGGCCATCTGTTGGGTTGTCGAGAAGCCATCTGTTGGGTTGTCGAGAGGCCATCTGTTGGGTTGTCGAGAGGCCATCTGTTGGGTTGTCGAGAGGCCATCTGTTGGGTTGTCGAGAGGCCATCTGTTGGGTTGTCGAGAGGCCATCTATTGGGCTGTCGAGAGGCCATTTGTTGGGTTGTCGAGAAGCCATCTGTTGGGTTGTCGAGAGGCCATCTGTTGGGTTGTCGAGAGGCCATCTGTTGGGTTGTCGAGAGGCCATCTGTTGGGTTGTCGAGAGGCCATCTGTTGAGTTGTCGAGAGGCCATCTGTTGGGTTGTCGAGAGGCCATCTATTGGGTTGTCGAGAAGCCATTTGTTGGGTTGTCGAGAGGCCATCTGTTGGGTTGTCGAGAGGCCATCTGTTGGGTTGTCGAGAGGCCATCTGTTGGGTTGTCGAGAGGCCATCTATTAATTTGGCCCCATGTACTGATAGACAGATATATCTTACACGCAACAGTGTTTTCTCATATAATTCAAATGCGATATGTTCGGCATGTCTACTTAGCTATACATTCTCGAGACAAAACTTGTTAGAAGACTTCGTGAAAATTAGTACTAATTTATGCGCCATCTCAATGATTAATTCTTAGCATATTGTCAACATTTACTCGACGACATGGGTGTCCCCTACTCTACCTTATTATTTACCTCTACTCTCTCAATCCCCACTTTGCCCAAGATTGTGTGATGGTGACTAAAGCTTACGCGCGCACAAATACTGATTATCTAACCTTTTATCCAGTCCTGCAGTCGTTTTACATCGTTCATTAAAATGATCTTTTGACCGGTAACAACAACTTAAGCTTATTTGGAAGAAAATATGCTCTAAACCATGCAAGCAACAAAATTGTCAACAAAATTGGTCTGTCGCTTAAAGATCTTAATATCCCTCCACAACAGATAGTAACAACTTGAGCTTAATCTGAGAAAATATGCTATAAATCATGATTATCTGATTATCAGGCCTTATTATAATAACTTAAGCAAATTTTATTGACATTTTGTGACATCAGAACAAGAAAACATGAATTTTCTATATTAACTGATTGTTCAATCTGTTCAACCAAGGTTAGTTCATTGGTGTCAGTTGAACATGGCTAGGAGGTTTTGAATCTCCATCATACATTCTTTACCAGTTTACCCAAATTTAGCAGGAGAAAATAATTGATGATTTTCATGCAGTGACTAAAATTTAGGACAGAAATTTAAAGAATTATATCAACTTTTTTAGTTACCTTCTCTTTTATACATCACAACTTTTCATCACAAAATTCTTAGAACTTTGACAAAAAGAGTGCTGATGCTTCTAGCATTCAAAACTTTTCTGGTGAATATAAAAATAAGTAAGAAAATGTTCTGAATTTGCATTTTTGGGCTAAATTTGCCGGAACCGTATGGATATGTATCAATTTTTATCTTGGTTGAAACTGACAGTCTGGCAGCATTCCAAATTAATGGGAACATAATTGTTCCTATAAATGGGAACATTTTGCTACATGGAAGGCGCCATTTTGTGATGTTTCCCATGATTCTTTGCTATCCTAAAGTTAAATTAATGTTACAAATTTTGGATTTGAAATACGTCTGGGAAAAATATCTTTGCTTGGGAAAACTTAAAACGCATAAAAATACATCCTTTACTATCATGGCTATAACTTTTCCACTCCCATTTGATATGTTCACCACGCCGCTTTCGAAATATTAGATCAAATAGACAATAGAGCTACGCTTTTAGGCGCGAAACAGCCATTTTTAAAATTCAAATGTTTTTCAACACCATGATTTTTAATATTTTAAATGCATACAATATGACTGCATATGGCTGCATGACTTCAATATTCTCGTGTGTTATTAATATGCACGCTTCCGGACTGAAGGTCGCCCTGAAACAAAGTTTGCATAATGTATGCAAGTTGATGCCCAAGATTTAAAAGTAATGTAAACTGGTCAATATTTGAATGATTTTGATGACATATTTTGCTACTATAATCGTTGTTAAGACTATAGTATATGTAGCTAATATTGCCTCTACATGCACGTCCATACATTTCCTTTAAATCTAGATGATTTCCCTTTCTAAAAACTTTATATACTTAATAACTACCTAGAAAGGAGGGGGAGGGGGGGTCACATTTGATAAAAACAAATATCTAAGGATGATAAAAAGAATACAATGGTGAAGAAAGTGTGAAAATGTTAAGCAGATCAAGTAGTTAAAGATTCACATTTCCCTCATTTCCTTACAGATCTTGGTGTATTTCATTAAAATTTAATACTTTTTACTTATATTGAATTATTTTTGAGATTTTGTCTTTTGCATATGTCAGGAGTATGCCAATTTAAACACAGTTAATAAAGCAACTTATATTACAAGTTTAGTACAGGTTAAATGAATTAACTTATCATTGAGCAGTCTGGTCCACGCTCTCGATCGGGAGATCTTCCGACTGGGAGATCAATACATGCATAATTTAGATTTATGCTGATAAGTTCAGCGGTTAATTTATTATTTTTTTGCTTGTCAAATTCTTTAATTCTTAAGCTGTGTACTTTGAAAATCATATTAGAATTAATATTTCTGTATGATTATTTTAGCTTTTGCTGGTGATTAAAATGTTAAAATATGCTCTTCACAAACTATTGAAATGAATCTTTTAAACAAAGATTACTTTAAAATTCCCTGGTGAATGTCAAATTTGTGCTGGTGAAAATGGAGAAAACAATTTTATCGTTCTGTTACACCAATAAAATTGGAATATTTCGCATGCATTTTTTCTACCTTTGGCTTAAACTTATATAACCGTTATGTACTTTTTTAACGCGATTTGAATTTGGAAAGATGCATGTTATAATAACAAAAGATTCCCGCTCGGAAGCGTGAACTCCCGGAGGTGGAGAGGTGGGGGGAGAGGGTAGGGGAGGGGGGCACTTCATACTAAAAGAGATAGGAGTGGGCAGTCTACCAACCGAAAAACATACTCGCAGTATGACAGATATTTTGGTAACTGCAGTATGAAATTATTACAATGTTGATACCCACAGTATGAAAGAAGTCGCAGTACAAAAATATTGTAAAAATGGTCCAGCAGTACAAAAATAGTACAAAAATAACACAGTAAAACCTCATTGTTTGGGACCTGCACTACGAAAAGGATGAAAAAAAAAGACAATTTTGTTTACTAAATGTTTTTAATATTTTATTTGTTCTAGTAATTAATTAAAAAAGAATAAAAGACACATGTATATATATATATATATATATATATATATATATATATATATATATATATATATATATATATATATATATATATTACCTCACATATTGAAGTTGGAAGTCCCCCTCCCCGCTTCACCCCCACCCCCCCACCTGGATCTTATATTCGCCAGAATGAACTTTAATATTCCGAACAGAGTATATCTTTAACAAGCACCTGTAGTCTACGAACTTTTTAAACACTTAGTTTGAAAAATGTTTTATGCAAAAGTGATGAATCAAACAGCTCATTAATTTGTTAAAGTTCTATCTTAAATTTCGATCACTAATAATCACCGGTTGTGTTCTTCTGAGAAAAAAAAAATCAATTGCTGAGGTAGAGATTCAAAACCTCTTGGTCCTTGAAGTGCTTATATTCAAATCACGTTAGTAAAGGTTGAAAAACAATAAGTTAACATAAGGAAATTCACATGGGTTTTCTTAATGTTTATTTCACAAAAATTTCAATGACATTTGCATAATCTATAACCATAAGGCCGTATAATTCAAAATGCAGTAAAATAGTCAATCATTTTAATGAACACTTGCTATTTTCATGGTTTACAGAATATTGTCCTTCAATTAAGTTCCAATTGCTGTTTTCTGTCCAATTATTACCAATCATTAAAGGTTATAATATTCACCAGACAGCCTATCCGAACTTTAAATTCTAAACAGAAAATATTCTTTAAATTTTGTAAAAAGCATCCGTTGTTTCTGAACTTCTCTGAGGACAGCCCAAATTTAGAGAGGACAGCTCAATTTAAAAAGATGTAATTCTTTAAATTTCTGTCCCAATTTTCAGTCATTGAAATTTGTATTCTCCAGCTAAATTTCGATTGGGGGTATATGGGGTGGTGGGTCATATTTTTTGAGATTTTGTGCTTTGGATATGTCAGAGGAACCAAAACACAGTTAATAAAATGATTTACCACTCTCAGAAATGTTGAACAAATATTTTAAATCATTAAATGATTATATATTCACCAGACAGAGCTTTAAATTCTGAACATAATGGTCTTGAAATGTCAAAATGTCAAAAATGTCAAAAGCACCCCTTGTTTCCAAACTTGTTAAAATTTCAATTTTTGTTGATATGTAAAATGGTTTAATGCATGAACTGATGAAAGAACTGAAAAAAAGGACAGCCCAATATTTCTAATTCTGTATATTTCTGTACTAAATTTTAGTCACTGAAACTCAGATTGCATCCTCCTGTAAAATTTTCATTGGGTGTATATGGGGGTGGGGGACATATTTTCTAAGTTGTTGTATGTTGGATATGTCAGGGGCCTAAACAAAGTTAATATAGTGATTTTTACTACTTTCAGAAATGTTGAACAAATATTTTCAATCATTATAGGATTTAAATTCTCCACAGAGCTTTCATTAGTTGAACAGATAGATGAAGAGAATAGTTTGAAAGCCCCAGCAGTATTTGATAGGCCTGATGATGTATAAGAGACGAGCTCAACATCTTGAATGTAATTCTTGAAAATTCTATCCTAAATTTCAGTCACTAAATTTTAGACTCCTGCTAAATTTTAATTTGGGGTATATATCATCTGAGAATGTAGATTCAAGACCTATTGTTAAACTTCAACTGCCTCCATTCAAGTAACGCTGGTGAAGAATCAGTAGAATAAACAAAAAAATTATAGGTTTTCTTGTTTGTATGTCAAAAAATTTCAATAAAATGTGCATAAATTCTTTTTTTTTTATCTGTTGATAGTAAGGTTAAATTTTGATTGCGCGCTTACTGGGGGACATATTTTCTGAGATACTGTATTTTGGATTTGTCAGGGATACTTGAACACAGTTAGTAAGGCGACTTACTACTTTTAAAATGTTGAAAAAGTATTTGTATTAAAAGATTTTATGTTCACCATAAAGAGCTTCAATTCTGAACGAACAGTTTTTAAATTGTTGAAATTATCTTGGACAGAAAGGAAAACAAATGATGATGTCCTGATAGCTTCAGGCATGGACAGGTCCCTACTCAATACCATCAGAAGGAGAAAAGATGGATTTTTTCAGGCATGTTTATGGGGAGGGTGGGTTGGAACAGCTTGCAGTATGTGGGGAAATTGAGGGCAAAAGAAGCAGAGGAAAACAGCGAGTTAAATATGTCCAAAGCTTAAACAACTTGGTAAACTTCAAGTGCCTCCATTTAAATATCCTTGGTTAAGAAAGAAACGAAACATTGGCGAAAAATTAAACATTCATAAGTTTTGATATAACAAAATTTAATCAAATTTGCATAATGTTTTATATATATAATAAGGCCTTAGAATTCAAATGCTATAAAATGGGTTTTTAGCCAATTTTGATGAAACTGTTTTATATATTATTTTCTTTCAAGTAAGTAAATTTTTGATATATGTCCATAGATAATGAAATGCGAGATATTGTTTATGATATGAAAATTTGTGACGCATGACCATTTATATGACAGTCTATTGTTTTTATGTAAATACGTGTATTATCCTTTGATATAGTACTCTAAAGGAGAGCAGGTAACAAAACCTTTTGAATGTCAAAAAACAAAAACAAAAACTGGATTAGACATTTTTATCTTTCAACAGCAAAGCTGTCAGATTGTAAAAAGAGTTTCAGGTGTATCTTCCTTTGTCATACATTACAAATTTTCCATTTTCAAAATTCAAAAACTGAACATCTTATTAATAAAGGGATTGTTACATGACGTAGCATGCATTTTGTTTAAAATTACATTTAGCTTTTATATATGTGATTGAGGACTACTAAAGAAACAAATTGGTGTAAAAATCGTGCTGATATTTTATTCCGTTTTAAAGTTACAAATTTTCAAAGATTTTACCAGTGTGACCTCGCAGTGGGATGTCATAAGACTAGTCACAAGTATTTCTTTGAAAATTTATTGCCTTTTTCTGAATTACTGAACTTGCACGCTAAAAAAATAGAAATAAAAAAAACTGTCTTTTGAACACACTGCTAAATTTGAAATGCGATTGCTCGAAAACGGAAAATATATCAAAATCATGATTTTTGCACAAATTTGCACAAATGTTTGAAGTAGAAAATTCCCAGGAATGATATTCCTTTATTATTAATTTCAAATATAACTTTCTTTAAATCTTTTAAATTTCTGAAATGCAAAATTAATTGAGGATTAGAGATTAAGGATCTAGATTTTGGACCAAACACAATAAACTCTTTGATTAAAATGAGAATATGAGAATGCAATTTCTATGATTTGGACAATAATTTTGAGTTTCACAATACAATCAAATTTGAGCAGGATTTGTCTTTCCCATCATTTTCAGTCATATATCATCTCAAAGTCTATTTCAAAGAATTCATTTAAACTATAGAATAGTAACTTTAAATAAAGTTTAGGATCTAACTTTCAAGTTGTAACTTTAAGACTTTAAAGTTACAACTTAAAAATTGTTACAACATTAAAGTTACAACTCTACAGTTGTTACAACTTTAAAGTTACAACTAAAAATTAATACAATTTTAAAGTTACAAATTTAAAGTTGTAAAAACTTTTGTTGTAGCAACTTTACTTTAAAGTAAAACAACTTTAAAGATGTAACAACTTTACCTTAAAATTGTAACAACTTTAAAGTTGTTACAACTCTAAAGTTGTTACAACTTTAAAGTTGTTACAACTTTAAAGTTGTTATAACTTTAAAGTTGTTACAATTTTAGATTTGTTACAAAGTTGTTACAAATTTAAAGTTGTTACAACTTTAAAAAATGATACAATTTTAAATTTGTTACAAAGTTGTTACAACTTTAAACTTGTTACAACTTTAAAATTGTTTAAAGTTGTTACAACTTTAAAGTGGAAACAACTTTAAAGGTGTAACAACTTTACCTTTAAGTTGTTACAACTTTAAAGCTGTTACAACTTTAAAGTTGTTACAACTTTAAAGTTGTTACAACTTTAAAGTTGTTACAACTTTAAAATTGTTACAACTTTAAAGTTGTTAAAACTTTAAAGTTGTTAAAACTTTAAAGTTGTTACAACTTTAAAAAAGTTGTTAACTTTTAAAGTTTTAAAGTTGTTACAACTTTAAAGTTGTTACAAAAGTTGTTACTTTAATGTTGTTACAATTTTAGATTGTTACAACTTTGGAATTTGTTACAAAGTTGATACAACTTTGAAATTTGTTACAAAGTTGTTACAACTTTAAATTTCTTACAACTTTAAAGTTGTAACAACTTTAAAGTTGTGACAACTTTAAAGTTGTAACAACTTTAAAGTTGTTACAACTTTAATTTTTTACAACTTTAAAGTTGTTACAACAACTTTAAAGTTGTTACAACAACTTTAAAGTTGTTACAACAACTTAAATTTGTTACAAAGTTGTTACAACTTTAAAGTTGTTACAACAACTTTAAAGTTGTAACAACTTTAAAGTTGTACAACTTTAAAAGTTGCTACAACTTTAAAGTTGTTACAACTTTAAAAGTTGCTTTACAACTTTAAAGTTGTTAAAAAACTTTAAAGTTGTTACAACAACTTTAAAAGTTGTTACAACTTTAAAAAAGTTGTTACAACAACTTTTTTAAAAGTTGTTACAACTTTAAAAGTTGTTACAACTTTAAAAGTTGTTACAACTTTAAAAGTTGTTACAACTTTAAAAGTTGTTACAACTTTAAAAGTTGTTACAACTTTAAAAGTTGTTACAACTTTAAAAGTTGTTACAACTTTAAAAGTTGTTACAACTTTAAAAGTTGTTACAACTTTAAAAGTTGTAACAACTTTAAACGTAGCGCGCGAACGCGCGAAGGGTCAGGCGGAGCGGAACGCGCGAAAGGTCAGGCGGAGCGCGCGAAGGGTCAGGCAGAGCGCGCGAAGGGTCAGGCGGAGCGCGCGAAGGGTCAGTCGGAGCGCGCGAAGGGTCAGGCGGAGCGCGCGAAGGGTCAGGCGGAGCGCGCGAAGGGTCAGTCGGAGCGCGCGAAGGGTCAGGCGGAGCGCGCGAAGGGTCAGGCGGAGCGCGCGAAGGGTCAGTCGGAGCGCGCGAAGGGTCAGGAGGAGCGCGCGAAGGGTCAGGCGGAGCGCGCGAAGGGTCAGGCGGAGCGCGCGAAGGGTCAGCGGAGCGCGCGAAAGGTCAGGCGGAGCGCGCGAAGGGTCAGGCGGAGCGCGCGAAGGGTCAGGTGGAGCGCGCGAAGGGCCAGGCGGAGCGCGCGAAGGGCCAGGCGGAGCGCGCGAAGGGCCAGGCGGAGCGCGCGAAGGGCTAGGCGGAGCGCGCGAAGGGTCAGGCGATATAAAATTAAAATAAATTAATATATATATATACATATATAAAACAAAATAGGAAAAAATGATATATTTTTGGCGCTCTTTGAAATGTGCTAACGTGCAAGCTATCAGCGCTGCTATCTTCTAGCGTCATTTAACTTCATACCACTGAAGAAAAAAACAGGAGTTTTCGAAAAATTTGGTTTTTAAAATAATCTGTTGGCTAGAGAAATCATCATTTTTCCCTATTTTGTTTTGTTCGTAATGGCCAATGCGCGGAACTTATCTTTTAGATTTGGAGTTGAGCTTGATGTCCATGATTTCCGCGAAAGACGCGTTAGAGAGAAAACGCTACGGCAGCTTGCACAAACCTAGTCAAATAACATATGACTGTGTACTGTAGCCATATGCATCGGCTGTACACAGTCAGAAGGCTGTGTATATTTGATAACGGGGAAAACGTTTTACATTGCGCAACATAATAGCGTAATTGACGACGCACGGCTTAAAATAAGCTTTTCTGCGACGAATTTGTGGCTGTTGCCTTTTGTAATTATAAGTTAAAAAATTCGTCCTACTATGTAATAATAACATGAATATACTCAAAAAGACTTAATCTTAATAGGCACCTACGTTTTAAACCTTAATGGCTGTTGTAAATTGGTTAAAACAAGAAATTATTTCACTAATCCTTCTCCGCAATGGTTCACTGTACAAAGCGTTGAAGTGTCTGTACCTAATTAATTGAAAACACTGCGAACGTCCAAGCGTCAAAAGAATCCGCGGGCGTACACCACTAAATCAAACAATTAGCGTGCGTGCCAATAATAACAAAGCTTGGATGTTGAAATTATAAACGGGATCTGACAACAACACGTAACATATAACACATGGTGGATGTAAACGAGAATATTAACCATATTGGTCACCGTTGCTCATGTACACATTCGGGATTTGAGAGGGAAATTAAAAGTAAGGCCACCCCACCACCTCCCTCCGCCCCCACACACACTGTTCCCAAAATGTGTACCTTTTGTAAGACTATTTTCTGCATTTTAGCGTAATTTTGTCTCCCCAAACTTTTGATTTTGCCCCACTTTCGATAGGAAAATTCCGCCCACTTTTCATGTTGGTATGCGTCACGAGGCTGAATTGGTCCGAAATAAGGAGTATAGCAATAACTGGGTCAAAATATATGAATTTTGTTTGATCGAAATATTTTGTTACAGGTCTACAATTTAATTGACAAAACAATTATCGTCTTGATTTAATTTTTTTTTCAATAAATGGAGACACACCACTCCCCTCCAGTAGATATAATCTTGAGCCCATGCAGTATTCATTCTAAAAAGCACTTTTGTAATATTTGTTTAAAAGTATCCGCAAATTTCGCCACAAATTCTCCCACCTTTGACAGTAATTGAGGTGAACTATTCATTTTCAAAAGGGGCACTTTATTCATTTGTGTGTAGGGCACCGTTCCCCTGCCCTCCCCGTTCCCACACTTATGCATTGAGCATCACGACATGGACATGAAATTCATTAAAACAAATATTCAATAACTGCCTGAAGAACAATTATTGACTAAGCTAGACTTTCTTTTAGTTGTATAAGCCTAAATTCTTTTCCCACATATTTTTTACCGTTCTGCCACTTTTCTTTATTTCGCTTAAATGATATTTTATTGCATATCAAACATGCTCCTCCATCGTAATATGTGATATAAACTTTTTCTCGCGCTGGTGACTTGTTGTCTCTCGAAGAAGATTGTAAATGCGAATATCTGAAAAAACTAACACTCGCCAGCGTAATCCGGCCTGAGCTGTGCGTTACTTTTGTACGCCCGTTGCGAGTCAGACGGACAAAGTTGTCAAGGTAAACGATTAGCTCCGAAAATCATTTAATTTCATTCCTTTTGGTTGTATATAAAGAAATAAAAATGTATTTAGTAACTTTACAATATAATTGTCATCAAATTGGTAGCTCGTCAGTTCTATTTTTAATGATTTTAACATCATAATTTATAAAAGTATTGGTCGTATGATAGGTCCAAATGAAAATCCCAATGGAAGTTTGTGTTGAGTTGTCTCACCCAGTATTGCAAGTAGTGTGTAGCATATATGGCATACTGAGTGAGATGTTTATCTCACTAGCACAAACCCAGTCGGACATTTATTTTTTGTCTGCATGTAAGAAACTCGATCTCATACCCAACGGCCTGCGGATCAGGAATCCTCTTTCTCACTTTGGAAAAGCTTCCAGAAGAATTTGCAATAATGCCTCGCAGAAACTTCGGGAATCAGCTTTACGTTCAGCCTATTCTAAACAGGATAGACTGAGGAAAGAGTTAGCCCAGAACATCTGGATGGAAGAATTACCAGATCGCAGTGTAAGAGATCGGGTGAGTCGCTTCCTTGAAGGATGCTTTTATGATAGAGTCAAATTTTGTTTTGTCAATAAGGAACATAAACTTAGGCACTTGATTAAACAAGATGACCTTTTATCAACTCTAGATGGTTCCCACCGTCCTTTCATTGAATATTTTTTTAGGTTCACTAAGCCTACGCATTCCAATGGTACGACTAAACCCATCGAGACAGCAGGGGCTGTTGTTAATCTTTCTGATTTGGAACTATCTAGAGAGCATATTGATTTATTGGAGAAGGGACTTTCTTTTTGCCCTTCATCTAGATTAGATGGGATTGAGCTTAGCAAGGACATTAATTGTTTTAATCGACGCATTCGTTTAGCTGAGTGGTTTGGTGATGTCCCGGGATCTGATTATTGTAAACTTGAACCCTTTAAGAAGAAGAGCACATGGACCCCCGCACCGAAGAGGAACGCCTCCATCGACGCTTTTGTGAATGGCATTAACCAGCACCTTGATAGGTTTCTTTGTAATTTACATGTTTCTAAAGCACCCACGCCTAATGTTTCTTCTGATCACTTGCGTACCATTAAAGAATTGCAACGCAATGATAATGTTATTATTCAATTCGCTGATAAGGGCGGTGTAATTGTTATTCAAAGCCGGGTGGACTATATTTTGGAGGCTGAGAGGCAATTAGCTGACGAGGCCTTTTATGAGAGGTTGGATTCTGATCCCATACTTGAAAATGAAGGCTGACACTGTTAACCTGGTAAATGTTTTACATGACGTAACTAAGAGTGATGTTGAGAAACTTATCCCACCTAACCCCAAAACCGGTATATTTTATACTTTACCTAAAATACATAAGTTGCAAGGTATTCTTGAGAGAACGGTACCTGAGTCAGACAGGTCCCATATAGGTAGCAATCTAGTCGGCCTTTGTCGTGATAATAGTGTTATCCCACCGGGTAGGCCTATTGTTTCAGGTAAAGGTACTTGCACGGAATTCTTGTCCGCTTATGTGGACACTCAATTACAACCACTCCTTCGTGCTATCCCTAGCTATGTCTAAGATACAACTCACTTCCTTAACAGGTTATCGAGCGAGGTAGATAGGATAGACGATACAGCTATTTTGGTAACGATGGACGTGTCTTCACTCTATACGAATATCCCTCATGCGGATGGGGTGGAGGCATGTATTAAGCATCTTAGGCAATCTGGTTCGTTCAATGATAATGTCGTTCGTGATATCGGTAGACTTATCCAATTTATTCTTACTCATAACTGCCTTGAATTTAATGATAAGTTTTATCACCAGATCAAGGGCACCGCTATGGGTACTAAAATGGCTCCTTCTTATGCGGATTTGTTTATGGCCGATCTTGAAGGTAAGATATTACAAGAGTCCACACTCTCTCCTTCCTTTTATGTCCGTTATATCGACGATATCTTCATGATTTGGCAGCATGGCGAGGTTTCGTTGCGGGAATTTATCGGTTTCGCGAATACGTATCACCCGTCCATTAAATTTACTTCCCGGGATGAATTACCTTTCTTGGATGTTCTGGTCAAAATCCGTGAGGGTTCATTGATTACCTCCTTATACACCAAGCCCACTGATAGTCATGCTTACCTAGTTTATGATAGCAATCATTCCCAAGACACTAAGGAATCTATCATCTACAGCCAGTTTCTTCGTCTTAAGAGAATTTGTTCTGACCCTCGTGATCTCAAAATCCAACTTAACCTTATGTCAGGGCACTCTCTTAAAAGGGGCTATCCCTTGAAACTGTTAAGGAAATTCGTGAACAAGGTTATTTCTGTCAATCGCAGTGAGCTTTTAGAGTATCGGATCAAGACTAAGACCGCACGCATTCCCCTCGTAGTTTCGCACAGTACACAGATACAGCCTCTCTTGAAGTGTATTAAATCGTCATGGGGGATATTGAAACACGCCCCAGAGGTTGGAGGAATTTTCTCTGCACCACCGGTTGTGGCACTAAAGCAGCCGCCGAGTCTTAGGAATTTGTTGGTACGTTCCA
>JAIGNY010004555.1:137500-282881 GCA_020152595.1 Chiridota heheva | reverse complement strand
CTGGTCCACATAGTGTAGACAATAGTTCTAACGTTAGGGCTTATCACTCAGCATAAAGACTGAGTGAGACCAAATTTTGTAGCATAATTTTAATTCAAATTTTACGTTGTGAAAGTCCGGATAAAATTCGATCAATCTTTTTTGCATTTGTCACTTTTACTTCGAGGAATAAATGCTTTTGGAAAAATCCCTGAAACATGCCTCACATGTCAAAATACATTCAAGACCAACCAATCTGTTCATTCCGTCGTTGTTCGAGTACTTAGGAGAATGTAAATAAATTACGTCATTGTTCTAAAAGCGTCTGCAGGCTCTTCTATGACGTCATAAAAAGACACCCGGTTAAAGATTCTGTCGATTGCTTTCTTGAGTTTGCAGCAAATTGTTGGGCATCTACACTGTCTTGACGGTAAAGGGGTGAAAAATTCATCGTTTGTACATCTAATCGGAAAAGAGAAAAAACTAACAAATAATGTGGCGTATAAAAAAGAAGGGAGTCTCCAGCAAATGTGAGTAGATTGAAAAAATGTAATTAAGATTAAGTGGTCAAAAAAGGAAATTTTTATATACGGTTCGAAAGTCGCGTTAGAAAGAGACCTACCTTTCTTTATTTATGTAGTAAGTATAGAATTATAGGTTGCCATAACGCTAGGAAGACATGTGGCCCGAGGGTACTACAAAAAAACCTATTTTCACAACCCACGTACGCAAATGTGGGACATTTGTTTTGTGTATGTAGACTGCAAGCTATGATCTGTAGGAAGGCAACAAGTCTACATGACTTAATTACCCCAACCTTAGTAAGAAATAGCTTTAAAACAACTCCGTCAGGCCGTAAATCAGAAAAAAAAACAATCATTGAACGTCAGTCATCAAGAAAAAAGATTAGTGGGGAGTAAAAGGCCTGGAACGGGAGTCAGGTACTGACGGGAGTCAGGTACTGTCTTAAACCTTGTATTAAAACATAAGAAAATCTCAGTTTGAATATAAAAAAGAAAGCATTTTACCCCTTTTTTCGCCCACAATGCTTTCTCGTGATGTTTGAAGCCCATCCATGTCTTCAAAAACTGTTTTAAGGTGATTTTAGTTACTTTTATCGAAGTATTTACTTTCCATTCCGTATGACTCATGAGCTCTCCAAATACGGTCAAAGTTCAATACCTGCTATCAGGGCTATGACATTTTAGCGCGGGTAATTTGTTTTATATAATAAAATTTTAAGAACAAACAAATCTTTGTCAGCGAAAAATCAACCTGCAGATTAGTGGAACATCCTAAAACTTTTTTGCGGACGTTTGAATTGAAAGTTGATCGATCACAAACGTGCAGTGACTAAGAAAGATGGCGACCAAAACATGAATTTGAGAACTTTATCTCGTCGTGGGGCTAAATAGGTCAAGATTTAGGAATTTTGTTTTTGTTTTGGAAAAGTGTATCATTTAGACTAATTGGTATAAGATTATCCAAACAGTAAGTTATTTTTCAATCACAAATTTTCTACATGTGAATTTAAAAAAACAGGAATTTTATGTTTATCAAGTTGTACTTGCTGTAGTGTTAGGCCTTACAGTAACTAGAGCCTAGGCTAGGCCTAGTCAGACAACATTATGACTGTAGGCCTAGCCATATTCATCAGCTGTACACAAGTATTGGTGTGTAGCATGTAGGGCATACTGAGTGAGATGTTTATCTCACTAAACAGTAACAGGCTACAGTAGGCCTATGTAACTTTTACCGTTTTTAACGTTAGAGTCCTCACCAGACGATTTTTACAGAAAGAAAAGTAGTCCAAAACACTGATGAAAATAAGTAAAATTACCGTAAAATCAGTTTTTGAAGACATAGGTGGGCTTCAAACATGAATAAGCATTGTGGGCTAAAAAAAAAAAAAAAAGGTAAAATGGTTTTGTTTTCATAAAGATCCTAAAACAGATTTTGTTGTATATTCACGTTTGTATGATGCAACCTCGTTTGCATACGACCACAGTCAGACTGTTTGCTGATGACTGCCTTGTGTACAGAACAATTGATAACCCCTCTGACCAACAAACCCTCCAAGATGATCTTAACAAACTTGAACAATGGCAAATGAATTTCAACCCCTCCAAATGCTACATCTTGTCAATTTCCTCTAAGAAATGCTTTAAATCACCTGTTTATACCTTATGCAACCAGCCACTAAAACATGTCAACTCACACCCATACCTAGGTGTTGAAATTGATAATAAACTTAGATGGGATAAACATATACATAACATAACCAAGAAAGCTAACTCTATACTTGGCCTTTTAAAACGTAACCTCTCAAACTGTCCACAGCGTTAAATCTACTGCTTATAAAGCTCTAGTCAGGCCAGTACTTGAGTACGCATCTGCAGTCTGGGACCCCCATCACCAGTGCGATGTGGATAAACTTGAATCTATTCAAAGGAGAGCAGCCAGGTTCTGTATGGCAGACTATTATAAATCCAGTGTAAAAAACATGCTTTACAAATTAGATTGGCCCCTGCTTAAAACAAGACGATACAACATCCGGCTACATATGCTATATAAAATCAATAACAATCTTGTCGCCATCAATAAAGATGAACTTATCCCCACCGTTAGAACTAATACAAGAAATAATCATGACCTTAATTTCCAGGTTCCCTATGCTAAAAAGAATGTATATAAACACTCTTTCTTCCCTCACACACTAAAGGATTGGAATGCTTTACCGTCAGACTTTGTTCATGCACTAAGTCTCAACTGTTTCAAAGCTAAACTTACTAACACCTGTATTGCTAACTAGTTTTTTTTATATTATTTTTTACTCATACTTTTTACGCTCGGTAGGCGTTCATGTCCTCTTGAAGGATTTTTGCCGACTTAACCGATTCAGATTCAGATTCAGACCTTTGCACTCTATTGCGCAATTGCACGTGAAAATAAAATCAGTTCAGAACCCTCAATCTTTGTGTGTAGTTGTATTTTCTTAGAGGGCTTCAAAAAACAACAGATTTTCCTGTTTTAACACAATGCTTAAAGCAGTACAGCAGGGTAGGCCTATAGGTTTATGTAGTACCCTTGGCCTGTCAGCCATCACTAAATGGCAGCCATACTATCACCGCTGGCATCAGTCTGATGGTACTACGGGGAGTACTAAAATAGGCCTAGCTAGGGATTTTCAGTTTTTGTAAAAATAACTTTTAATGAGTAGGAGAAAAATATCTGAAACTCAAATATGCTGAACATAGGCCTAATGACATTCCTTTGAAATTCAGCCTGCATAGAGCTACGGTATTGTGAATACGGTTTATTTTTAGGAAAAAGATAGGCCTAACCACAGGTATTCCTAGCGTTATGGCAGCCTACAGTAGGCCTATATACTTATTATGTATGTATGTATGTATGTATGTATGTATGTATGTATGTATGTATGTATGTATGTATATATATATATATATATATATATATATATATATATATATATATATATATATATATATATATATATGTATATATATATACTACATGTAATAAGTATAATATAGGTCGCCATAATGCTAGGAACACCTGTGGGCCTAACACTTAGGATGTTTGTCATTGAGTCAATGGGAAATCCAACATTTTTGAATTCATTTTTCTAATTTTGAATGAGAGTTGATGACTTCTTGATATGTTATCATTTATCATGTTGGCTCTACATTAACATCAAAATAAATTTGAAATATGGTTTCCTACACGGAGTAGTCACTTATCAATGATTAAGTCAATAGGAAAATCAGCAAAATTTCACCTTTTTTGTGCTTTTGAGAAAAGAGGAAGATAATCAGGTCATGCTGCTTTGGATGGATTGAGGCTTTCAAGTAATTCAGTCATACCATGAATGGTAATTGTAAAATTCTCTATCAAAGGAAATGGTGATGGTTCTTCTAAAGGGTATCTTCCTTGGTAAAGACCATCTTTAAATAATTGTTTAAGACTTTCCCCTTACTATCTGAGAGGAGCTGGCCATAATCTCTCAGTGTTGAATCCCTCCACTCTCTCTCTTCATTTAATTAATGTATCTCCAAAACGTTTTTGGATTATCCTCCATCGGCTTAATTTTTCCTTGATATAGTTCTTAGTCTTTCCAGAGTTTTTTTTTTTGGACTGATTTATACTTCTACCATACTCTGTACCTTTGTTTCCTTTACTTTCTTGAACCATCTACTTTTGTGACTATCTTGACTTAGGGCTAAAATGATGCTCACATCATCACACTGTTGCAAATGTTTGGATATGAGAGACTTGTTTTATTTATTCTATTTACATGAAACAAAGCCTTAATGTTAGTCCAAATACAGCCTAGCCTCCTTATGTTGGAAAAGTTGTTTTAATCATTTACCCCACAAAACACTTTCTGAACATACTGTCAGTGTGTAAACGACAGGAATCACAATAGTTCGGGAAATGAACTGAAAATGTTGGATGAACGATGGTTTATGGTTCTATAGCAAGGCCCCTGTTGGTTTAGGTAAAGGCAAATCTTTTTCACATTCTGACACTAATAGCTCAGAATATCATAAGTCATTAACAGGTCAGTTATTTGTTAATGTACTTAAGTTTTAGCACTGCACACACTTAGACTTAAGTATACTGGAGTATAACTATAAGACTTGTAATTGTAAGACCTAAGATTACAATGTAATGCTTGTTACTTAAACCTAAAGGCCATGTATATGTACAGTATATGTGGCAATCTTGAGAGCTCAAAACATGTTTGATTTTATTCATTTTATTAGGTTTTTAAGGTAATCAATGGACAATGGACTGGGCAGCTGGAAGCATATAAAAAGCTGGAAGGAAAGTCCTAGTGATCATGTTCCGAGATACACTCCACCTTTCGTTAAGTAAGGGCTTATGACTTTATTCTAAGTTTTGTGCTCCCGTTGGGTCATAACAACTGAAAAAATAGTTAATAACAACAACATGTAACTGTTAAACAGTCATTTACAATATGGATCAACGTGTACAGTATGTTTGTTTAATATGATTATGTTTCAGCAAGTAGAATATCACTTTTAACCACATTTGCAACAGATATGAGCTGAGAATTTTACTGTACCTTCTTTTCACTCATTTTTATGTCAACAAAGATGAGTGATCAAAATTGATATACATATAGGAATGAGGAATTATTCCATTTAGGGCTGTAATTTTTTTTTTTTTTTTTTTTTTTTTGGGGGGACACGTCCCCCTACTTTTCAGCAAACCTTTAAAATTCAGTACATTTTGGGGAAAATTGCCTCTTGTCCCCACACTTTTGGATAAGAGGCCATGCCCCCCCCCCCCACTTTCCAGATGAGAATTATGACCCTGACTCCATCAATGTCAGTTTAAGAAGAAGTTTATGAAATTTGACAGGTTAATATGTACTTCAATACAATGAAGGGTTTGTAAAGACTAATATACATGTTCATTTGTTAAATTTTCATATCAGTTCCTTTCCATCAACTCCTTAATGTTTTATGTTTAGTTAGTTTTGATGAACCCCTCCTAGAATGCATAAAATCAACAATATGTGTTAAAAGCAATATTTTTATTTTACTGTTTCACAAGTTCTGTAGGTGATATAAATTTTTCATAGGGCAATGGAATTTGTACTTTTGTTTCTGAAGGAAGGGCAGGAAGATCCTTGTGTATCAGTAATGTCAAAAACGGACAATCATACTTTCTCTGCTAAAATAAAAGAATAATTATACGTAGTATTAAGTTGAAAAAAAAAAAGGTTAGGTCTTATGCCTAGCATTGATGCTTCAACATCAATACTTTGTCGTGTTAAGGATGTTACACAACAAAATTGAATAAAATGAAGGAAAAAAAACATTTTGACATTCTTGTTTTCAACGAGAGAAAAATATTTGATTGTAAGGGCCTCTCTATGCCCATGAAAGCAAAATTTGCGTTGCGACAGAACATCGCGCCCCACTTAAGCGAATTTCTCCAGTTTGAACAAAAGTATTTCTAACAAAAGCCTCAATTGTAAACTTCATTGTGTGTAAGCAAAAAGTCAAAGCATCATATAATATTTGTTTCCTGTATGATTATCTAAAAAATCGCTCGTCGCATTGCGTTCAGTGGGTATTAGACACTAGGCCTATAATCTATGAAAAACGATTACTTGCAATGAAGTTTTAGTAAACGTATACAAGATTTGCGAGCATGTAGCGTGTACGCGCTAAACGGTCACAGCTCTAGTGGGTAACAGCCCTTACTGCTGTGACCTGTAATATTTACTGTGGTAGTCTGATAAAAACAAAACTGACTGTGAGCAGACCTGAGTGAGATTTTGATCTTGTACTAGACTTTCCCCTGACTTCCTTTGCAGATGTTCTCAGACAGTCAGAAGAAAGCAACCAAACACCAACGTCGAGCCCCCAAAAGCAAAGAGACCAGTTTTATCAATCAACTTTGATGATCTTGTTTCACCTGGTTCTTCATCATGCTCACAGAGGTACTGTAGATACTGTACAAATCTAGAAAACTAACTGAGGGAATGTTTGATTATATTCCAGGTGTTATTTCATTGTAGTATTATCAGAAAATATTAATCAGGTAAAATAGAAAAACTATCACTTTTACTGGAATCTCTTTGGAGTGCAATGAGGGACCTAGTGCATTCCTGTATCTACAGCATTCTTATTAAATGATAGACTGTTAAAGTTAAAGAGCCATTTTCAGCTAGAACCATCAACATTGGATGATTCTTGATTGGTATTTAGCTAGTGTGTATTTATAGCTAAAATCCTGTCAGTTTAAGACTAGGTTTGTAACTTTAAAAATTGTTATGCTCACAGTCCAATCTAGTCATAAAAGTCATTAAAGGGAAAGAAAATCAATCTGCAAAAAAGACAATTGATCATGCAACCCCAGAGAGCCAATTACAATGGGCATCTGCAATTGGAGTTGATAAATTTGAACAAGATGTAAACAAGATAATGAAAATATTATTGAGCACAGACCTGCTCTCCTAATCTAATAATCTCTAGGTATATAAGTTGGGGGGTTAAGATTAAATGATAAAAAAATCAAATTGGTAGTGCAATTTTAGATTCATCTAGCATTCCCTGTTAATCTAGATTGGGTATTTTACATCCCATTCTCACAGCTAAGGTTTATAAAATAATATAACATAACAAGATTATGGGCTAAGAAGGGTTAGTCACCCCATAAAAAGCCCAAACTAACACCACCACCACAAAAAAAAATCAAAGACGTCCAGAGTTAGTAAAAAAATATCAATGTTGACCTTGAAATTGTGAACAGAATTGGAGCTAGCTACCCACTCACGCAAACCATTCCACTCATTAACAAATCTTTGCGAAAAGCTAAGACATCAAATATCTATCCGTGAGAATTCTTTGGTCAACTTTAAACTGTTACCAAGTGTCACATGAGGATTAGTTGAAACATGCAAGAAATAACAGGAAGTCAAGCATCACTACCAGATAGGAACTTAAAAACCTGAATCATGTGAAGGGTTTGAGAATTCAGCTGATATTTTATATGTTATATACTGTAAATGTCCACAGCCATTTGATAATCCAGTTGTAAGGCACTGGTCATTGAAAACCCACCAGGTAAACCCGGGACCTCTAGCATGTCAAGCTGGTGGTATGGCTCTAACAAATGGGGTGCCATTCTTTATCGCAATCACAAAGCCTCCAAGCTTGTTCCGTATTTCAACATTTACCATGTATAAACCTGTTACTATTTCGAAACCTTTATTAAGAATGGCCTTGTTTCTAACTTTGTACTGTAAACAAGAGGAATGTTGCACTGTACTGTCAGGCAACATAAGTTTACTGTAATTGTTGTGAATATTGCATTTGTGATTATTTCATACATTTATATAACATGTTGTTTTCATGCAAAACATAGGATTGTGAAAGAAATAAAATACATAAGCCATTACAAACCGACATGTGCATTTTTACACCTCAAGTGAATAATCACAATGACTCAAAATGAGTCTTCCTCAACAGGAAGCCCATCAGTAAATGTTGGTAGTAGGCAAATTTCAACCTTAGTTTTCTCCTCAGGAGGCTCCTCACTGATTATTAGGGACATCTTCGACTGTCTATTGTCACTGATGATGATTGCTGGAAACAACTATTTGTGGCAATCATCACATATTCTCAATGTGTGAGGATATCCTGCATTTGAGTGGAAGTATCTCCCACAAGTGATACATTTAAAGTCATAGTAGATTCAGGAAGAGCAGCAGCATTGTGCTGCATTTGGTTGGTTGGTTGGTTTACAACATACCAACAAACCTCCATTGGAGTATTTAAACCAAGACGCCCACAGCCGTTTTATCAACCAGTCGTGGAGCATTGGTTGGAGACGAGAATCAACCAGGGATGCTAGATTGGAAAGCTGAAGCTTTACCGCTCTGCCACAGAGGTGTTGCCTGGCATATATCTGGTTTCTCTTTCTTACAGCAGTTCTCCATTGAACCCCATATCCAGCCAGCTCCTACCAGTATTAGGGATTTACTATAACCATCTACATTATATCAAAGAAATTTCTCAGCTAGAGCCATCTACATTGGGTGAATTCTCAATTGGCATTTCACCAAAGTATTTATTCATTTGTAAAAGTGAATATTAACTTCATAGTTTTTTCATAATAGGGGGTATTGAACATTACAGTAGGTCAATTCTGAGATGCCCAGCTTCCCCCATTGTGTGTAAACCATTATAGGTTTTTTTTTTTCATTTCATTTGTAAATACTGAAGTACATTTTCCTAGCTTTAGGTCATAAAGTATGAAACAATAGTAGCTCCAAGCAGTGATTGACAAATTAGATTGTTTGGCCTCCTTGGGCTACCGAAACCAATGCCAAATAAGACTTATTTTTGTTATGGATTCCTGACAGGAAATTGATTTTTTAGCAAAATTTGTGTTACACATGTAATAAAATTCTCAGGGTCACATGGTTTTCCTCCTGGACAATCATGAACCCAGAAGTCAGCACCAAGTGGGCAAGTTACGTTGAGGTTGATCCTGGATGTAATGAAAACATTTCTGCAAAATAATTTTTTCCCCTACCCCCAATGTGAATAAAGATGTGCTTCCAAACTGTGTTCAAGGCTGGTTTGAGATAGATTAGGCGATTACAACATGAATGCAACAAATCTACATGTAACTAACTCTTAATGTAGCCTTCATCCTCAAGTAATGTGTGATTCTAATTGTTTCGTTTTTTTTTTAATTGTTTTAGGTCCCATTTATCTCAAATGGAGAACCCGCAATTGGATCAACAGCTAGGCTTGGTAAGAATCTGTTACTACGATATATGTTGCATGCAATAATTTTTTCTTCGGAGGGACAGAAATGTGAAAGTATTTTAAAGTATGCCACTTTTATGAAAACTACTGGTGGATTTGATTTTATATGAAATAATATTTACTATACCACATGAAAAATATAATTTTAAATAAACAGTTTTTGAGGTAGTGGCATAGGTTTACACAGCAAGGTGTGCAGTTATTTTGCATAGGGTTAATTAATTTTCTCAATCTTGCAGCAGATAGTACAAGAATGATGTTCAGCACTCTTAAATGTATAATTTAAATGGTTATACAAATCTTAATAATCGTACATAAGTGACATGATTTGTAGTTAAAGGAACTGAGCCAATAATTTGAATACCTTCCAGGAATGTGGTGCAGAGTGTTTTCAGAAAGTAGCTACCATTTATTATATGCTCCTTGGTGTACAAAATACTTTAAAGTGCAAATGAGCCGCCGTTACAGCAAGAGAATGTTACATAACTCTTTGTATATGTTATAAAATAAAATCAATGCAGGATACACTCAATCAAGTTTTTAGAGCATATTCACTGAGGATATCAAGACATAGTGTAGGAAAGCATTAAATTACTGGTCAAAGAATAGCAAACAGACAAGAAACACATGGAGACACACTCTTGGTGCTTCACCCACCTGTTTGCATCAATCATCATCAAAATGAACCAAATTAAAATGATTTTTTTTTAAGGTTTGGTTGCAAACTATTATATTTGCTTTTCTACTTTTGTTTTTAGATAACTGAAAGTCGCTGTTTTCCACACCAGTTGGCAATAGGCATAGTTCATGCACAGTGGGAATTAAATGAAACCCAAATTCAGTATACCATTTGCATATACTCTTAATGTATATGAATGGAAATAAAATAAATGTGGATAGAACTGAGGCCCGATGGCATGAATTTATCATTTGAATGCCTATGGGGGAAAGTTGCATACAGTACAATGCAACGTTAAAAAAACCAAAAAAATGGCCAGGGATAAGGGTGGAGGGACCAGGCCCCAGGGTAGAGTATACCTGCCAGTACAATATTCTGGATTTTGTCTCAAACATTCATTATGAGAGAAATTTTGGTATCATTTTGTTTGAATATATGTTGGCATGACAACTCTTTTAAAACTGCTTTCAAACCAATTACAAAAACTGTTGCTTATATGTTCATTAAACAGATGCCTTACATATATTTTTGAGTAAAAATGGTGATAATCTTTCACACCATTTCCTTAATAACATTTGTTGTGTAAACCACTGTATTAATCAAGCTATCAAACGAATTCAGGCCAGACAGAAAACAAAAGAAATAAACAAAACTTAATACTTCTTTTTGACTGCTGTTTAGCAAAGTGGTTTAGTGGTGTCTAGGAAGGATGTATCAACAGGAAACATCACAGCAAAGAGACAACCTTTACCAAAGCCAAGTCAACTCAGATCTCACAACAGATGCAAGAAGGTATCTGCACAGAAGAAAGCAACTTTAAACCACAGCATTTTGGCATTTGACGAGCACATATCATCCTTGAGAAGAAAAACTGCCAATTTTCAGTGGTAAAGTTTTCCATTTAAAATGTTGATTTTAGTATAGGTTTTTTACATAGTGCCAACTTATGTATCTTACAGGTAACAATCACTAAAACACACAATGCATCTAAGTGTCTATTTTGCAGGGAAGTCTAATAAGATTAAAAAATAAAAAATCTAATGGCAGCATACTATGCGCTTATCTGTAATTTGGATTATAAACTGATCAGTTTAAAACAGGTAGAAAGGCAATGTGGAGACCCCTCTCCCCCCACACACCCATACATTTCTAGACCCCATAACTGTTGACACTTACTTAAAACTATCTAACTGGTGGCAATCCAATACAAGGTCACAGCACTAATATTTAGAAAAATTGCAATTTTCTTCTCCACATCCATATAGAAACAGAAGAACCAAAAACCTTTTAGATAATAATTGCTTACTTAAATTTGTACTAATAACATCCTCATGCAGTTGTAGTTGTGTCATCAAGGTGAGTAAACTGTGTCATCAGTTGGTGGGTTTGGAGATTTTTATTTACATGAAAAAACTAATAGTGTGGTAAATTGACAACATACTCTTGCGATGGTGCTATTAACATATCACTTAAAACACATGCATTCTCCTATCCTATCCAAGTGGTGACATGAATTGAAATGACAAGAGATCAGAAGGAAAAACTTATCGAGAAATGTACAACAGCAGAACAATTTGTCCAGCGATGACATCCTCGGATGTGAGTGTGTCAACCAAGATATGGATGTCATCAGTTCAGTTGGTGGTTCTAGAGAGCATGAATACATACACACACACACATTTAGATGTTTATCACATAAGGCATTTTTGAATAAATAAAGCAGTTCAGTAATATCTTGATATTTTCATATTAAAACAAACATATTTAAAATAGTTTAGCTTATAGTGCTCCTGCTTCCACAGCCCAGAAAAAATTGTATTGATAGTGGCATAGGATTTGTTTTTAGGTCCACTAAAAAGAAACAGATTCTAAAGTTAAATTTGTCTGTCTTGCCCAAGGAATGACTCAAGGATGGAGGACAAGTTCAGACCTCAAGAAGCTCGAGTGCTGGTGAAAAGAGAACAGTTGAATTCACATCCAGCTCCAGCCAGTGACACCTCAGGAGATATCCCTCTTCCCCTGAATTTTGGTCCATAGAGGGCTGGATGGATACGCCAAGCCCAAGTTCTCAAGTCACAACAGAGCATTTGCTTTGGGATACTGATGATGTAAGTTGATCTGCTTATGGGACAAGATGTTTCTTAAGGATAACTGATACAAAACGAAGCAGCAATTGAATCGTGTGAATAGTGATGGTTGTTTATAGAAATTCAATGAAAACAATGATTTTGATCAAATTTTGAAGCTCTTAATGTTTTTAGGAAACTTGATTAAGATTAAAGATGATTATTTTGAGAAAGTGAAAAGAAGTATATATCAAAAAATGTTTTCTATATTATACTATTTCACTTATGGATTGACCAATTGCAGATTGCTTATTCTGCTAGGAATTCTTCCCTAATAGCCAAATAAAGTAGGCATCAGGTTATATGATTATTTCTATTCTATTCTTGATTCTAAAATCATAAAACCAGATTATAGCTAATTTGAATTAAGAGCCTTTTTACTTGTAGGAAACTGCTAATGAACTCTATTTTGAGAAGTGAGTTGAGATTTATTCTTCAATAGTACATTACTTGATATTCTGATATGTTACTTATGTTGTGCATTATGCAAAATAAAATTATATAAGATTGTATTGCATCTTAAACATTACTATGAATGCAAAACAACTGAGACTTGGAAACATAATATTAGGTATTGCACTTGACTGGAACTTTATCAGAATTTTGTAAAAAAAAAACTTATTCTATTACACGATAGATTTATTTTATTAATCATATATTAAATAAACCCTTTTATTTATTTATCTTTGATTAAAATATTGACTCTTATTTTTATGCAGGTGCCTGAGTTACAATCAATGCGCTATCACCCTCCTAACATTATGAAACAAAATAGTTTCTTCACCAAAAACACACCAGGATTTGCAAATCCTCACTTACTATCATCTTTAGGTTGGCCTCATGAAGACGTTGCTCATCCACAAATGCACTGGAATCAAAGCTTGGGTGATGAACATCTTGCATCTTCACAGACTCTGAAAAGACATCCTTCAAATTTCCATGAGAAAAGGAAAATGGTGCACAGGAGATACTATCCTCCCGAGGAATAGTGAATGGATTATTCGCCCCAAAAGATTTACTTTTACATTTATTTAAGTCTCTTCCATTGAAAAAGACTGACCCAAGGTCTTGTTTCGATATTATTGAAAATGCCCAATGCGGTGAGTGAAATGAGTACTTTATAAAAGCTGCATTATGTTCCTGCTGTGGTACAGGGGTTAAATTGTATCAAAAATACCTTTGTAGACAGTAGTACAGGTGTGCAGAATGGACAGAGCAATGATAGCTGGAGGTACAAGAGTGGCGCAGGTTGGTGGGAGGTAGAAGGGGTTGAAGTGTTATTCGTGCCAGAATCGACTTGATTTAAAAGGTTTCTTTCAAAAGGTAAAGAACACTCAACACTGGAGTCTACTGAATTCTTTGTACCCATTGAAATTATTCATTAGCTCACACTGTGTTTTAAAAAATAAGTTTTTTGAACTTATACATTAGTTTACTGTTGCTGACTTTAAAATGAAATAGAGGTTTTTCCATACTGTATTGGCTTCAGTATCAAATATAAATAGTTTCCCTGAACAGAAAATATAATGTGACAGGTGCATGCCCTCAGTCCCAATAGAAGGAAAGGTTTATTTGGTTAAACTGAATATCTCAATAAAGTGTTGTTAATGGTTCTAAATCTTTGAATTCACTCTTTAAATCATTTGTTACAATGCCATTTTTGGAAGCAAGTTACGTATATGAGATATTCAAAAGTCCTGATAATTCTAATTTTGTTGTCTGCTCAAAAATGTATTTGTAAAGACACAGGATCCATCACTTTTATATATAAGCATTGAAAACAAAAGTTAAACAACTTAAAATTACAAATGGCTCTCAAAATTGCTATGCAAGATGCGTATTAGTGTCATCTACACCAAACAGACTGACATGCACATTTTGTGCATGTTGAATTTGAATTTTCACTTGCATGTTTTAAATTATTTTAGAGTAGTTTTGGATATTATAACAAGAAGAGTGGTAAATAAAAGCGACGTTAATATCAATACCTAATATTTATTAGAAACTAAATTAAAATAACCTAGATGGTACTATTACTGTAGTATCCATGTCAAATTGTATTGTCAGTCCTGTCATTTGTCACAGGACGTTACATTTAAAGTTGAAGAAAGTAGGTACAGCAACTCTTAACTGAAAATCTAAATTTGCTATCATATTTATTATTTAATTTATTTATTTTTTATTTAAAATTTATTATCGAATTGCTAATGAAAATATGTAATAATTGCAATAAAATATGGTTCATTAATAAAGTACAACTAATTGGTTTTTTTCTTGGCACTTTGTTCCACCCATGTAATTGTAAATTTACCATAGGAAAACATTTTAGAACCACATTTTCATAAGACTGAAGATTCATTGAAGGTTTGTGTATGAACTTTTAGAAATAGTTTTAAATTTAGGAATAGGAATGTTGAATAGACTGAAATATTGTAAATAGTTTGACAAGATGTTTAATATTTATTTCTTATCTTTATGTATTTCTTTAATTTCTTGTCTTTATGTAATTCTTCAAGTTTCTTATCTTTAGACAAAATTCTGTAAGTTTCTTATGTTAATGTAACAATCTTTATGTAATTCTGTAAGTTTCTTATCTTTATGTAATTTTGTAAGTTTCTTATCTTTATGTAATTCTTCAAGTTTCTTATCTTTATGTAATTCTTTAAAATTTCTTATCTTTATGTAACTCTGTAAGTTTCTTATCTTTATGTTATTCTTCAAGTTTCTTATCTTGATGTAATTCTGTAATTTCTTATGTTCATGTAATTTGAGCTTTCCTATCTTTATGTAATTCTGTAAGTTTCTTATCTTTATGTAATTCTTCAAGTTTCTTATCTTTATGTATTTTTTTAATTTCTTTCCTTTATATAATTCTTTAAGTTTCTTATCTTTGTGTAAGTTTCTTATCTTTATGTAAATCTTCAAGTTTCTTATCTTTATGTAATTCTTCAAGTTTCTTATCTTTATGTAATTCTTCAACTTTCTTATCTTTTAAGTAATTCTGTAAGTTTCTTATGTTAATGTAATTCTGTATTTCTATCTTTATGTAATTCTGTAAGTTTCTTATCTTTATGTAATTCTGTAAGTTTCTTATCTTTATAATTCTTCAAGTTTCTTATCTTTATGTAATTCTTTAAATTTCTCATCTTTATGTAACTCTGTAAGTTTCTTATCTTTATGTTATTCTTCAAGTTTCTTATCTTGATGTAATTCTGTAAGTTTCTTATGTTCATGTAATTCTGAGCGTTTCCTATCTTTATGTAATTCTGTAAGTTTCTTACCTTCATGTAATTCTGTAAGTTTCTTATCTTTATGTAATTCTGTAGGTTTCTTTGTTTTTTCTTCAAGTTTTTATCTTTATGTAATTCTTTAAGTTTCTTATCTTCATGTAATTCTGTAAGTTTCTTATCTTTATGTAATTCTGCAATTTCCTACCTTTATGTAACTCTGTAAGTTTCCTATCTTTATGTAATTCTGTAAGTTTCCTGTTTATGTAATTCTTCAAGTTTCTTATCTTTATGTAATTGTTCAAGTTTCTTATCTGTATGTGATTCTTCAAGTTTCTTATCTTTATGTAATTCTTAAGGTTTTTATCTTTATGTAATTGTTTAAGTTTCTTATCCTTATGTAATTCTGCAATTTCTAACTTTATGTAATTCTGTAAGTTTCCTATCTTTATGTAATTTTGTAATTTCCTAACTTTATGTAATTCTTCAAGTTTCTTATCTTTATGTAATTCTTCAAGTATCTTATCTTTATGTAAATCTGTAAGTTTCTTATGTTCATGTAATTCTGAGCGTTTCCTATCTTTATGTAATTCTGTAAGTTTCTTACCTTCATGTAATTCTGTAAGTTTCTTATCTTTATGTAATTCTTGAAGTTTCTTATCTTTGTGTAATTCTTTAAATTTCTTATCTTTATGTAATTCTTTAAGTTTCTTATCTTTATGTAATTTAAGTTTCTTATCTTTATGAAATTCTTTAAATATCTTATCTTTATGTAAATCTTTAAGTTTCTTATCTTTATCTAATTCTTCAAGTTTCTTATCTTTATGTAATTTTTTTAATTTCTTTCCTTTATATAATTCTTTAAGTGTCTTATCTTTATATAAGTCTTTAAATTTCTTTCCTTTTATTTCAGTCATTGGAAAATGATGGAACATATTCCTACTAGAATTTGACTGGGAATATGGAAAGAATATAACAAATTGGTCAGAATTTGCTGCACCAATTCAAAGAATTGTGATTTTTTTTTTAAACATGTTGGATTGACATCACAAACTACCAAGTTTTCCCAGTCATTCAGTGTTCATATTTTGGCCTGAAAATTTATTTTCATGAATTGTTTTGCTGTGTTACCAAAAAAAAATTAAAAAATAGCCACTGTTGTCTCTACACATCCATAGGCCTTGAATTATATCACAGGTTAAGTTATGCATTATGCTTGAAAAATTTATTAAGCATACATTGAGTTTACAATTGCTAAGATAAACTGTCGGAAGGACAGTACGCTCGATTATTCAAAGCTAGCGTAGACAATGGACTTGTTGATAGACATATATGCTGGCAATGGGGCTAGTAGGGAAAGTTATTTCAAATTACATGAGCTTTTGAAGGATGCACTTACTTTTCCCCTTTCTTTAGAATTTCACAATTTACTGCAAGTCTTAAAATATCTTTAAATTGTATCAAACATTTTGGGTGAGGTTACTACAGTACCTCACCCAGTAACTCAGAAAACATGAAAGAAATCTTTATTGAGTATACACTAAATTTACAATTGCTAAAAATGTGAAAATATTCCAACTGTAATGGAAAGGAGTGAAACCAAATAGGCATCAAAACCTAAATTAATGAACTAATGTATCTTTCATCATAAAAATTATTTTCATGGATTACAATGTTGGTCTTCATCATCTTGCAGCACTGACAGTTGTTCTAATATCTACATTTTTCTCAATCATAAGAAGACATCCCTGTAACATGGAAGAACTTTTTACTGTTGATGCAGCAATTATCTGTAATCTTTACAGACCCTCCTGAAAGCACTTAACATAAAAATTGTTCACTCAAAGTTTTGACTTTAGGATTTGGTGAATCGTAACATGATATTTTCAGGCACTATTAATTAGCGTCAAACATCTTTGCATAAGAAAAATATCTATGTGTCCAACCAAGGAGTGCCACTCGTTTTCACAACATGAAAGGGGGTACGAGCCCCCTAAAAGGCTCATCTATGTGTGCCTCATCTTAAAATTTCACATTTTGAATAATAAAATAACATTTTTAGCATCAATGTTTCATTACTATTTTGTTGATACACTCTTTGGAGGACCCCATCAGTGGCTCTTATAGATTTAAGGTGTGAAGACACACTCTTACTCATTACTTCAGTGAGCATATAAAAGCCTCACTAACATTTCTGTTTAAAAGCAACCAAGCTTCCTGCAGTGTCAATGATTTACAAGACTTTTAGATGACAAAGAAGTTTCAGAAAATACAAGCAGCATCATTGTTTCATCACAAATCTTGTATGATATATTAGCTCTCTTGAAGATGACACTTGACTGATTTGAATTCTAAACTCTTGGCTCACAAGTGAAATAAGTCTACAATCATTCAGAGCCACAAAAGCATGTACACAAATTGCATCCAGCTTGCCCTCCATATTCATACAAAGTGAAGCAATGTACAACACTATTTGAGCAAAATCAATGACAAAAAAACCAATTGTACATTATTGATATTTTGACCATATTCTAAATATGACACATTTCCATATATTAACATTTGAGCTGAAGTATTATTTTGATCTTTCAATGGGTTAAAAAAGTGAGAAAACAGTTCTATATAATCACACCTTCAATCAACAACATTAACTTACTAATTTCCTGACAGCTGTAGATAAAATAATCTAATGTAGTTCTGTAATATGTTTCAACTCCCACTTTGTCAAGTATTTCAATGCACATAACAGGATAGTAGAGAGTATGCAAGGGAAAATAGAGGCCCAGGGGCTAACACATGTCCCCAATAGTGTACTGGACATGGAGTAGGGGGAAATGGATTAGGAAATTTCGAAAAATTCAATAAATAAATCTAGGCAAAAAGGCCCATATGTCATGGAAAGCATAACAAAGTTTATGGACATAAATTGCTAGTAGTATTTGCTACTAAAACTGAATGAAAATGAGGCAAAATAAGAAAATATTTTGCCACCAAACATTTTTTCTCCCCGATAATGTTGGGTCTGTACCCTTATGCCAGTATTTCTTTTCACAAATTTCTGACCACTAAAATGGAAATTAACAAAGTGTTGCAACAATTCCTATCAACTTGAGCAGTTTATGATTTAAATTTTTTCATGACATAGTGGTGCCTTGAACTTAATCAGTGTAAGACATGTAATAAGATAATGGAGGAAACAGTACATTCAGACCACAGTTTTATCACCTTAAGCCTTACTCTACCACGGTGAATATTATTGCTGTTTTGGGTGCCCCATCTTTCACCCCGCTTTCCAAGCGCGTTTTCAAAAAAGTTGTTGGTAGAGTAACGGTTAATGTCTATTGCCAAACTACTACTATTTGACCACTTCCAATGTGCATTGCTCAAATTGTTTTGTAAACAATGTTAGGTTCCTTGGTTTCCCCATATACCTGTTCTTGCCATACCAATATTGGCGGTATCACAATTAGATTGATTGCAATACCTAGAAAAATTCAGTGTAGCGAATTTATATAATCTTTCACAACAGAAAATTACTTGTTTCCGAGAGAGTATTTGCATGCAAATCATATGGATATCGGAGACACATTTCTCTCTTTCTAGGAAAGAAGCTAAAATGGTTCCAAGTACTTATATCAATGGTCATATCAACAAACCTTATTTCACTCTTCATCGCGCTGTCAAGATGATAAACAAACTTGTCCAGTTTAGACCATGCAGCACACTAAAGTCAAAGGAATATTCCATGTAAACATGCCATGCAATTTACATACATGACAAAAGTTCAAAATTCTATAACTGCACAAACAGCTGGGCTACCAGGCCCATTATGATATTGCACTATCTCAAAACTATTGGATACATGAATAGATAAAGACATACATGTTCATGTATACTATACCTCATTGATGAATTAGACTTTCCAGACCAGTCACTTTTCAAACACACATGTGAATCTCCCAAACAGACAAAGATCAGTTTTTTAATTACAATGTTTTCTAATTGTCCTCTCTCATAAGGAATAGAAATGTTTGACCAAAAAAACATTTCTTTGAGGTCATTGTTAAGTTACCTATAATCTTATCAAAATTGAAACTTGTCCAAACTTTATCTATTTATGGTTCATACTTCATATTTCTTTCGGTTTCTTCCTCAATGAATGGTCTATGGCATCATTTTTGGTAGCTATAGGTAAGGTTTTCTTCATTTATAAAGTCACTTTATGCCATTCCGTACCTTGTGCTGCCTGCAGGCCTGGCAGTTGGTCTAGCAATCTGAGAAAAACAGCCCTTCACATATGCATCAAGTCAATGTTTCTTGAAAGCTCTGCTTCCAGTGTTGCCTGAAAAGTATTAAATCCAACATTTAAGATCTTGCCATAGGTGACATGCCAAAAAAACCTGCCAAAATAGTCTGGACCACGGCAAGTTTTAACCTATTTCAATTTTCTTAAATATCAATGTACTCTCTTTGATGGCCAAATTTCCCTTAAAAATATATTTCAAGTTGTTATTTTTCCAAGATTAAAACAACAAACCCAAGGCTTCTTCAAAAACAACCCTGCTCAGAACTAATTTTCTTTCACAGACTGCAGAAGTTGAGGCATCTATTCCGAAACGAAATACAACTCGTCAAAAATGACCCGGTGGGCAGGGCTTTTCTCGAAGAGAATGACTTTAAATGTCTCATTAACTCTTTGAATTTGGGGATTGACTGTATGCAACATTGTAATGTATGACTGCCAGACCATGGTATTTAGTTATGTAAATCCTTTGTTTATTGATGGTCTATTATATTTCTTTGGAGGGGTGCAGCAAACTGACAAAACATTTTTAAGTCTTTGTCATACCCCAACCAAATTACAGGAGGAATAGTCTTGCTCATCATTTTCAGTAACTGAGTCTTAGAAAATAAACTGAATGGATTACAGAATCATTTTCAGTTGTCGATCCTGTCACACCTAAGAAATTTAGCATACATTGAAAATTCTACAAACTTTGATTATGTGCACAATAACTTTGGATGCACTAGAACACTACAATAAGATTGATCCACAGGAAACTTAATACTCATTTTGACCACATTTCCTTATAGAATAGGGTGTAGAAATTACTTGCTTCCAATTTGATCTAATCTATTGAGAACTTGCCAATATTACATGACTCCATTCATTAGAGATAAGCACAGAATATCCCTTTTACTCTGCTTCTACTAGTTAAAACAAACCATCATTAAAGGATTAGCTAAGGGGTCAAGCAAGTCGATCTTATATGAAAGTGGACTTCAAAATGATTTGGGATGTACTACTATTTAAAAAACAACTATTAGGACCGCATTTCCTTATAGAATAGGGGTAAAATTACTTGCTTCCAATTTAATCTAATCTATTGAGAACTTGCATCACTAAAGAGATTAGTTTCACTAGTTAAAACATAGTAAACAAAGCATCACTAAAGGATTATTTAAGGGGTCAAGCAAGTCGATCTTATATGAAATAGGATTTCAAAAGAAACAAAATAGTGCAGAAAGCATTCCAAAATCTTATTCTGTTAAGGAGATACCTAAAGTTTGGTATCATTTGTGTAGAAATGACTGAAATCAGACTACATGAAGTTGTGATGTCATAGCCTCAGATTCCTTAAAGTCTTATTCTAACATATTTTGTCCTGCAATTTTGTAAAATCGGACTAGTTGTGATGTCATAGCCTTAAATTCCTCAAAATCTTTATGTATTCTAGCATAATTTATCCTGTGATTTTGTGGCTTAAAACCATGGGATATGTCAAAAAAGTAGTAAAACTGAATCTATGAAGGGTATTTATAATATACCACCTGAAGGAAGTTAGATGAAAAATTAATTTAATGAGTGAAAAAATTAAATAAACTTTCTTAAAATACATTAACAATTGTTACCTCCACCTATGAAGGTGGATAGAGGTTATGTTTTCGCCTCTGTTTGTTCGTCATCAAGATATTTCAAGAACTGATGACTGGATTTGGATCAAATTTGGTGTGTGGTTTTGTTACTGCTTAAGGAAGAAGTAATTAAAATTTGAGACCTTTGAACATGGATGGGGAAGGGTGCAAATGGAGGGGTGGGGACATTTGAAGGTGAGTTTGTCTGTCATTAGATATATTAAGAACTGATGATTGGATTTGAATCAAATTTAATGTGTGGTTTTATAATTGTTTAAGAAAGAAGTGATTTCAATTTGGGACATTAATACAAGGGAAGGGCAAAAATTGAGGGGTGGGATGTTTAGGGTAAGGTCTGTCAAGACACAGTCGAAACTTCCCAATGGAATATGATGAACAATAAATTCACGCAATAAAAATAATCCAACAATCAATTTTCTGGACTCATTGAAAATAAAGCGGCCTGAATAAGAACAATTGGTTTCTGCCATGAATGGAAAATTATGGAATGTGAATCTTAAGTGAATGGAACTCAAAACAATGAATGCTTAGCCTGAATGAAACTGAAAAAAATGATATGGCATTGGAAGAAATCAGTCAAAAGATAATCTTCAAATGTTCAGAATGCAAATGATCCTTACAGATCAAAACTTGGCAATGAATCTTGGTGGGCCTAGGATTTCTGAAGTAGATAATAGTGGGTATGGGGATCGAATGAACTCTTTAAAACTATTCTAGGCATAGTGGAATTGCAACGGGGCGGAGGTATGGACTCTACAGAGTGCTGATATTCTAGTTAAGAATGTGAGGATGAAGACGCCAACTTTTCAGAGTAGACTTACTACACCAGTCATTTCTACACAGATTATACATACCTTTACACTTGAATATCTAAGTAACGGAAATTTAGGAATAAGATTTTTGAACTTTTCTTCACCATTTTGTTTCTTTTGAATTCGTCTTTCATAAAAATGGACATGTGTGACCACTGAATTAATCCTTCAATAATTTCCTTATTACATTAAACATCTTGTTCAACTTTGTCTTTTGTATGCATAAACAATTTTTTTGAAAGAAATCCTTAAAGGTTATGTGCAGTAATCCTCAGTATGTTGTACTGCATCTTTCGCTTAAAGATTAAGACCTGTTTTATGGCTAAAGATGGAAAAATGAGAATGAAAATTTAACAACTGTTAAAGCCAATTTGAAGATCCTTATCTCTTTTTGGGATTAATGGCATGATAGACAGTACAAACTAGTTCAAGAGTAAACAATACATCTTGGTTCTTATGTCTTTGTTTTTCGTGAACCATATTGACATTTTATACATTAATTTTACATTTGATTAAAAGAATTGTTGTTAGTAAAAGCATAATTTCCATTTAAGTACTGTAATCAAAATTTGTATCTCACATCTGTAAATAAACATGTGGGATCTGAAACAATACTATATTAGCTAAAAAATGCCATTTCATCAACAAGAAAAGTACTTTGACCTTACCAGCTCTCTGCGGCTTTCCTCAATCTTCACCCGTGCAAGCGATAGGTTTGGCGGAAGATTATGATAGCTGTCCAGTTTTGACTTCAAAGGTGCTATTCTGTTATTCAAGTCTTCCACACTCTGAAGGAAGGAGATCAGGTATATGCATTCAAACAACCACAAACAAACAATTTATTAAGGATGGCAGGAAGTGAGGCATCCCATCCCTCCTCTCACCCCCTCCCTACACCTCTAATGCACAAATTAAACAACTAAGCAAATTTAGCAATTAAATGACATGTCACATCTTCTTATGGAAACCTTTTTTTGTTTTCTATCTTTTATCAATGCTTATACCAACAACCTACCACATATTTCCCTTGTTTAATAACATCCTTTTTTGTTTTCTATCTTTTATCAATGCTTATTCCAACAACCTACCACATATCTCCCTTGTTTAAAAACAAATTATGTAAGTCAAGACTTAATAGACTGATGAAAGAAGAGGATTACAAATTCTTCAACATTTAAAAAGCGCCCTCACAACCTTGTATGCTCTGTTTTCTCGGTGCCCCCTCCCCCAGTTAACCTCTTAGTCTGCCACTCCTTCCTAAATATTTTGACCAGCCACTGCTTACTATTTTAGCAAAAAATAAGTTATACATTTACAAACCTTTGCAAGCTTTTCAAGATTCTGATGATACAAGGATGGCTCCATTCCATTTTCCTCAAGCTTCCCCTGTTTCAGACAGACAAAATATAATTACATCTAAGAGTTGATGGGTAATTTTATGAGGTGAAAGTTGGGCCCAAGGGCTTTATGGGTTCAATTCCTGTTTCGAGTCCAGTATTGTGTCCTTCACCACTAGTTTTAGTGCACCACGGGAATTTCTCCTATACAAGCTTGCTTAGCTTTCTGTGGATTCTTTCAGCCATCCACTATTTTGTACTTGTTTATCGCTGTAAATGTACTATGCACACGTTGAAAATAAAGTTTGCACAACAATACTTAATTGTAAATGAGTAGCAGCATTGCAAGGGCATGAACCTGACACCTGTGATCCTTGTGTTGTGTCCCATCCAGGGAGAATCACTGGCTATCATCTGCTTGCACAATGGAAACTGGGGTAAGCACCGGCCTAATGGACCTTAACGGCTTGGGAATGGGTAAGAAATTTTAACCTAAAAAGTGGTGAAGCATGCTCATCTTTTAACATAGAGGATATATATTACACAATCTATCAAATAAATTGTATACCCTCAATTCATTTCATGATTTTCAAATTGAGAGCATTACAGATTCGTAAAGAATTGACCGGCAACAACAGCAACAAATTTCATTCCTGACATGTTGGTACCTACTTTCTTGATGTCATATGCTATGGCGATCTCAGGAGGCCCACATACAGTACGTACCTGAAAATCATGCAACTGTTGCTTATATTCTCGTGCTTTGTTGTGAAGAAATCCTGACTGCCTTGACTTTTTCTCCAGTTCTGGTCCTTGGGTATTAGCTTCTTCCTCTAATAGTTCCAAATTCCTACAGAAAATATGACCATAACTTATGAAGAACTTATTTCTATTACCACACACCAGAGGTTGCATTACAATTTTTATCTGCCGTATTTGGTTACGACAAGCCCTTGATTTTCGGCATATTTTGTCAATTTGCCGTCGTATGTACAGGGCACTACATAATGTACAGGGCACTGCGTAATGTACAGGGCACTGCATAATGTACAGGGCACTGCGTAATGTACAGGCACTGTGTAATGTACAGGGCACTGCATAATGTACAGGGCACTGCACGCTAGCAAAGCTTGCAACATTTGCCAAGCTCAAGGTTTGCTTTTACACATACTACACAATAAAGGAGGAAAGTAGAATCCTAGCTAAAGATATCCTTGAAAATTGACAGCCTGCATCAACATCAAAACTTTCACGTACAGTGTACATATATATATACTGACTATATGTACTAGCCTATACGTGTTTATGTACAGTACTTGTACGGACATGTTGAATCATTCGGCCGTTAGTCTCGTAGTTGTGGCATTTTTCTTTTATTTTGAGTAATTCAAAATTATTTTTGTGTGAAATAAAACTTTCAATCGCATTAGGAGATAAGATTTTTCATGACTTTCATTTAAGTCAATGAAAAACTCTGGCGTAAAATTTCACATATTATATCTAAATTTATGACTCAGGTACAGCATGTGTCGTAAGAAATTTTAGCCATAGCGTAATATACAACAAATTTGTCATTAACGTGAACCCTACCACACACATGATCATTCCAACAATTTTTCTCACTAATCCTCAAAATCCTAAAATAGTATTTTGTGTTGAAGAAAAGAAACACAAATCTTGGAGTTTTTCTAAATGTAAACATCACCTCCAGCAAAGATGATATTTACATTTGCTTGAGACTGACAATAAGTTCTGTTCAAACTCAAGGGCACTTGTTTGATAAACTTACAAATTACAAGATTAACATTGGGAACAAAAGCATGGGTAACGAGGTGCGGATCCAGGAATTTCCTAAAAAGGAGGGGGGAGGGGGGGGGGGTGAGGGGGGAATATCAGTTCTGACTAACTTTTGTTCTGTTGTACATGAGGTTTGATGCAGAATCCAAAGACTTTATTCTTCTCACACTATAGCTCTAGACTTATGTAGATATCAACCATAATTTCAATTAGAATGGGAACTTTTAGCAAAAAGAGACTAAGTGCAGAGAGTATATATGGTCTGAAGAGGGGGCCCCCACATACGCCCTTGGATCCACACCTGGACACAAACTGTTTCTTAGGGGGTATTCCCTTAAATGTTAATTCAGAGGAACAAATCATTCTTATATTATTATGTGTGAAATGCTGGTTACATCAGCTTCTGTTTCAAAATTGCTTAGGTAGCTGAAATTAACTTTTTTTACAAACTCGCCTCAAACATGTGACATTATTCTCTGTTGCCATTGCTTAAGGGACTTTTTATCCTCTTTTGTCCTTTCTTCTTGAAAATTCTTAGTCTTGCATGAATAATTTGTGTAATTTCTTCTAAAATATGAATACAATTCTTGTCAGTAAATATTCATAGCTCAGGCTTTTATTAAAATGCTGCTTTTCAGATATACCGTGAAGGAAGAACCCTCTTCATGGTAACAACATTAGTAAAACTTATATTTGTTGCTTGAATCTGCTCAAGAAATACAATGGAATATGCTAAAAGTAAGTGTACATGTTGAGTTTTCTTACCTTTTCAAAGCTTCTGACTTGAGTAAAGCAGTTTTAGTCCTGTTGAATAACTGCATGTTAGCTCTCTGCTCCTGATGTCTTTCTTCTTTAACATCTAGTAGGTCCTTACTCAGAGCCCCTATGGCAAGAATGTAACTGCAAGAAAATTAAAGGATTAGTTCAAGGAAAGAAACAAAAAGCTTAAGAAAGCATTCAAAAATCTTATTCCTTTAAGGAGATATTTAACTTTAAAGTTTGGTATCATTTGTGTAGAAACGTCTAAAATCCGACTTGTTGTGACTTCACAGCCTCAGATTTCTCAAAGTCTTTATGTATTCTATCATATTTTGTCCTACAATTTTGTGGCTTAAAACCATTGGATACATCACGAAAGTAGTAAAACAGATTCTTGTGAGGGTAATTATAATTTACCACATTTTAAGGGAAAATAATTCAAATAGTTAAAAAGTTATATAAATTTTCTTTAAAATACATTAACAATTGTTAAGAATGTGAGGACGAGGGTGACAACCTTTCATAGTAGACTTACTACATCAGTCATTTCTACATAGACAAGACAGAGACATATTTACCATAAAGAAATTTTAAAAAGAATTTCTTTTTTAAATCTGGGCCAACTGTACACCAAGGTGGATAATGTTTTTGAACTTGAATATCTCCTTTAATAATGGAATAAGATCTTGAAGTGGTTTCCTCACCATTTTGTTTCTCTTAAAGTCCTTTTTTATATGACCACTGAACTAAACCTTTGATACAACTGAATGACAATAACATAGAAAACCATGTTATGCAACATGGTAGTCAAAGTAATAGATCTTAATATTTGATCAGTGCATTTACTAACAGTAACTGTAAATTGGTTTATCAGTTTTCAAGGTCTTTTGAAAATATGAATTTTTAATACAACATACAATTTTTTCACAAAATTTTCACTAACTTTGTAAAATTTATAATAATTTGTAGAAATATGAGGAAATAATCTGTCTGTGGCACGAATTAGCTTTAATACCTGTCGTACCTCAGAGTTTGATTCCTCCCACCTTTAAATAAACCAAGCCTTTTCAAAGGTAAAGGGACAGGTAAGGCCAAGATGGAGTTAGAACAAATCTACGGTTCTGACGTTTTTAACCATGGGAAAAACAGGAGTTCGCGGGAAAAAACATTTTATTTATAAGGAAAACTTGGGGAAGGAAACAAACCCTACACATTCACTATTTACAAACTTCCAAGTTATTTTGTCATATAAAAGATGAAGAAGAAAAAGAGTCCAAGAAATGAAAATAAAAGCAAACAACATTCCATAGCACTTTTTCTCCTGGGTTTTTTTGCGGGAAGATTTGGAAATATTCAGTTCCGACTGCAGGAAATTTGTTATCATAAATTCCAACTGTGGGCCAACAATTCCTAAATTACTTTAAAATGCATCAAAAGCATGAAAAGAGCTAAATTCTTATCAAAGTATGTTTTTTTTACAGATTTTTGGAAATCGGTGTTAACAAACTTGTCTCCATTTGATTTGATTGGACATAACTCAGAAACTAAAGCTGCTAGTTTCAGAATTTGATGCCGTGTTCGATGGGAATTTTTGTGCCTTGCTCTGAACACGAGCTCTGTATTATTTGATGATTTGCATGCTATTTAAATTGCTGTTATTTGTTAATTCAGATATAATGATATCATTCCTTTCTCTATGAACATACAAGTTATACAGCTTTAGCATAGTGGTCAGTGTCAGACATATTCATCTCGTATGGCACTGTAGCTAGCTAATAAAACAACAGACAAAACTTGAAGAAACTGCTTCAATATCTTTTTTGCTTCCAAGAGATTATCAAATTTGACAGCTGTTTTCTAGTAATTGACAATACCATAATAAATCAAAGCACAGTTACTTCACTACAAATATTTTACTCAAATATTATCATACCAATAATTCAATGATTATAAGGCACAAAATCTCCACAAGAATTTTGCGATAAAATACAAAGTATGAGGCTGTGATGTAATGTAAATTTGATATTATTCATTTCTACAAATATTTTTTCCAGCTTTGAAATGCTTAACTTTCTTTAGCATGTTGTTCCTTCTCTTGTCCTCTATTGTACAAAATAAACATACTCCATCATGACCATTAAAGACATCTCAACTACAAGCAACAAACGGTTTCTAATTTTAAAATAGATTTCTATTGTCAAAATGGACTGGAATAAAGCCTTCACATTACTATTTTATTACCTTTTTGGTACTTAATAAAGTATGTACCAAAATAGCAAACAAAAATTTTGTTAGCTATTCTGGTACAGAGTTTTTTTTAAGTACCAAAAGAGGAGTATAATGGTAAAGTGGAGGCTTTATTCCAGTCCATTTTGACAATAAAAATCCATTTTGGAAAATAGAAGCTATTAACAATAGAGAACCTTATGTATTACGAAAGGATATTTCATCATACCTCTTTATGACTATTTCTTCACTTATATTTGATTGCTGTTGTTTGTTTTGCTTTTTGGTTGCCAATTAAAACAAAACTAGAAACCATGTTCACTTATTTCCAAAAATTTGATTGCCAAAATTGTTAAGTTAGTCGCCAGTACAAAAATTTGTTATGAATTATAATTTTGAATAAAAAAGAAAATGTCCCCTGATAATTTTCCTGCATGAATAGTCAAAATTCTTACTTTAATAACAACTATTTTTAATTTCAAAAAAGCACCAAAACAATAATCGAAGGTAAAGACAGATCGACAAAGCAAACAATACAATGATTTTACATCAGGAAAATGATCACAATAATTTTCAGACACGTCTCTGCAAGTATTACACTGTACGTGTACAAACAGCACTACTTCCGTCCGTATGTTGCTCAGTAATATGATATCGTACATATTGTGTTGGTGCCTTGTAATGACAAAGTTATGGTGTACAAATTCGAAAATAGGATTGCCAGTATTTTTGGGGCAGTAAAGAATGCCATGCTAATGAAACATTTTCAGTACATTTCTTACTAAAATAATTTTTTCATTTTGGTCGCCAAGTGAGACAAAATGTTATTTCTCTGGCGAATAAAATCATCATTTTTCAATTTTTTGGTCCCCAAGATTTAAGTTTTCATCGCTATGGCAACCATGGTGACGGAATTGTCAATGGTTGTAAATAAGCATAATAAAAAAAACACAATCTGTGCTATATTCATTGCCAATTATCATACACTTAAGGTAACTATGCAACAGTTGACAGAGATTTATCAAAAAGTGTGAAGCTGAATTATTTACCACTGAACAATTTGCCTTCTTCATTATCAAACTGAGATTCTTGACCTGAATGTACTTACTTGGATGTGGAGGCATGGTGGAGACCTAATGTAAGAGCAGAGCTTGCTAGAGCCCTCAAGCTCACATTGCCAGACTGTGATAAGCTGCTAGATGAAAGCCCAACCATCTCTGGTATACCTGAAAGCTTGTTAGCTGTGAAGAAGAATTTGAGATACAGTATTGCAGCTAGTAAGCCTCGACATTCAATCTAGTGACTGATTCATCACTTTTAATCAGATTTGCTATTTTTCAAACACCTTACAATTAACGTCTCTGAGTTACGAAATAAGCCACAACAACCATAGCAACGTGGTTACTAGGTGGGGGCAAACAAACCTTAAATCCGCAATTGTGCATAACCAATGCATTGACAATTTAGATGTTCGCGAGGCTTACCGCAAGGTTTGATCCATTTATGGCACTTCTCTGGATTTTTAGAGTTTTTAGGGAAAGGGTTAAACAAAATTCATTTTGCTAAGTGTTCTGGGTAAAAACAATCAGATTTACAAAGCCCGCAGCGGGCCCGTAAGCGCAATTTTTGTTCACCATTTTGAGAAATTTGTTTTGTACAGTAAATTGCATTGACTACATGAGCGCATGCCGCTAGCTACAGTAGTTGTACTGTATCAGTTCCGCGTAGGATATTTGCCCCACTTAGTTATGCAGATTTTGTTGATAGGTAAATTCATATTGTGATTGGTTGAAAAAGCTGTCAATCATCTAACTCAGACAGGTTAATTGATATAAGTACAATAAATGTCAATCAACAAAGGAAACCTTCACTTTTATTTCAAAGATCTTTTTACAAAATTTAATGAAAAATATGCAAATGAGTATTTTCCACATTATTGCACTCCAAGAAAAAAAAAGATTGCCAACCCATGGTGCATTGCATGTAAAACCTACACTGAAGGTATGCGGAGGCCTTCACTTCTGTATGCCAACACTAATCTTTTAGCCAGTAGTTGAACTAAAAATCTTTCCACGAAAAAATTGTGACTGTAAATAAATGAAGTAAATACAGTACGTGTTTATATGCTTTCCTCTTTCGTAATTTAATGTGCAGTAATATTCATCGCACAATTACCTGAGGGACATTTTTAGAGAGCATAACATAACGTAAGAAGCTGATGGGCTAAGAAGGGTTAGTCACCTCATACAAGCCCAAACTAACACCACCATCACACAAAAAAGAAGAAGAAATAAAATAAAAAATTCAAAAATGTCCAGAATTAGTAAAGAACTTAGAACTTATCAATGTTGACTTTGAAATTGTGAAAAGATTTGGAGCTGACCACCCACTCAGTCAAACCATTCCACTCATTAACAACTCTTTCTTTGCCAAAAGCTAAAATGCTAATAATATATCCGTGAGAACTCTTTGGTCAACTTCAAACTGTTACCACGTGTCACATAAGGATTACCTGAAATATGCAAGAAATAACAGGAAGTCAAAGCATCACTACCAGATAGGATTTTAAAAACCTGAATCATATCGCCACGTACTAGTCTCAACTCAAGCATGGTCAAACCAAGAATTCACAAACTAGATTCTTAAGAGAGATTCCTTACTTCGCAAATAAGTCTTGTGGCTCTTCACTGAACCTGTTCCAAAATAAATTCATCCTTCTCATAAAAGGGACTCCAAGCCTGAACAGCATACTCAAGGTAAAGCCTGACTAACTGCTTATACAAATTAAGAACAACCTCTCTACTATGAAAACAAAAAATGAAAACAAAAAATTTATTCTACTCAAACCAAGCATCCTATTTGCCCATGCAGCTGCTAAAGCACACTGCTTAAAAGGTCTTGAACAAAACTCATTGAAACACTTGGTGAAAATACAGTATGTGATGTTTTTCATGAAGCTACTTTTCTATTGTAAATCATTCCATATTTAGAAACCAGAAATGCTGGAATTTTTTTCTGTTGCTTCTTCAATCTCTACTCTGTCACTTGTAATTAATATTTTAGAATTTTAAGGACATTTTTATCATTTCATTGATGCCGCCAGTGTCCCCCTCCCCTACCTCACTATATTAATTGTCCTCCCCTCCCCCTCTCCCTCCCCATTCGATGTTGGCCATTGTTATTGTTTTTCCTGGAAATGAAGTTAAGAAATAAATAAATTCAACATTAAAAAAAGGGGGTGGGAGGAGGTAGGGGGTTACAATTCTCGGAAAAAATATTTAAAAAACATAACACTATAAGATATGTAATTCTCAAAAAGCTGAAGTGTTCCAACAGTTTTGTCCAAGATTGTAGATCCATTTCTTCATCAACACAACCAAGATTTGAACCATTCATACAGTAATCAAAACCCAAATTGCTCTGAACAAAATAAATAACTTTGCAACATTGAATGACATCTGCCATGTTTGGGACCAAAAAACTAACTTTATATCCAGATCACTTTGCAACAGTGAAGAATCCATAGCATCATCAACAATTCTGTAGAGCTTAAGTGTCATCAGCAAATTTACGAATCCTGGAGCTAAGGGAAACATCAATATCATTATTAAATGAAGATTAAGAAAAGAAGCAGACCCAAGACAGAACCTTGAGGAACACCATTTGTAACCTTCTTCCATGGAGATACTTCACCATTAACAACACATCTTTGTGATCTGTTAAGTAACCAAGAATTTATCCAACCGACACACTTCCTTTCCATCCACACCAAGCACTCTTATTTTCATCATAAGCCTGCTTAACGGAACCTTATCAAATGCTGTTTGGAAATCTAAATAGATGACATCCACATTATGACCAGAATCAACTAGATTTGTAACATCATCAAGAAACTCCAATAAATTAGAAACACAAGACCTCTTAGGTAAGAACCCATTCTGGGACAAATTCAGCAAACCATTGACCTGTAAATGATCTAGAAAACATCCTTAACAGTGGACTCCATGACCTTGCATGCAACACTAGTTAGACTCACTGGCCTATAGTTACAGGGCAAGCTGTGGTCATCCTTTTTAGGAATACTGTAGGAGTGAAATTAGCAATTCTCCAACCACTAGGAACGACATGTACATGTACATCAAAGCACTTTGAGAAGATAACACTCAGGGGAACAGAAAGAACATCAGAACACTCAGCAGAATGTATGTGATTCTGACCAGGTGCCTTATTTGAATACAAACCTTTCACCTTCTTAGACACAACATCAACTGAAAAATCAACATCCTTAATGGATACTGCAGAGTGCACACTAAGATAACCCACAACACCATGAGCAAGGGACTCCTTGGTAAAAACAGACACAAAGTAATCATTACCCTGCAGGGGGCTAACAACAACCTTGTTTTTTTGCTTTGAGCAAACATAAGATTGAAATGACTTAGGAGCACTCTTAACCTCTTTGGACAAATGTTGTTCAAAAAGCACTTTAGCATCTCTTATCAAACCCTTTGCAAACATTTCATGATCCTTATACTGTACCTAGCAAGCCCCGAAGGACACCCACTGTGTTTAAAACAATGCCATAACATATTTACCATAAAGAAATCTTTGAAATAATTTTTTGGGTGAAAATCTGGGCCAACTGTACACCAAGGTGCATACTTTTTTTTTAATACCAGCATGCCAAGAAAGAAGTCAAACTCCATGCTGAAGATCTTTGGATTTTAGTGCATAGAATAATCCATGGTAGTAAACCACTTCTGGAGTAAACCACTTCTACATTGGCAGAAAGAAAGACTTACAAAAACTATTGATTTGTTCTTTGACCATCACTAAACAACCCCCTTTCCATCCCCCAGAAAGTGTAATGTCACCTTCAGCATGATATTCATCTGCTTTCTGCTCCAAGTCGCTCTTCATCAGTTGAGCTTCCCTGTCTCTCTCCTCATTCTTCTTTTTCAAATCAAGCAGTATTTCCAGAGTCCTGTCATTTATTTCATACTGTAAAACTGGTTCATCAATAAATATTTGATCTAACCACTCTTGGATCTGTAATTTAGAAAAGAAAGATAAAATTTCATAAAGTCTGATATAATCATTATTCAGATGATAACAGGATAAAATCTTAACCAACACCCCAAAACAGCATGTCAAAATCTTTTTCTATCTCAAGTTATTCATGCTTAAAGTTGACACAAGGAGGCTGCCATTTTGTTTAATTCTGTCTTGAAATAATGTGCATGATGACATAATTTCCCCAACAGGGACATAAAGGATTATTATGTATTTCTTTATAAATGTGATTAAAGTTTTCATTTTAAAATGATGTGGCACAAAGTTTTAACATCATGTTTTGATATTTTCATATGTACATAAAAATGTCCTTGACCCTTTTACAACAAAACAACTAGAAAACTTGCAGTAAATTATAAAGAAATACAAAACATTCCAACATCCTACTGGGCTGATGACATCATATTCTGCATGTTTTCCAATTTTCCAATCAAAATGGTGGCTCCAATGGCACTATTAAGTAGTAGCAATAAAGTTTTTAATAATTACAATACATGTGTTAGATTGCATCAGGAGTTATGAAACTTGGTCAGAATATGTGTTACTTTAAATTCTATCATATGAAATAAGAAATATGACTTTATGTCTCCTTTAACTGTAATATCCACACATGTCATGTCATCAACGTACTCGTTTTTCATCTTATAATTATGTTTTTGTATCTTTATTCCATTATCAAATATGTTCAGATATTCAAATATTTTACAGATTTCAATTTTGGATGAAGATTGTGGGATTAATACGGAAAATTAGGCAAAATATCAATAAATAATGCTCTACTGGATCTAATACTCATACTGTAGCATTTTTCCAACTTACAGCCCTTTGGCCTACAGTATATGGAAAAAATCAGAGCTCTAACATGTGATTCTCAAATATCTGTATTAGGCCTAGTTAGCTGTTGCAATTTAAATTTTAAGTTATTGTACAGTAATTAAAGCATAAGCATGAATTAAAACCACCAACATATAGGCCTGCTGAAAAAATAATATAACCTGCAACTAGGCCTATAGTAGTTTGCATGCACAATTTGTGTAATTTCTTCTAACATAATGTGAAGAAAAAAATTATGTGAATAATATTCATGTTAGTTAATAGGGCTCACCCAAATTCAATCTTCAGGGGCACTTATGATTATGGTCAATGGGAGAAAATGCGATTTTTGTGTGATTTCAACAAAATTGCACATACTTCAACTAAAAACTCCCCAAAAATCTAATTATTGTCTGATTTGTCATAATATTTCAGCAAAAGAAAAAAAATTAACACCGAATGGCTGAAAACAAGGAAAAACAGAGCTTTTGTGCAGTCCGTCCCTTAGTTGAATCGCTGTGACATTTTTACGTAATAGGTACTTTTATAGCATAATGTTTAAGACCTAATTTTTTTCCACAAATATTGTATGGTGTTTACATCATGTAACAATTTCAAACTAAGCCACATAACATAAGTATGTACTGTACACATTAACCAACAAAATTATCATGCCCAATATGATGCAAAACGGACATACAGTTGCTCATGTATCACTGTTTCAAATTTTAACTTTTAAGTCCCACCCACTTGTTAATATGTATGAAATCACCACCAAAAACATTGGGGCACATATCTGCAGATCCTGAGCTACATGTATCTTTGTACCACACATGGCATGAATCCAGTCCATAGTTTTTGAGATATCGTGTTTACAAGCTTTTTGTTTACATAATCATATTAAGTCCTGCCCACTACGCATATTAATGCATTTTAATATCATGAACATGTACATACCAGCCAACAAAACAGACATGCGGTTGTTAAAATATGAACATTTCCAGATTTGTACATTAAGCTCCGCTTACTCATTAATATGTATTACATCACCAAAATCAATAGGGCACATCTACAGATTATGGGCTATCTGTGTACTAAATGTGACATGAATCCAGTTAACCGTTCTTGGGATACCGTGTTTACAGGCTCTTTTCAGCAAAATCAAATTAAGCCACGCCCACTATGCATATTACTGAAAGTAACGTTTTTACATCATGAACACTTATTTATCATAATTATACCAAATATGAAACAAAACAAACATGCGCTTGTTAAAATATGAATATTTGCAGATTTTTACATTGAGCCTGACTACTCATTATTATGCATAACATGACCACCAAACCAAAGTCAACGGAGCACATCTACAGACCATGGGCTATCTGTGTACCATACATGTATATGACATGAATCCAGTTTACCGTTCTTAAGATACCATGTTTACAAACTCTTTTAAAAAAATTTCCAGAATTTTACATTAAGCCCGCCTACTCATTAATATGCAATACATCACCACCAAAATCAAGAGGGCAAATCTACAGACCATGGGCTATCGGTGTAGTATATATGACATGAATCCACTTTATCATTCTTGAGATACCATGTTTACAAGCTCTTTTTTTAGCAAAATAAGCCCTGCTCACTAAGCATATTAATGAAACTCAACGTTTTTATGTCATGAACATGTACATGTACGCACCAGCTAGCAGCACAAATACACTAAATATGAAACAAAACGGACATGGGGTTGTTAAAATATAAACATTTCAAGTTTTTTACATTCAGCCCCGCCCACTCATTAATATACATGAAATCACCATCAAAAACAATAGGGCACATCTACGGACCATGGGCTATATGCATACCACATATGACATGAATCCAGTGTATCATTCTTGATGACCGCATAGGTTCCTGATGCTATCGCATTGGAACCAATACAAAATATAAAAAACAAAACAATGAAATGAGTAAATTTGAGTTCAGATGCATCATAAAGTATGTTTTTGAGTTGCTTACTTTAATTGTCAAGGCTTATATTTAAGTTTGTCCTTTCTACTTGGGTGGTCGATTACTGACATGAACAATTTGAAGTCTATGCCAGAATCTGTCTACCATATATGGAAATTGAGGTAAAAGGTGAATTAAGCATTATTTTGTTAGGATGATTCTGTGACTGTACATTAATGTTTGTTTGAGGGCTTAACAGCACCACGACAGCAAGGGTAAAATTGTGCCTGAGAGGTTAGATCATTCCAGAGGTAGGAAGAAAAGAAAATAGAGTCTGAGAGAAGTATGGGGTAAGAGCCAGGATGCTGGGATTAAAAGAGGAAGTGCAAGGGTGTAAAAAAAGGAGTAAATGTAGGTAGAAGGGGGTGGTAAAGGAGGATTACATGTAAATATGGTTGTAGATTAAAATTAAGACACCAAAACTCATGTCACATATACATTTGATTACTTCAATTTGCATGCCGAAAAGTTTCTCTTTAAGCCTTACTACACCCGACACCTGAGTTAATTCTGAAAACTCAGGTATGACAATTACCAATCCAACTTCCTGTTCAGTATATTGTGTTTCCTTTCCAAACAATATTTGTTTATCTGCCATTCGCATGCACACCACAACCAAGTAGTCCAAGCTTATTTGTGTGTATAAGATTACAGAAAGCCAGTGCTGAATAATCAGGGCACTTTTGTGATTGAAATCACTCATCTGTGTTAAGTTTTATAGTGGGGGAAATTTGTTTGTAAAGTGGTATAGCTGTGTACCATATGCCTCAGGATATGCCTGCGATGAAGTGTGTATTAACTGTTAATGATTGACAGACATTTCTCCTAAGGAAAGATATTGCTTCATGTGGACAAATTAAAAATCAATGGTGATTACCTATAGAATTGTTAAACTGTTGTGTTGATTAATGTTTTACATGCTTAATTAGCATTATTAATTAGGTGCATGAATTTAGGCAGCAGTGGATGAAAACTGACAAAAGTGGACAGATTCTGATGCAAAAATGTAAGGAAAACTTATAGAAATATTTTGATTTTGTAAACATTAAATTAGTGCATTAATTAATCATTCAAAATACAAACAAAAGTATTATCTTTATTTGTAAGGTTTTTTTTGTAAGGTGTATTTGGCCTCCTTGTTACGCTTAGTCTTTATGCACAACCAGCATGGAGAAAGCGGCAAGAAGTTTGAGAATAATAATACAATTAATTGATAAGCTATTCCATTTGTAAATCAATCTTGCACGCAACTCAATTTTGAATATATCCTTCCATCATGAATAGACGATCGGGTGAGCGCCCGTGAATAGTTTTTGTATCCTTCAATTTAATTGTGAACACCGTTATGAGTACACGAATACACAGATAATCATTTTATACACGGTGGACAAGCAGTACTGGTGGACGGAGAAAATATTTGGCCCAATTTTCGATACAATTGAAAATGCTATTTTGTCACGGTTTTAGGATGTTTAACGTTAGTATTGGGCAATTCCAGAAAATATGTGAAGAGGGGGGTTCAGTAACATACCACTTATATCCACCCTCAATCCAAATCCCAGTGAGCTGCCCCACCCACCCACCTCATCCCAGCGAGCTTCCCACTCACCGACCCCATCCCAGCATGCTGTCCCACCCACGCACCCCATCCCAGCGAGCTGCCCCACACACGCACCCCATCGCAGCGAGAAAATATGTGAAGAAGGGGTTCGGTGACATACAACTTATACCCACCCTCAATCCAAATCCAATCTCAACGAGCTGCCTCACACACCCACCCCATCACAGCGAGCTGCCTCACACACCCACCTCATCCCAGCGAGCTGCCCACACCCACCCACCTTTTTTTTTCCAGTGAGCTACCTCATTCACCCACCCCATCCCAGCGAGCTGCTCCACCCACCCACTCCATCCCAACGAGCTGCCCCACCCACCCATTCAGTCCCAGCGAGCTGCCCCACTCACCCACCCCACATCATCCCAGTGAGTTGAACCACCCACCCACTCCCAATCCCAGCTGACTGACCCAACCCCCAATCCCTCAATCCCAGTCATTTAACCATCTCACCCAATCCCAATCCCAGTCATTTTACCCACCCATTCACCCCTAATCCCAATCTCAATCCTGGTCTTTTACCCACCCACCACCCACCCCCTAATCCCAATCTCAATCATTTCATTCCCACCCACCCCTAATCCCAATCCAATGGTCTCATTTACCACCCACCCACCCAATCCAAATCCAATCCTGGTCTTGTTAACCACCCACCCACCCATCCCTAATCCCGATCCCAATCCTGTTCCGGTCATTTTACCCACGCACCCACCCCTTATCCCAATCGTGGTCTCGTTAACCACCAACCTACCCCTAATCCCGATCCCAATCCTGGTTATTTAAACCCACCCACCCACTCTAAATCTAATCCCGTAACTAGTCATTTTACCCACCCACACACCTTTAATCCCATTCCCTTTCCTGGTCATTTTACCCACCCAACCACTCCTAATCCCATTCCCAGTCATTTGACCCACCCTCCCCTAATCCCAATCCCGGTCTTAATCTTAATCCTCTTTCATTTTACCCACCCACCCATCCCTAATCCCAATCATTTTACCCACCCTTCCACCCTCTTACCCACCCCCCACCCATCCCTAATCCCAATCCTGTTCCCAGTCATTTTACCATGCACCCACCCACCTCTAATCCCAATCCTGGCCATTTTATCCACCCACCCATCCCTAATCCTGGTCATTTTACCCACCCACCTACCCTTAATTTTAATCCTGGTCATCTCACCCACCCACCTACCCCTAATCCCAATCCCGATCATTTTACCCACCCACCCACCTCTAATCCCAATCCCAGTCATTTTGTACACCCACCCACCCTTAATCTCAATCCCCATCATTTTATCCACCCATCCACCCCAAATCCCAATCCCGGTAATTTTACCCAGCTACCCACCCCTAATCCAAGTCACCTTTCACATATTTTCTGGAATTGCCCATTATTTGTCTAAAAATATTTTGAACAGTAAGTAAATTTTTCAACCTTTCATGAATGAACTCTTGATCATTTTGAGAAATGTAAATTGCAGTGTTCTGTTCAACTTGGCCATTTTATTTTGCCAATGGATTGCATAGGGTATGCTATGCTCCCTGGGTAGTACGAATCTTCACACTCCCAACTCATTCGCTCTGAATCTTTGATTTAGAGTTTTAATGATTACATACATAAAAATTTTACATGCTTAAGCAAAATCAATTGGCTTCAACATGTGTTTACAAAAAAAAGTTGTCCAGGAATTCTGGGAAAATTAATTTTGGGTAAGAAGACTTCCATATTTTAACCTGAAACTTGAATTGGTTTTATACCTTGTAAATATCGTTATAACTCAATTGCTTTTCTAAAACGATACACATTTTTTGTTCAAAAATATTAAGTTTTGACAAAAATGTGATACGCACATTAGCATTTTCCCAACCAATAAAAAGATAGGATGTTTGCGTCAGTAGCGTATTGGCAGAAAGAGGGAGGGGGGGGCAGGGGTTGTCCCCATTGAAGCTTTCTGAGAGGGTGCCAAATACTCACAGGGGTGCAAAAATGTCATGAGAATATATTTGTATATACTTTTTATTCTCAACTTCTGTAATTTCTACCATTTACAAAACAAATGTTGTAAATGTTTTCTCTCAAAGCTTTATTTTCACATCCATAACATTAAAATCATCACTGGACCCAAACTAGACACATATTGTAGTCACTGGGATCCCACATTTGAATATTCGTTCAGAAATCTATATAACTATAATTTTAGTAAGGAATTGACATAATTTTAAGCACTTTTCTGCCACCCAAATCACACCGAAAATGCTCAGCTTCCTGAGGCTTGCCCCCATGAGAGCCTATCAGGACATTGATTCTAGATTTGACACAATCTGACAACATTAAGCAATTTTCTGCTACCAAAATCGTGAGAAATGCAGGGCTTCCAGGGGGGCTTTTAACTAGATTTCACACCATTTAATTTTTTTTCTCTGTCATTTAAAATCACGCATATGGCTCACAATCTGACAATATCAAGGTTACTTGCAGGGCTTTAGGGGCTTTTTACTAGATTTCACACCATTTAATTTTTTTTTTTTCTGTCATCAAAAATCACATTTATGGTTTCACATTCAGCCTACCTGCAGTGTTACCTGATGCATAAATTTGACACATTTCAAAACAATTTTCTGCTATCAAAATTACGAGAAATGTAGGGCTTCAGGGAGCTTCACCCCCTGGGTCCGGACCATACCAGAGCTTAATCTAGCATGCCTTCAGTTCTGGGGAATTTTCTTCAAATATCTTTAAAATTCCTTCAAATTTCAGGAAATTTTTAATTTGGGGAATTTTTGTGAATTTTCCTTCATTTTATGAAATTTCCTTATTTTGCAAAAATTTTCTTCAAATTTTAGAAATTTTTCTTTATTTTTCCTATACTTTTGGGAAATTTGCTTAGACTTTTGAGAAATTTTCTCATTTTTGCAAAAATTCTTTATTTTCAGGACATATTTTTTAATTTTGGGAATTCTTTGCTCCCTGGACCTAGTACCAGCACTTTGTCCCTACATTGGTTTAAAGTAATTTTTAAACCGTGCCATTTAAATGGTGCTACCAATTTAGATCTATCAGTCTACTGTATGTTTCCCAATGTTTATTCTTAATATGGGCATTTTTTTGGGGTGGGGAGGGGAAAGGGAGGGGTGCCAAAATGACCTTGCCTCCCCAGTGAAACATGACCCACCAGGCCACTGGCTTGCATAAGGAAATGATTGACATAAATTTGAGTGCGTATCTGAATCGCCTGTGTAACCTTGTGCGTCCTACGTGCGTGTTATCTATGTTGGCGCATACAATTTGTATATATCAATATGTGCGTGTTACTTATGTTGGCGCATACAATTTGTATGTATTAATATTAACAAAAGAACAAGGGCATTGAGGTTATTAAAATTGAATAATTATAATAGTGCGCAACAAAGCAATTATAAATTGTCACGTCTTGTAACAAACAATCAGTGTTTTTTTTTATTGTATCTGCGCCCGTTTTGGCCACTCCTTTTTAAAGTTATACATGCGCATTTGCAACATTTGTTGCAGAAAATTAACAATTTTACCCCTTTTCACAAGGAATTCGGGAAATCTAACGTTACCAAAATGTAAGTTGAAAAAAGTTGTTCAGCTTTAAATTTATGTCTGCATCGTTAAATTAAGGCAAAAGTTAAAGGATGTCGATGTTAATTTTTGACAATAACAACACTTTATTTCCAGCTTTGTACATCAACATCAAAAACATTAACAAAATAATGTATGCATAGGGCCTACGCCTAATTAACAAAATAAATAAACACAACTGCAAAAGGAGGACAAAAGAAGTATAATGGGGCCTACAATTCTTCCATATTAATTCACATACATTCACTCCTTGTAAAACTTATACACATTCATTTGCAACATTAGTTCCAGAAAATTGACAATTTTACTCCTTTTCACAAGGAATTCGGGAAATCTTACATCTTACGTTACCATTAACAAACGTAAGTTGAAAAAAGTTGTTCAGCTTTGTATGTATCGTTACATTAGGCAAAAAATGTCATGCTCTTTTGTGACCACTGTACTGAAGAAGAAGTTAACTATTAGCGATCGTGTCTACTAACTTACTCCCTGGCTAGGTTAGATGTGAAGTTGTCATCTTTAGTCCATACTGCTTCAATGATACAGACTAGTTAAGTTAGCCTAAGCCTAGGCGTAGTTCATTTCCGCGAAAAATTTACTTTGTCGATGAATAATGAGCAACCTGGTTAAAACTTGGCTCACATCGAGTCATATGTACAACTCACCTGTTTGTGTTTTCCAAGGAGATGTTGACTCCCTGCCATCGGTGATTACTGGTCGTTTTAAATTACAGTTACGTTAGCTTTCTTTTAATCATTTGAAAGATGTTGTTGAAACAACACAATTTGCACTAAGCTAGCTAAAGTGGAATAGGACACTGTCACTGATGTTTACGTTACGTGACTTCATATGTTCCCGCGAGCGCGACTGCCAAATGCAACATAAGTTGTAATATATTTTTAAGACCTCTAAGTATGAATACAAAATAAAAATAATAATTGAATTTTATCAAAGGAATTTAATATTATCTATAATTTTCTCACCGAATATAAATATGTTTTTTAAACAATATTTCTTCTCTAAATTTATACAAACTGTTAGAGGCCATAATGGCAGCTTCCTTGACAGTATAACATGTTTAGCTGAAATAGTCTGACAGTGCGACGAAGAAATCACTGTGTTCGTTAATCTGTAACTAACGTTATTCTTTTAAAAGTTTTTAAAGGTAGGCCTAACTTTAAGTATTTTTTAACGGGAAAAAGTGTTTTTCTCGATCGAAGCCCCATTTAACTGTGAGATGATTAACGTTAGGCCGCCTAACGTTAACTGTTAAAGTTAGGCGTAAGATTAACTGTTCTTATCACACACACTGATCCTTTTCTGACTAAGGATTCTCCTGGATCCTCTTCTGTCAGCTCAAAGCTTGTATTTATGCTGAATGTATCTTGTCTAGTTGGATTAATCTTGTCTAGGTGTTGTCATTACAAACATCTTAAGCCTTCTAAACAGTGTACTTTAGCAGCTGCAACTTGTAAGGGCAAATTTAAAATAGGGATGCTTGGTTTATTGAGAAGAAAGTTTTGCTATCTTGGTAGAGAGGTTGTTCTTAATTTGTATAAGCAGTTAGTCAGGCCTTACCTTGAGTAACAGGTTTGGAGTCCCTTTTATGAGAAGGATAAGTTCATTTCTGATTTTGGAGCAGATTCAGCGAAGAGCCACTAGACTTATTCCCGAAGGAAGAAATTAATCTAGGTTGCGAATTCTTGGTTTGACCACGCTTGAATTGAGAAGTGTATTTGGCGATATGATTCAGGTTTCTAAGTTCCTATCTGGTAGTGATGCTTTGACTTCCTGTTATTTCTTGCATGTTTCAGCTAATCCATATGTGACACGTGGTAACACTGCCAGTTTGAAGTTGACCAAAAGTTTTCACTGATACATTATTCAGCATTTTAGCTTTTCGCAAAGAGCTGTTAATGAGTGGAATGGTTTGCCTGAGTGGGTAGTTAGCTCCAATTCTTTTCACAATTCCAAGGTCAACATTGATAAGTTCTTTACTAATTCAGTCTGAGCGTTATTGATTTTTTTTTTGTGGTAGTGGTGGTGTTAGTTTGGCTTTTTATGGGGTCACTAGCCCTTCTTAGCCTGTAATCTTGTTATTTTATTTTTAATCTGGATCCATTGTACTATAGCCTGGTTTTTCCAATGTTATGTGTGTTATGGGCAGTTCCAGAACTAGAAAATATGACATGGATTGGGATTGGGGGTTGGGGGTCTGTGAACTGGGATTCGGGGGGGACTGGGATTTGGGGGAGGGTGCATGAACTGGGATTGGGATTCAAGGGGGAGGGGCGGTCCGTGAACTGGGATTGGGATTTGGATGGGGGGCATGAACTGGGATTGGGATTCAGGAGGGGGTCCATGAACTGGGATTGGGATTCACTTCTGTCCCGATGCGAGTCTTGCCGAGTTCCCGGGCGGTGGGATCCATGAACTGGGATTGGGGGCTGTGAACTGGGATTGGGATTTCTTTTGTACATTGCTCAGTTGGGACAGTGAACTGGGTTTGGGATTCAGGGGGAGGGGGTCTGTGAACTGGGAATCACGGGGTGGAGATTTCAGCAGGATTGATTGGGATTGGGATTCTGGTTCAAGCCTCGGTCAGGTCTAACCAGTTTTTCTACAGTTATGCAGACAGATACGCTGACCATGAAAGCGTAAGTACGAAGTATGAAAGCGTAAGTACAAAAGATATGGGTCTCACTGGGGGCCAAATCATCCAGACAATATCTTTTGCAAAAACAGATTATTCAAAAGAAAAGCTGGTACAAGAGGAATTAAGGGGCCTTCTACCAGAAAAGGATCTGTAAGAATCTGCGGCACCTCTTCTATAGCTATGGTACTTGTTGAAACCCAGTTGCCTCTGCTCTAAAGCTAATTAACCAAATTAAATTATTAAAGCAGGTCTCAATATCTTCATGTTAGTTATAATATATGGATTCCTTTGAATACTTGTATAATCCCATCTCACTGCTACATGTAATCTCACAACAGCTTTTAAAAGATAAGGCATTGGAACCACACAGCCTTTTGGTTTTCTGGTTACAGTAATAATCTTGTTAGTTTTTAAGTGACTGGTGATAAACATATGACTGAAAAGTTGAAATAGAAGTTCATGATGTTGTAATAACTAAGCTTGTGTTTTTTGTGCCTCTTTCTATAACAGTTTGTGTATTTAAACAGAGTGAAGGCATTTCTTGGACAGTGGATAACTATTGTGGAAGTGTCGTGTCCCTTGTGTGTGCAATGTGTATTGCCACACCTCATAGACCTGACATTGTTTGTGATTCATGTATCTATCAAAGCTGACAACTATAGATTCATAAGATCATCCAGCTTTTAAAGGAATATGCCCATGTTTTTTTTTGTAACCTATCATAAGAAAGATACATTTTGTAGAAACAATTTAGTACAAAAATCATGTTGATATGTTATTCCTACCAGAAAATATTTAAATTTTAGGGTTCACAATAAATGCCAATAAACGAATAGGAAAGGCTCAGTATGACATCACAGCAACACATTCTCCCACAAAGTTGATGTATTTCATTAAAATCTATCATCCTTTTTTAGTAAAACCTGCTAGAACAAAAGAAATTAATGAAAGTTACAGTAGGTAAATATACCCTACTTAATAACTTTTGGAAAATTGTTTGTAATCATACAGAAACAAGCAATTAAATGTTCAAAGAAATACATTAATATTTGGAATTGAATTGCCTCTATGACATCATTAAATACGAATTCATCATACTGTACACAAACTTTAAAATGCAATTGGGAACTCTTTAAAAATCCATATCTCCTGAACGGAATATGATATTAACCTGATTTTTGTACCAAATTGGCTCTAAAAGTATGCTCTTTCAATTAATGTTTTCTCAAAAACAATGGGAATATTCCTTAAAAAGTTCTAGTGAATTTTTGTTTTTATCAGATGGCTTATCATTGGAGGATAATCTGCTCACAATGCTTCCAGGTTGTTACAAGATGTCCAAAAAAGTCAAAACAGCCAGATTATCCAATATACGGCTGTATTGTAAGTGATTGTCAGTTTTTATTGCATGTCAGTATGTAAGCATCAAAGAATGTTTTTAACAATAATTTAGTGTACAGTATTTCATGACATATTAGAGCCAAAGAAGGGAGATACTATATAATCCTTTTCGTACACCTATCTGGAATTAATTTGTTTAATTTGATGGATTTTTTATCTTCAGATCAGTTTACAACAACATATACATAAATCATAGCAAGAAGTTTGGACAATGGAATATTTTAAAACATTTTGTAAGAATACACGAGTATACAACACACACTTAGCTATAAACATGTGATGTGGTAACTAACTGAAAGAAGATAAAGGATCAGAAATAAGTACTCTTTTCCAGTCTGGCCTTTGAAAAGAATATATTAAATAGAAATGCAGCCCCCTTCCCCTGCACACCTGCCCCTTCACACCCCTAATACAACAGCCGACGAACAATTCCACATACACCTCCTGTGTGCATCAGCACCCCCTCCCCAAAGGAAAGAAATACAAACAAAAATTACATGCAAAGAAACAGATAGTATATATGGAAAGGATACAAATCTAAATATAATTGAATTATCATTATAATTGAGCGTATTATCATTCTTTAATGATTTTAAAACATCTTATATAAGAATAACAAGTAATGGAACTAAAATAACCAAACTATATATACTGCAAAATAAAGCAAGCCCAATGGAATACTGTAGCAAAAACAAATCAAAATCTATTCCTAAGGTTTGTAGCAAATGTATAAGGTTGTTTTCTAAGTTGGTAAAAAAATTTAAGCTAACTGCAAATTGTAATGATGCTTTTCGTAGAGTTTGACATATAATCTTGAAATTAATTAATTTTGGATCTAGTATGTTGTGGTCTGTGACATAAAAAATGTAATAAGCAAGACGTTCCTTCGTGGCACTGCATTATTTTTATCTAAAAAATCATTTTAATATACATCATTAAAAGGTTTGTATGTTGTTGATATTGAAAAGTGGGGACAACACAAATACTGTATATATTGTTAAAATTATCACAAAGTGAGATATGATGTAATTAAATACATAATGGCAATATGCACGTTTAATTCATATTTAGATGCTTATACAGTAAAGTGGAGTGATTTATTTGTTGAGAATTATGACATAAACATTCATCTCTTCAATTTTGCATGTTTTATTTCCAGCAATAAAAGGAAAACCAACCTTACAAGAAACAGACATTTCAAAAATCAGGAATATTGGTATAATGGCTCATATAGATGCTGGGAAAACAACAACCACTGAAAGAATGTTATTTTATTCAGGGACCACCAAGCATTTGGGAGGTAAGTTTATATTTTTTCCAGCAGATTATTCACTATTAGATCAATCAGGCATTGGTTTGTTAAGTGGAAATGACATTATCAAATCAAATCACGATCTTATTTTATAAGCTAGGGGCGTGTGCCTAAAAAGTTCAAACATTTGTGTTGAGTTGTAGTCTTATTGACACCCTAGGTGATTATCATTTTAGATGTTGACGACGGTGATACAGTGACTGACTACATGAGCCAAGAACGAGAGAGGGGCATTACCATCACATCAGCCGCGGTTACACTTTTTTGGAAGGACCACAGAATCAATCTCATTGACACACCAGGTTTGATAAGTTTCAGTATATTCATGTTTGAAAGATTATCAGTGAATTAAAGATTTTTGTCATATGCATGCACTCAGTATATATGAGCAATTGGCCAAAATTCATTATTCTGCAGACCATGATGATGACACGTTTCTTGCAAGTGGCATTTCTGATTATTTTTTGATGTGAATATTCACTTCAATTGTTATCGTTTATTTAAAAGTTAAAAACTTGTTTTCCTTGACTTCTCAATGTTGGCGTAAAAGTGATGACTGATACCTTGTTGGAAAGTAGAATATTTCTTTATAGGAATATGTAACCTAAAAGTAGAGAGGGGCACTTGGAAGTAGAGAGGGAAATCCAATTTTCTGCATTCAAGCAAAATCACAACAAAGAATACTAAAGATGAAAAACACCCTGATAGTATTTCCACTGTTTGGCATTTCTCAAACAAAGAGAAGTAATAAATAACAAAGAATGAAAGAAATGTAATTATATATATACTTTGGTGCATGGCTTATTGAGATGATAAATTGCAAGCGGCACACATTTCTTGACATTTTGAAACCTCTGTGGATGAAGCATTTCATGTGTCTAGCATTTATACTTACATGCCCAAGCTGGTGTGCCACTCAATAAATGTTGCTGTGAATTTTCATGAATGTGCTGATATAAATGTTATTTTCAGTTTTATGTATTTTACAGGTCATGTTGATTTTACTGTGGAGGTAGAGAGATGTTTGCGCGTACTAGATGGCACTATTGCAGTTTTTGATGCCTCTGCTGGTGTTGAGGTATGTATAGAATTGTGTTGTCAGGACATGGCTCTATTACATATCGATTATCGTGGAGAAAAATATCGCGATATATTGTATATCGCGATACTTTTCAAGAAAACTGACTCACGACACAAATTGTTAATATCACTAACGTTATAAGAACATGGAGTTACAATTTACTCCATGATATGATGAACGCAATGAAAAATGATTTGCAGGTCTAGCAGACGACATGATTGCGTGATTATTATGTTCATCACGCATGCATCACTCATGTGTTTGGCAATTCAGCCAACGTGACCATGGATCATCAAAGTGAGAGCCTGAGGGGCACATTCTGGACCAATTTTTTGTTCTTTTTGCCAACTTACATTGGCGCATGCCAGTGTGTGGTGATAGAGCACGATTTTTATTTAGTTGTTTTAATGTTTCACGATTATTTTACACCTTTTTAATGGCCTAAACTTGACTTTTAGATTTAGGACCTTAACGTTAGAATTGTGACATACGAAATAGCCTAACCTAGTTTTCGTGAAAATTTCCTAGTTGAGTATTTCTTAGTTTTGGTATCCCGATATGTCGCGAGAGGCATATTTTATATCGTGGGAAAAGAGATATCGCAATATCGTGATAATCAATATGTCATGACAGCACTAGTATACAATTGACTTTTTTATTATTTTATCTTCTATTTTTGGTTCGCATGAGACGCATAATGTGAACCTATGTAAAGGCAATTTTGTCCATCCGGCTGTCCATTTGGCGGCCACTGTTTTTTTCTGAGATTTCCTCAGAAATGTTAAAGTTTTTTGAGAATTCCTCAGAAAATGTTAAAGTTTCTTTAGATATCCTTATGGGAGATTATACACTCCTTACAAAATGTCAGTTTTTCAGAGACACTTAAGACAGGATTGAAGACTACAGTAGTTTCCTAAAAAGTCTACAAAACATTTGATATTTCCTTTGAAGATAACTGTAAAATGATATAATTTTCCAATATTCTCCAGAGATCCTCAAGTGTCTCTCTTGTAGCACTTGAGATTAAAAATCCTTAAAATTCTTTAAAATATTTGGGCACCAACAGTTGTATCAGGCATGAATATTAAACTCTGCCTTCATTATTGTGGTCATTTGCATAAATTTGCTACAGTACGTGAACTGATCAGACTGTGAATGCATATGGATATAGGGAGGGATGACATATGGGACATGGATGGGGGCCATGCGGGACATATAATATAATATATACCATGTGATATACACCAAGGGCTATATTGATGCCGCCTTTTATTTTTCTTATTCATCAACTCATTTGCATATAAGTTATTATATGAACTGACACTTTCATACATAGTATGCTCAATCAAGGACTGATAGCTAGGATGAGACTTCTTATGGAGCCTATAGGATGTAATGTGGGACATGGGGTGGGATGCCATGTGGGACATGGGGTGGGATGCCATGTGGAACAGGGTGGAATGCCATGTGGGACATGGTGGGGTGCCACGAGTAACACAGTGTGACATAGGTTGGGATGCCATGTGTGACATAGGGTAGGATGCCATGTGTGACATGGGGTAGGAGGCTATGTGGGACATATGATGGAATGCCATGTGGGACATATGGTAGAATGCCATGTGAAACATACTGTATGGTGGAAGGCCATGTGGGAGATATGGTGGAATGCCATGTGGGACATGGGATGGGATGTCATATGGGACATGAGGTGGGATGTCATTTGTGACATGGGATGTGGGACATAGGATAAAATGCCATGTGGGTCATAGCATGGGATGCCCTGTGGGACATGATGGAATGCCACATGGGACAATGGATGGGATGGGATGTCATGTGGGACATGGGTTGGGATGCCATGTGGGACAAGGGATGGGATGTCCTGTGGGACAAGGGATGGGATGTCCTGTGGGACATGGGGTGGAATGCTGTGTGGGACATGGAATGCCATGTGGGATTTAGTGTAAGATGCCATTTTTATATTTGACTGGGTCTTATGATATGGGTGTCAATTTGCATGGGCATGCGAACCATGATGGTATTTACTGTTCTAGTCTTTTAACTCATTGACATTGACACAATATAATGAACAGCAAACTTGGTTGCTTCTTTTAACCAGAAATTTTAGTGACGCTTTTATTATGCTTACTGAAGTAACGAGTGCGAGTGTGTCTTCACTCCTTACAAGACATGGGATGTCATTGGGACATTGGGAGGGATACCATGTGGAACATATGGTGGGACATATGGTGGGACATATGGTGGGATGCCATATGGGACATCAGGAGTGAAGCCACTGATGCTGGACACAGGGAGGGATGCCATGTGGGACATTCTGTAGGGAGGGATGTCATGTGGTTGGATTAATGTGGGACATTCATGTAGGATGGGATCCATGTGGGACGAAGGGTGGAATGCCATGTGGGACATGGTGGAATGCCATGTGAGACATACTGTATGGTGGAATACCATGTGGGAGATATGGTGGAATGCCATGTGGGACAAAGCATGGGATGGGATGTCATGTGGGACATGAGGTGGGATGTCATTTGGGACATGGGATGTGGGACATAAGGTGGAATGCCATGTGGGTCATAGGATGGGATGCCCTGTTGGACATATGATGGAATGCTACGTAGGACAAAGGATGGGATGGGATGTTATGTGGGACATGGGGTTGGATGTCATGTGGGACATGGGGTGGGATGCCATGTGGGACAAGGGATGGGATGGGATGTCATGTAAGACATGGGGTGGGATGCCATGTGGGACTTAGTGTGAGATGCCATTTTTATAATTGGTTGGGTCATATGATATGGGCGTCAATTTGCATGGGCATGCGAACCATGACAGTATTTACCGTTCTAGTTCATATTTCCTGGCAAAACTTGATCTATTGGTGCATGAAATCCAAGATAAAGAAAAGATTCAGTGCAATTCCTGTTTTAAGGGGGCAAGCAAAATCCTCTCTACTCCCACAGGAAATTCCAACAAAAAAGGCAGCAAAAAAGGTGATCCTAGGGCCGCATTAAAAATGTGTCCTAAACTTGATCAGTTACAGAAACTGGTCGGGTGATCATATTACGTACCCCCATTTCCGATTTGCATTACTTGCTTACCTGTGCATTAAATTATAGGATACAGTTTCCAAGCTCCACAACACGATTCATGCATAAGTGATTAAACTAACTTGAATGATTGTTAGGCATGTTGTTGTGTCTGGAAATTATCCTGCTATGCTTGAAAGTCCATATTACTTTTGTGGATTTTTCCAATTAGTGGAGGTGAGATGCATCATTAGAGAGCTATACCCAATTTGGACAACTTTTCAATGCGGCGGCTAGATTATCAACATAATGTGCTGGTAGATTAATAAGTTCATAGCAAAGATAAATGAAAATTAAGCACAATTTTGCAAGAATGAGAAAATATTATGTAGATAAAATACTCTACTTCCCCTAGAAAATGTTGGTCCTATGCATCCATGGCATAATTTGTATTGTTATTCATTATAAGAAATGCAAAGCTTTTTTCACCAATTTTCATCTGGTACACATGAGAAACCTTTCTTTTGTTCAACAGGCCCAGTCCATCACTGTCTGGCATCAGGCAAATCGTTATCAGATTCCTCGAATAGCTTTCTTGAATAAGATGGACAAGTTTGGTGCAGACTTTCAGTACAGTGTAAATTCCATCAGGGAAAAATTGCATGCTGTTCCTCTTGTGATACAGGTAGGTACAAATAAAGATTTGAAAAAGGTACAAAATGTCAAGAAATTTTACTAAAAGGTCCATTTTTTAAGGCAAAGACACTTTTTTTTTTTTTCTCTTCAGTCAAATTTAGCCTCCAAACAGTTTGAAGACTGCTAGTTTGACACAATTTTGGCATTTTTTTACTCCATGAGCAATTTGTTTCATTCTACGACCACCCCAATCCAAAAGGCTGGCTACACTCCTGAAAGTGTATTTATAAAATGAATACCACATGTAGATTGACTGACCAAATATGCTAGATGGTCTAAAACAGATCAAAAATTGCAAAGCATCCTAATTAAATTGACGGAACTGGTGAGAAAATCTTCATTTTGGAGTTAATCTTTAGGTCTAGTGGCGGATCCAGGATGTTTTCATGGGGGAGGCACCATTTGACTTGAGTGTATTTAAAAGATATTTCCTATATTCAGTGCTTCTTCCTTACTTCTTTATAGGCTCCTATTGGTGCAGAAAAGTCTTTCACGGGTATCATTGACTTTGTTACCATGGAAACAATTTCATGGCAACAAGGATCAAAGAGAGATGGTGATGGTTCTAAGTATGAAAGAAATGTGATCGGAGAAAAAGATGGAGTTTTATGGGAAGAAACCGTCCGTGGAAGACACCATCTAGTAGACAGTTGTAAGTTCATGGATTGGTTTATTGACTATAAAATTACTCAGCTTTATGGAGATTTGTACTCTACAATGCTACTTACTAAAAGATTGTACGGTCAGCTACAGAGAACATGGGTGAAAGATCTATGGAAAGGTAGCAACAACTTGATCTTGAGTGGAAGAACATAGGCTATAATATGAAAATCTCATCAACTCATCAAAATCACCTAAAAATTGACAGCTTTTTAAATTTTAAGGCCTTATTATAATTAATTTGGCAAATTTGATTGAAATTTTGTTACATCGATACGGGAAAACCAATGAATTTCTTTATATTAACTTATTGTTTTTCAATCCTTCGCATTTTGAATTTTAAAGGCCTTATTATAATCAATTATGAAATTTAAAGAATTACATTGAAGGTTTAGCTGTTCTCTGTTTCATACATCACAACTTTTACATTCATTCAAAATTCTCCAAACTTTGATTGGTTGTAACTCAGCAACTATAGGTGCTTTATGATCGATATCAAATTATTTCTACCTGTCTATATACTTTTGAATTACCTAAAAACATAGATCAATCACATGATTGGTGGGTTCTATGTAGGTGATATTTATATTAATAGAGGGATTTCATCAGGTGACTCTTAAGTCAACTGGACTCCATTTTGCAGGGGACCGGCTTCGTTGCGTTTCACACGTCTTCACACAGCTCAGTCACATCACACGTACAACAAACATACTACATGCTATCCTACCAGTACTAGTTCAGCGAATTTTACTGATTGCATTTTTTTGCTCGCTTCCGATTTTACTTCATATATTCCTTAAGTAAGTTATATTTTCACCGGGCATACGAAGAGTAACTTTAACGTTAATGCCATCTGATTGTTCGTCACTAAGAGAAAGCTTACATACCCGATAAAAAGTGCTCGCTGCAAATTCTAATGTTAGTTTGTAAGGTCTACTGTAAGTTGAAAGCCGTTGCGTTGTACAGCAGAAACCCACTTCAAACGTCGATCAGGATCCGATGGAAATCGAGAAAATGTCTTTTTATTCCCCCCGCACACATCTATTAGTGCAACCAACGGCACAGCAAGATTCCAGCATAATTATCTTACAAAAATAATCTTACATAACAAGATGCAAACGTATGTAAGTCTAATTAAGTGTACAGCAGACGACAGTGGTTTTGACCGACAAAATGGCGATGCAGACAAAGTCACGTGATTTTGTGATGTCAGCTGAAACACCCTTTTTGGAATTATCACTGAATGAAGCATTTTTATTCTGTAATAACACAGGATGATGAGATGTTGAAACCAACTCAAGGGTGTTGTTTGTCTTTTCTTTGTTACAGTTATCAGATAGCGATGACACTTTTGCAGAAGAAATTTTAGAGAAAGAAACATATGACCCTCTAAGTATATCATCAAATTCAGTAAGTATCCAACATTGATTGATTATTTGTGTCTTTGCTTGAAGCAGGGATGTTTCTTCTTGAAAATGATTTGAAGCAATGCTAGTAAATCTTTGAGATATGAACGTTCATCATGCAGACTGTGATATACTTCCTGCTAGTACAGCTTATTATTACTAAATGTCTTCAGAAAATCAGCTCAGAAAATAAAAAGCTACCTCTTCCTAATGGTGATGTGTGAATGTTGCATTCTTAAAGTAGTGGTCATTTTCATTGAACTGCTTTCACCGTTTTGTATATAATCCATTGAAGAAAATTGAAGCAGGCTTTGTGGTAAAGCATCCACTTATTTAAGCTGGGGAATCAGGTTATTTTTAGGTTGGGTCATACTAGACAATCTTGAACTGGGACCTGTTACTTCTTTTGTGATAACAATTTTGTTTTTAGGGTACAAAACATGGTATTCATGCCGATAAGTTTCTCCTAAAAGCCTATACCCGCACCCGACAAATGAGTTAATCCTGAAAACTCAGGTATGACAATTACCAACCCGACTTCCTGTTCAGTATATTGTCCTTCCACTCAAAACAATGACTGTTTATCTGTCATTCCCATGCACATCACAGCCAAGTAGCCCAAGGCTATTTATGTGTATACGATTACACAAAGCCAGAGCTGAATAATCAAGGTACTTTTGTGATTGAAATCACTCATCTGTGTTAAGTTTCATAGTGGGAGAAATTTGTTTGTAAAGTGGTGATAAAAATAGCTGTGTACCGTAATGCCTGAGGTAATAATGTGCATTAACCATGAATGATTGATGGACCATTTCTCCGAAGGAAGATATTGCTTCATGTAATGTGAACTTCTTCGGAGAAGGAACAAAACTTTCAAAAAATTAATTATGGAGCTGAAAAAATCTATGGTTCTGGCGGTTATAACCACGAGAAAATCGGAAATTCGCTGGAAGAAGTTTTATATATTTTTTATTAGATTTCTTGAGTAAACAACAGTATATGTGATAAATATGTGCTCTAAACTGTCCCCTCAGTAATTGTGCGATAAAAAGTACATTAATTGCAAAAGTGGGAAGTATGTAAAGATATATTCACTACATGAATATTATTTCTGTCGTGATTTTTCATGGGAAGATTTTTTTATTCAGAACCATGAGAAAATTTATAATTAATTCCCAACTCCAATTAGTTAATATGTATTAAAAAGCTTTTTTTTTTAAAATGTCTTATCCTTGCTAAGAAACAGGTGTATACTTGCTCATTTCTGTAGATACATAGTGCAATAAGAAGAGTTACTCTTTCAAACAAGATGGTTCCAGTTTTATGTGGAAGTTCCCTAAAGAATAAAGGTGTTCAAATGCTGATGGATGCTGTTAATCTTTACTTGCCAAGTCCAGCTGAGAGAAACAAAAGCTAGTGTAAGTTTTTATCCAAATTACAGGCCAAACTTAAAAATTGTTTGCTTGCTGTATCTTACTGATCTAATAAAATCTAAAATGATCTAATAATACTAAAAACATTTGTTTTTAATTTGCCAATGTTTAAGTATGTAAAAGGTATACGGAATAACATTTTTGGCAGTACGGTATAGCTTTGCCTTTCTGATTTACCATCCCTGGTTCATTGTCTGGGGGTCTGCAACCAGTGCTTCACAACTGGTTAATAAAACATCCGTGTAAAGCTTTTCCTTTCTGATCTATTGTCCTGGGTTCATTCCCCTGGGGGTCTGCAACCATGCAGTGCTTCACAACTGGTTAATAAAACATCCGTGTAAAGCTTTGCCTTTCTGATCTATTGTCCTAAGTTCAATCCCCAGTGGGTCTGCAACCAGTGCTCCACAACTGGGTAATAAACAATCTGTGTAAAGCTTTGCCTTTCTGATCTACAGTATCATCCTGGGTTCAATCTCCAGTGGCTGCGCAAGCAGTGCCTCACATCTGGTTAATAAAACATTCGTGCAAAGCTTTGCCTTTCTGATCTTTCATCCCGGGTTCAGTCACCAGTGGGTCTGCAACCAGTGTTCCACAACTGGGTAATAAAACATCTGTGTAAAGCTTTGCCTTTCTGATCTACTGTATCATCCTGGGTTTAATCCCCAGTGGGTCTGCAACCAGTGCTCCAGAACTGGTTAATAAAACATCTGTGTAAAGCTTTGCTTTTCTGATTTACAGTATCTTCCTGGGTTCAATCCCTAGTGGCTGTGCAAGCAGTGCCTTACAACTGGTTAATAAAACATTCGTGCAAAGCTTTGCCTTTCTGATCTTTCATCCCGGGTTCAGTCACCAGTGGGTCTGCAACCAGTGCTCCACAACTGTTTGATAAAACATCTGTGCAAAGATTTGCCTTTATGATCTATCTTCCTGAGTTCAATCCTCAGTGGGTCTGCAACCAGTGCTCCACAACTGGTTAATAAAACATCCATGTAAAGCTTTGCCTTTGTGATTTATCTTCCTTGGCTCAATCCCTAGTGGGTCTGCAACCAGTGTTCCACAACTGTTTGATAAAACATCCATGTAAAGCTTTGCTTTTCTGATCTCTCCTCCTGGGTTCAATCCCCAGTGGGTCTGCAACCAGTGCTCCACAACTGGTTAATAAAACAGCTGTGGGCATCTTGATGTAAATACTCCAATGTCAATGTCAGGATGTTGTAAACCTTGTTAAACCTAATTGGTTTGAGAAAATTGTATCAAAGCAAAAAAAACAAGAGTTTCAAGAATGGTCTTGCCACTTGAGTACCTCCAATAATTCAGACACAGTTTAGTGTGATTTTTTGTTTTTTCAAAGGAATTACTTTTAAAGAGAGTTGCAACTTTTGTAGTAGAATATTGATCCATATTCTCTTATGCTAGAAATGTGAGTAAAGCATATAGTTATTTAAAGATGCTTTATAACATCGAGAGTATGTATTCTACAAAAAAGATGTTTCTAATGAAAAAGAATGTTTAAAGAATAGTTCCACAAATATGGATTGATAAGTTTGAGATGTGACTAAATCTAAAGAAGCGTACAAGCATAGTATATCTGTTCACTAATACAGGCGAAAAGGTTAAAAAGCATGATCAAGTGCCATGACAAAATCACTGTGGCTCATGGGAGCCCATAAAAACATTTCCCAGTATTTTTCACAAGCCCCTTACATGTATATCTAGATTTTGTGCAGGCCCCAGAGCTCAAATTTGCTTATGCTGCACATTGGAATCAACTGTAATTATTACTAATGAATATGGTTATGGAATGAATTGCCATTTTACATCAGCCCTTCCATTACTATTGGTTCCTTTTAAAAGAATTTAAAGACTTACTTAATGTCTAAAGCTTTTGTCAATGTTCAATGATTGTTGGTATGTTTGATAATTATTTTGTATTTTTGTATTTATTGTATGGCGCCTTGAGCACCTAGTTTAGGTGGTTTGTGCGCATTATAAGTCTTATAATTATTATTCTTCTACTTATTGTTTTTATTATTATTATTCTTATTCTTATTTTTCTTATTCTTATTCTTATTCTATTCTTATTCTTCTTCTTCTTATTATTATTATTATTCTCACTCTTATTATTATTATTATTATTATTATTATTTATTATTATTATTATTATTATTAATTATTATTATTATTATTATTATTATTATAATTATTATTATTATTCTTATTCCTATTATTATTATTATTCTTATTCTTATTATTATTATTATTATTATTATTATTATTATTATTATTATTATTATTATTATTATTATTAATATTATTAATATTAATATTTTTATTCTTATTCTTATTCATTCATTCATCATTATTGTTATCATCATTATCATCATTATCATCATCATCATCATCATCATCATCATCATCATCATGAATGGAGACATAAAGTCTGATACAATCCTTATTTCATATATAGAGGATTCAAATCTAAACCAACTACAAAAATTAAACTAAGTCAAAATCTTATTCCTATCTCAAGTTATTCATGTTTAAAGTTGACACATAGAGGCTGCCTTTTTGTTCAAGTCTGTAGTGAAATCTTCTGTATGATGACACAATTTCCCCAACAGGGACAAAATCATTATAATGTATTTTCTTTATAACATTTAATAAAGTTTTTATTCCAAAATGTTGTAATTCAAAGTTTTAATACCATGTTTGATAATTTTATGAGTGCACAAAGATGTCCATGACCCTTACAAAAGGAAAACATTTTTCATAGGCTAGAAAACTTGAGATAGATTATAAAGAAATACAAGGAAATCCAACATCTTGCTAGGCCAATAAAATCATTTTCTGCATGTTTTAAAATCAAAATGTCAGCTCCAATAGTAGTAGCTGTTAATAATTTTAAAATTTTAATAATTACAAAAAATATGTTAGATTGCTTTGGGAGGTATGAAAAGTAGTCAGAAGATTTGTTATTTTTAATTCTATTATATGAAATAAGGAATGTGCCAGACTTTGTCTCCTTTAAGTAATTGTCCAATGACACGGGTATTAAAAATAAAACTTGTTATTTTAAAATTCCAAAGACCTATTGATCAAGAGCTCCATTAACTTTCCTGACTAAAATGCAAAAAGTAATATGTTTTTAGTATAAATGTATGCCATACAGAGCTCTGAAACAATCCATCACGTTCTCCTTGCTTGCCCCCTGTATAACCTTCCCAGAGCTTCCCTCGCCCCCCACAACTCAATTGCTGCCTCAATCTCCTTCCTCATCATGCTTCCCTCTACAACCATATTTAATTCTTCTCTTCACCCCTCTCTACTTTTTTTTTTTTTCAACCATGCACCTCCTCTCTTGATTACAGCTTTCTGACTTTTTGTTCTTGAATTTTTCTCATTCTCCCCCTGTTTTCTTTTCTTCCTACCTCTAGAATGATCTGACCTCTCAGGCACAATTTGACCCTCGTTGTCGTGGTGCTGTTAAGCCCTCATCAAACAAACAAACAAACTGAAACAATGTAGGGATACTTAATCATGTATGAAAAGAACAAGAACAAAAACTGCAAGCATATATTTAATTCATTTCAATTAAATGCATTTTCTTGCTAATCGTTTATTATTGCTTCTCTTCAGGCAGTTATATAAAGACGACCTTTGTGCCTATGCGTTTAAAGTCATTCATGACAAGCAGAGAGGGTCATTGGTTTTCCTAGAATTTACTCGGGTACCATCAGAACACAAAAAAGTCTACATAATGCTAACCAGAACTGCACGTAAGTTTATTTTGTTTGGAATCTAAATTTATGAAAGTTGTTTTGTTAGATTTGTTATGGTTTCATAACATTTCTAGAAGAAGAATTGTGTTTTAATGTCATTGTAATAAAAGCTTTCCTTATTCTTCATCTTCTAACATATGTGGATGGGCTAGTGTGGGGTGGGGAGTGTGGGTGTGGGAATGGGGGGGGGTGTGGGGGAGAGTGAAATGTGTGGGTGTGGGGTGGCGAGTGTGGGGTGGGGAGTGTGAGGTTGGGTGGCGGAGTGTGGGGTGGCCGAGTGTGGGGTGGCCGAGTGTGGGGTGGCCGAGTGTGGGGTGGCCGAGTGTGGGGTGGCCGATTGTGGGGTGGCCGAGTGTTGGGTGGCCGAGTGTGGGGTGGCCGAGTGTGAGGTGGGAATGTGGGTGGCCGAATGTGGGGTGGCCGAGTGTGGGGTGGGGTGGGGTGGCCGAGTGTGGGTGGCCGAGTGGGGGTGGCCGAGTGTGGGGTGGCCGAGTGGGGGTGGCCGAGTGTGGGGTGGAGGAGTGTGGGGTGGAGGAGTAGGGGACAGATGAGGAATGTTCTGGGAAAACTCACACTTACAAGTTCTCTCCGAGCTTCTCGCGGGTTTTCTTTCCTTAGCCTCCTTTTCTTTATTTTAACTTATTTTGTACTTAATTATCCTCTCAAAATGTTTTCATTGTAGGTTTTCTTTGTAGCTGGTTTATGTAATGTATTTATGTTACTTTGTGTTTATCTCAGTATTCCTACACATTCCATGTTTGTATATTAATGTTATGCAAAAAAATTGGCTAAAATAAATGTTGTTATTGAAAAAAAGATAATATTTATATTCTAACACTAGGAAGGCAACATAAAAAAAATCATTAGCTAAAAATGAGGTTATAGTCAGAAAATTGCACACATTTACTATAGTCAGAAAAGTGCACATCTTTACTAGTGGGTCATTCTCCAGCCTGTCACATCCATTATGTAATGGAGAATGGCCTTAAGTAGACCCCTAGGGTCGTTTTCCAGCCTGTGGCATGCATTACATAATGGAGCATGACCCAAAGTAGACACCTAGGGTCTCCCAGGGGATGGCCATTCTCCAGCTGTAATATCCATTACATAATGGAGGATGGCCCTGCATGTTCACTTTGAATTGTTTTGCATGTACTATTTGATCAGGTTTGTGTTTAATGTTAGTATCTGATAGTGAAATTTTTGAAACCCTAATTCATTTTAAAGGCCTTCATTTGTCAGTCATTTTCCTTGATTTTTGTGCAAGAAATATTTGTATGTGCAACAACAACAACAACATTCAACACACAAGAGCTTGAACTCAAGTATATCTACAGAGAATCAATTGTCTGATAATTGCAAATATGGTTTGGAAGATGCTCATTCAATCAAAAGTTATTATGATGGATCACAGGAAAATTTTACTATGACATATTGAGAACTTGTGTGGTATATTCATTCAGAGTATACTTCCATAATCTAATCTATACATACATATTCACAAATTTCATGAATTGTCATGTTTTACATCTATTTGTAACTGACACACCATGATGAAATAACCATCCCTTACGAGGAATGGTCCATCAATCATTCATGGGTTTTGCACAAAGTCCTCCCAAGCATATAATGTATATTTTTATTTAGGCTCCGCCAAGGACTAATCTGATTCGCATCATTGAACAGCAGTTAGGTGGCTTGAGCCCAAGATGAATGACCTATTGTGTACAGTGTAACAGTAGCTGATTGCTAACAAGTGAACTGTGAATAAACTATGAAGATGTTGTCAGTTAAGAAGGTATAGATTACCCCTGTGTTGTGTATGGTGTAACAATAGCTGGTTGCTAGTAAATGAATTGTAAAAGTCTCTAGGGTTGAATGGTGTAGATTACCCCTGATTTTGAGAAAATTGGGGTGTTGGGTTGGAGGGGTCTAAGGGCCAAAAATTCTTAATGACTCTCATTGTTTTGTTATTTTAGTGTATGGCACTTTTGGTCTACCTTCAAACTCCCTCACAAAATTGACAGAGACTGCAGCATGACTAAGCAACACGTGAAACCCTAAAAGACTGCAGCATGACTGAGCAACACGTGAAACCTTAAAAAGACTGCAGCATGACTAAGCAACACCTGAAACTTAAAAAAAACTGCAGCATGACTAAGCAACACGTGAAACCTTAAAAAGACTGCAGCATGACTAAGCAACACGTGAAACCTTAAAAAGACTGCAGCATGACTAAGCAACACGTGAAACTTTAAAAAGACTGCAGCATGACTAAGCAACAGATGAAAACCTAAAAAGACTGCAGCATGACTAGGCAACACGTGAAAGCTTAAAAAAAAATGCAGTATGACTAAGCAACACGTGAAACCTTAAAAAGACTGCAGCATGACTAAGCAACACGTGAAACCTTAAAAAGACTGCAGCATGACTAAGCAACACGTGAAAGCTTAAAAAGACTGTAGCATGACTAAGCAACACGTGAAAGCTTAAAAAGACTGCAGCATGACTTAGCAACACGTGAAACCCTAAAAAGACTGCAGCATGACTAAGCAACACGTGAAAGCTTAAAAAGACTGCAGCGTGACTAAGCAACACGTGAAAGCTTAAAAAGACTGCAGCATGACTAAGCAACACATGAAACCCTAAAACTATAAGTTTGTTTTCCAATGATGGTGTTTCATTACAATGCCACTCATTAAAAACCTAAATATGGCTCACATTTAGTATTAATAAATAAACTCAAGGTATGATCCATCTTTTTCTGCAGAGAGAGGGTGATGAGGTTACTATGGGTCCTTGCTGATGACTACAGGGAAGTACAGTCTATGTCAGCTGGCAACATTGCTGTAGCTGTAGGATTAAAACAGGTATGATGAGTTTTTCTTTGTTTTATTTTTTTCCTTTTTTGCTTAGCCAGTAGATAAAATCTTCATAGTTTAGTACCTATGAATAGTTTTTGCTTGCGGAATTGAGTTTTGCTTATGGAATTGAGTTGTGCTTATGCAATTGAGTTGTGCTTATGCAATTGAGTTGTGCTTATGCAATTGAGTTGTGCTTATGCAATTGAGTTGTGCTTATGGAATTGAGTTGTGCTTATGGAATTGAGTTGTGCTTATGTAATTGAGTTGTGCTTATGGAATTCAGTTGTGCTTCTGGAATTGAGTTGTGCCTATGGAATTGAGTTGTGCTTATGGAATTGAGTTTTGCTTATGGAATTGAGTTGTGCTTATGGAATTGAGTTGTGCTTATGCAATTGAGTTGTGCTTATGCAATTGAGTTGTGCTTATGCAATTGAGTTGTGCTTATGCAATTGAGTTGTGCTTATGCAATTGAGTTGTGCTTATGGAATTGAGTTGTGCTTATGGAATTGAGTTGTGCTTATGGAATTGAGTTGTGCTTATGGAATTGAGTTGTGCTTCTGGAATTGAGTTGTGCCTATGGAATTGAGTTGTGCTTATGGAATTGAGTTGTGCTTATGGAATTGAGTTGTGCTTATGGAATTGAGTTGTGCTTATGCAATTGAGTTGTGCTTATGGAATTGAGTTCTGTTTATGGAATTGAGTTGTGCTTATGTAATTGAGTTGTGCTTATGGAATTCAGTTGTGCTTTTGGAATTGAGTTGTGCCTATGGAATTGAGTTGTGCTTATGGAATTGAGTTGTGCTTATGGAATTGAGTTGTGCTTATGGAATTGAGTTGTGCTTATGCAATTGAGTTGTGCTTATGGAATTGAGTTCTGTTTATGCGATTGAGTTGTGCTTATGGGATTGAGATGTGCTTATGGGATTGAGATGTGCTTATGGAAATGAGTTGTGCTTATGCAATTGAGTTGTGCTTATGGAATTGAGTTGTGCTTATAGAATTGAGTTAAGCTTATGGAATTGAGTTTTGCTTATGGAATTGAGTTGTGCTTATGAAATTGAGTTGTGCTTATGAAATTGAGTTGTGCTTATGCAATTGAGTTGTGCTTATGCAATTGAGTTGTGCTTATGCAATTGAGTTGTGCTTATGGAATTGAGTTGTGCTTATGCAATTGAGTTGTGCTTATGGAATTGAGTTGTGCTTGTGGATTTGAGTTGTTCCACTCGAAAAACGAATGACTCCTAAAGTTTCTGAGACTCCAACACTGCTTGACATGATTTTCTTGTGAGGACATTTTTTGTTGGTTTGCAAACAGTTTTTGAGTCAAATTTTGAGTCAAATTTCAGAAACTAATGGACAATAATTGATTACTGGCCTTTTGCATGTGTTTTAGGGTCCTCTCCAGGCACATCAACTTGCTCTTTTTTTCCAAATGAGCTTGGAAAATGGTGTTGGGGGATATAAGAACTGTGTAGAATATGAATAATTTTTAGAATTTTTTTTTTTTAAGTGCTGCAAACCATACAACATTTGTTTTTCATTTCTTATTTTCTAAGTATCATGTCATTTTTAAAAATCTGCAGCAGAATCTGGTTAGGAGTTGTGCTCATATGCGAAAGGTACAGGGTTCGATTCCCTTTACGAGTGCTGCATTGTGTATTTGAGCAAGACATTTAACTAGACTTGCTCCAGTTCACTCAGCTGTAAAATGAGTACCAGCTTTGCTGGGGAGTTGACCTGCGATGGACTGGCATCCCATTTAGGAGGAGTCATGTACTCTCATCCACTTACGCCATGGTGAAACAGGGGATAAGCACCAATCCTATATGGCCTAATGGCTTGGATGGATTTAGCTTATCTAGCATTTTATGACTTGCTTTTTTCCCTGACAGACAGTTACAGGTGACACCCTGGTCTCATCCAAAGCTGCATACAATGCAGCCAAAAGAAATCTTTCCAGAGATGCCGAAAATAAACCCTCCAAAAATCCGCTGAAAGATGAGCCGGTCCTGGAAGGGATGTCAGTACCAGAGCCTGTCTTCTTCTGCACAATTGAACCTCCGTCCCAAGCATACCAGGAAGGTAACTACCACGTCAGATTGCTTGTATTGTATTTAGTTCAGAAGCAGTCTTGTAACTACATGACTGCTGCAAGTTAGATGGTCCAAGTTAAAGGTACAGTACATCCATTCTTGGGCCATATTGACCCATAATTAGGCGCAGTGCTTATTCCCTGCTTTCTTTGGTGTAAGCAAATTAGAGCGCATGACTCCCTCTGGATACAATGTTAGTCCATTGCATGTTAACTTCCCAGCAGTGCTGGTACGTTTTGACGCCTGAGTGGACTGCAGCAAGTAGAGTAAAGTTTCTTGTTCATGGACACAATGCATCATTCACGACGTGATTTTACCCAGTACAGTCCCTTTCACATATGAGCATGATTTCTTAACACTTCACCTAAATGGTTCAAGGTTGTATTGCAATGGTAGTTAGGTGGCTTTTCCAATGACCTCTTTTCATTGTCATTACACCATTTATGCTCCTTTCTCTCCATTGTGTTTACTGTAGTGAAATTGGAACAAGGTTTGCTGCATAATTAACAATTGTAATGAAATGTCTTTAGGAAAATCGTCATTAGTCTCGTGGGTTACTTAAAAATCTGACCATGAAATACCTGAGCTCAGGCAAGGGAGGTGGGAATATTACATGCTTAGTCAATTTTCATTTTCGAGACTCAAATTATGGTCACCTTTGCAGTGATTTAGCTAGTCAATTAACAATTTTACAGACTATCACGCCGAACACAATAGCACATTGTTAGTAGAGTCATAAGAACATACTTCAGCTCAAAAAAAATAATATTTTGCTTTCTGTTTAATGAAATGAGATGGTTTATCAGGGAGGGTATTGTTTCATTTGAAGATTATTTACATAGGAAACTATTTCAAGGGAAAATATTAATTAGAAAAATTGATAGAAGTAGTAGTATGTGTTCACCTGGGAAGTACTTGAAAGACAATGCCAGGACAGGCAGAAATGGGGATCTCTGTTGGTGGCCTTAGGTGCCAGAGGCATGGAAAAGATTAAGTAAGTAAGTATGATGTGAATTGAGGAAAGGTGAATGATTTTTGAAGCAGGGCATTGCATCTTGGTTGTGATAAGTGGCAAACAAATATGGAAATTAAAACCTTTGTATTACAAAAAATACATTAATTGGAGGTAAATGCTGATTTGAATTTTCTTTGAACATTCCAAGTGAAATTTGGGGACTTCATATTCTGGACAGCACTGTTGGGAGTTTTCGTTTTGCTATTTTGTTACTTTTTTTTAACATTATTAAATCTTGATGTATTTTAATTAATGCATAGGTATGTAATAGGGCATGTAACACTTATCATATATCAGTAAATTGTATTACTAGTGCTGGTGTTCTTGTTGCTTTGTGACAGATCTTGACAAAGCTCTTGCCAACCTTCAAAGGGAGGACCCAAGCCTGCAAGTCAAGATTGATGCTGACACAGGACAGGTAAGATAGCCAAATGTTTTCACAATTCTACTGCCATTCTAAAAGCAGCTTTGATATGAAAATACCAGACATAAGCATTATTTTCTGCAAGAAAATTTTATACGAAGATAAATGTTCCAGTCATGGGTGCTTTCTAATTGTACACAAACGTGTTTGGTAAAGTTCCTTCAAAGTCCTCCTTAAATTTACTTGTAATTTACTTATATCGTGGCACATGAGAAGGGCATTTAGAAATCCACCAATCATTGGTGTAGCCATATGAGGGCCATCCTAGTTGAATTTGGTCCCCATAAATCAGAAAACATTTATAATTATTTCCCATATTGCTGATGATTTATTTCCACAAATTGCACTTTGCCTCCCAGTTTTCAATGCCTGCCTACAAATGATGAATCAAGAATAGAATTGCTCTGTGAAAATGAAGGGAAATGGATATTCACTGAAGTCTGTAATTCTCCAGTGCTAGTGTTTTTAATTTAGTTTTTTTTAGTTTGGTAGGATTCCATGTCATGCACGCCTCTCAAACTCCAAAAGCTATTTTCCCCTTGCTTCTACTGAAGATAAAGAATCAGCAAGAAGGTAGGGTTGCCAAAGTCTTCATTTAGGATGACCTTCTGTTTTCCCTACAATACAAGCGACTTGTTGAGAGCAACGTGACTTCTATTCTATTCAAACTTTTCATTCTCTCAAACTTGTCATTCCGATTCACTTTACCTTGCACTTTACCACCTAAAGTTTGTTTTGCATCATCATTTTCCGGGATTATCTTTCTGTGGATGTGTATCTGCTTTTGGTGATACCATTTGAGATCAATTCACCTGTACTGTGGTTTTCTCCTATAGTACTGTAGTTCTGCAATTTTTTCTAGTTGCCTTGGGTCTCTTGGCCCTTGGTTTTGTTTCCATCATGATGAAACGCTTCTGCCTTGACCCTCCCTCCCTCCTTGTGACCCACCTGCTACCTCCATTGACCATTCTTCTGCCCCAGTCCCCAAATTTTAATTTATACAGGCCACCAATAAACTAGACAGTTTTAAAAGAGTTTCCCCTTTTTTCATACACAAGGTGCTCCATGGCCTTGTCAGTATCCTCCCCAAGGTTTCTACCCTCAGATTCAGCGATCTCCTGGTGCACTGCACCAGGGACACTTAAGCCACCACCCTCCTCACCACCAAAACCTTAGCTAATACTGGCATCTACATTACTGCACCCCACTCCATTCCCTGAATTCCAGCAAAGGCATTATCAGAACCAGAGACCTTGCTTACATGTCAGATGAAGACCTCATTAAGAAACTTGACAGCCAACACGTTACTGAAGCCTGTCGTCTCATTTTCAAGAGAGATGGTGCCAAAACACCCACCAATATCATCTTCCTGACTTTTGCCACACCAACTCTCCCTCCCCATCACTGCCGGCTACCTGAGAATCCCAGTCGCCCCTTACATTCCCAATCCTCTCCGTTGTCATAAGTGCCAGAGGAATGGCCATGGGAAAAACTTCTACCGCAGCCAAGCATGCTGTGGCAACTGTGGAGCCCGACCATGACAGTGCCTCCTGCACCAACATCCACTCTGCACCAATTGCGACAGTGCTCACCCAGCCAACCATCCCTCCTTCTCAAAAGACTGCCCCACCTGGCTTCAGGAAAAAGCAGATAACCAAAACTGAAAACCCTTAATCCCAACATCACTTACCCAGTGGCCAGGAAGCATTTCCTTGCTTTCCTCCACACCAAACCTTCCTACTCGAGCACAGGCTCTTGAAACACCAATACCGCCCACCCCTAACACAACTAAAACTGACTCACATGCCCAACCTGACCTCACCTGGCTCTTTCTTACCCAGTCCTAAGCCCATCACCATTGCCAACAACCCAACCACACCCATTACCTAAACCACCTCCACCACCACTTCTCTCCCCAACCTTCCTTCCTTTTCTAAGACCCCCGCCGTCTCCTACCCCAACATTTCTAATGCCATCAAACATCAAACTCAAGCCAACCTGGCTAACAAACATCAAACCAACAAACAAACCAACAAACAACCAATCAACAAACAGCCCACCATCCAAACCCATTCATATGACACTAAAGAGACAAGGATTGTTTGATTATCGAACACACCGAACATACTTCTCTTCCAACTTTAAAAACAATCGCTCCCAAAGAAACAGGAACAGATCCAAAGAAAAAACAAGCAAACTCAGACCCAACAGATCTTCCTCCAAAACCCCTGCCCCTTATGCCATGCAACACAAACAATTACAATAACACCTGCAACATTATACAATGGAACATCGGGAGCCTAAGGCCAATTCAGAAGAAATTGACCTAATGGCCACCACTTTCAACCAGGACGTTTTCTGCCTACAAGAAACCTTCTTGAAAACCACTGACCATTATTCCCTCAACAACTTTGCTTGCTACCATAAATAGCAAGTGGATGTCGACAGGGCCTGTCCTTCTTTATATAATTCTTTGAAAATTAATCTAGATTTTCTAAATGATTGGGAACATTTTTTTCTTCAAAATGTATTAAGAATAGTGTAGAATAAAATTTGCAATGTTTTCCAATCTGTTCTTGTCACTTAAATTTGAATTCTGAAAAATTGTGATTAATTATCAATGAAATACATAGAGATTAGTACAGAAAGTGCTGTGATGACATCATGGATGGGGGTGGGGTGAGATAGTTAGGATATGGGTCAGTGTTTGGGTTCTTTTTTTCTTTCTTTTGTATTTTCTTTTCTCTCTATTGTTGTATAGAGACATGCATGTATATAGTTAAAGTAAATTTAGTATTATCTACATATTAAGAGGGAGTGCTTTACATGTTCTTGTTAACCTGTTAAGGTTTTTTGGAGCACTTCCTTTCACAACTTTCGTATTGTTACTTTATGTATTTTCCTATTGTTGTAATGTTATTAGGAATTATGAATGTTGTGATGAAAATACAACATTCATAAGAAATAAATGAAATTAAATAATGATGACTTAGACTCGGTACAAAAGTCATTTTTATGAGGGTATGCACATTCTTTAAAGTTAAATAACTGCTTCTAGGAATTAGATATCGACATGTTTTTTTTTACCAATCTGTTTCTTAAATTTTGAGAAAAAAATGAAATTCCATGGGAATATTCTTTGAAATACATTTTATATTTGCTTAATGGTGGCAACACTATTAAAAAGAAGAGTGTATGGTTTTAAAATGTTTGCATGTATTGATAAACATTAGGAATAATAATTCTATTTTCTTTCACAGACAGTGTTATCAGGGATGGGGGAGCTACACTTGGAGATCATAAGAGATAGGATTATAAAGGAATATAGAATTGATGTCGAACTGGGCCCTCTGCAGATAGCATACAGGGAATGTTGTAACAGTCACATAACTGAAACAGGTAACATGTTTGCATGTACAGTATTTCAGACAATGCTAAACCCTTGACAGCGGACACCCACCTTACAAGTCACAGACTGCTTACCACCACCACAGTCAAGGGGTCAATATAGTTAACCCTGTTAACTATGGGCACTCTACGAACTGCCCACTTGCAATTACTGCAGCAGCAGTAGGGTTAATTTTTCAACCCATTGACCATAGAAACTTTAAAATGCCCACATTTAATCTGCCATGCACAACAGTCAAGGGGTTAATAATTGACTTTGGACACTCTACAAAATGCCCAATTGCAACAGCAATGGTGTTAATATATTAAGCCATTGACTATGGAAAATGTAACACTGCCCTTTTTTTAACCCACTTTTATTTCAAAGGGTTAATGATACGAGGAAAATAAGATTTTCTCTAAAAAACTAGATTTGACTTTATTTCGATGAGATTTATTTATGATTTCTTAAAGATATGGATTTTGTTTAAAAGATATGTGGATTCCATACTATTGAAAAATGTCAGAGTTAGACATGTCAATTTGTTCCCCGACATCTACGACATTGCTACTCGCAGCATCCTCACTACATATTTTTGAAATAGTGTACACGCTGTGCCAAGCTTAAACCAGGGAGCTGCTTAAACCATTCCCAAAATATCTCTGTATGTAAAGTCAGTGTATGTATAATCGTGCACTGTATGTATGGAGTGTGGGGGCAGTGATGTGTGAATTTTAGGTGGCCTTGAGATGTCCAATTTTTCAACAAGTGTGGAAAATCAGAACATGGCTAATGTAAGGGCGCAAATCTTTCATGATAGATTTAAAGGAGGCTTAACCCTTACTCTACAGGGCTTTAAAAAGCAGGCCAAATTCTTTTAACTTTTTTGCATATGCATTTTTGACAACTTTCTTTTCATTTTATTTCGTTACAAGTGGTTGGAATAGAGGCTAAGATATTTATCTTTTGAGTAATGAAAGCCAATTTAGGATATATTGGGCAAAAATATGCAAATTAAGCAATTTTCAGCTAAATTTGGTCAACAAATTGGTCAATCTTTGCAGAAGTATAACTTTTTGTCAATATTGAAAACAGAGATTTCTTTATAAAATTTCCTTTTCAATGATGCTAATCTATAATTTTTAGAAAGAAAGGAAAGATGAAAAAACACCAAAAATGTTTATAGTCAAAAGACCCGTGAAACTGTAGGAGAAAATATTTACGCAGTAGTCATGGTGAGACTCGAACCCGGAGCTCTCACGTGCTCTAGCGTGCTCTTCGCATATATTTCTTCTGCATCCTCTTGGTCGTTCAAATTGGAGAGGTAAATATAATTATTATAGGAAAGGTTCTAAATAGAAAGGGTATGCCTTTATTTATATATCAAATAAAAGGAAATTGCAAGCACTTTCGAACAGCGGTTCAATGAAACATGTGCGATGTACGTTTTTTGTGGAAAAAAAAAAAAAAAAAATGGCAGAAATTCATGAAATTTTGAAGAAATTTCTCCAAAACAAAAGATTGCAGATAGGGATTTTAAAATTAGGCCAGAAACCAATACTATCATGTCTTAGGACTTGTTTGTTTGATTTTGAAACAAAATGTGATCTTGATATTATTGTAAGATTGAATTAGAAAAAAAAAACATTTTTTGTACATTTTTTAGCACTTTTTGAGTTTTACCCTTTTTTAAGCACTTTTTCTCAAAATTTTGTAATATGACCCCTATAAAAAGGTTACAATTTGTGAAAGAAATATCCGAGTACTTTGAAATGATACCAAGATTACTCCTATAGGACTTTGGTAAAGTCCCGATTTTATTTTTAGAAAAAGGTGGTTTGAAAATGGCAATACTATCGCTGCATGGTAAAGTAAGGGTTAAGTTATTCTTTCAATAAGATTTAAATGTGTATTAATTTGTCTGGAAATGATTTTGAAAATGTATGGTCATTAACAGAAAGGTAATAGGGATGGTTATTTATATTTTTATTGATATTTGAGTATTTATAGTGCAGATAGTATTATAGATAGAGTACAAAAGGGGGAAATAAAAAAAACTTGTTTCTGTTTCTTTTAAAATACTTTTAAAACCTTGTTAAATGTTTTTCTAGTACTCTTACTTTCAGGAAATGGCTTAGTTTTATTTTCTTCAAAAATATTTTGTGAATTTTTGCAGGAATTAGTCTATACACATGTATTAACATCAACATTTTTAAACTCTTAGAATTCATAAAAGAAAAAGAAAATATCTTTTAGTGAAACTCTAAAAAGTGTTAGACTTTTTGTCTTTCAATACCCAGGAATCAGTGTAGATTGTGAAAGTTAATTGAAAGGGATATTCTCATGATTTTTTGTAAACTTTTATTTAAAAGAGCATACTTTTAGTGTCAATTTGGTACAAAAATCAGGTTGATATCATATTCCTTTGAGGAGATATGGATATAAAGATTCCCCAAGTGCATTTTAAAGTTTTTGTACAATATGATGAATTCGTGTTTAATGATGTCATGGAGACATTTTCATTGCAAATGTTATGTATTTCTCTGAATGTTAATTGGTTGTTTCTGTATGATTAGAAACAATTTTCCAAAAGTTATTGAAGTAGGGTATGTACAATGTATGTAACAATGTATGTAAATACCTAACTTTCATCAATTTATTTTTCTAGCAGGTTTTGCTGATAACAAAAGGATGATAGATTTGAATGAAATACATCAACTTTGTGGGAGAATGTGTCGCTGTGATGTCATACTGAGCTTCTCCTATTCGATTATTGGCAATTTTTGTGAACCTTAAAATTTGAATATTGCCTAGTAGGAATAACATATCAACATGATTTTTGTACTAAATTGTTTCTAATATTTTGCTCTTTCTTATGAAAGGTTATACAAAACATAGGAATATTTCTTTAAGCCAACATAGAACAGTTTATGTGAAATCAATCAAAGAGTATGTACAAAAATTTCCTTTCCTGAATTTCAGACGTTGAAATTATTTGATTCATCTTTGTATGTAGAAATGGATTGATTGAGGTGGGGGAGAGGGGAGGAGTCAAAAAATATTCCACATAGTCCATAAGGTGCCATATTATCTTTTGTTTTTATGTTTCAGGTACCTTAGATAAGGTTCTTGCCGACAAGCACCATTTTGTAAAAGCAACAATAACTGTGGAGCCCTTAGATGACTACAATGACCCTGTAGAGATCGTCATCAGTGGAGGGGCAAGCTCTGATATTGACCAAGCTGCTGAAAATGGTGCTCGCTCTGCCTGCTCTCAAGGTACATTGTGTTATTGTTCTATTAAAACTAGTTCTCCGGATAAAATTATCTCCTTCATTCATCTCTACAACCATATTTAGTCCTCCTCTCCCACCCCCCTCTCTACTTTGTTTTTTCCACCCATGCACCTCCTCTCTCGATTCCAGCTTTCTGACTTTTAGTTCTTGTATTTCTCTCAATCACTCTATTTTCTTTCCTTCCTACCTCTAGAATGATCTAACCTCCCAGGCAGAATTTGACCCTCATTGTCATGGTGCTGTTAAGCCCTCATCACAAAAAAAAAAAACTTTTGAGATCTAATCAGAGAAAACAACTTCTGATCGCCATTTGATTGTATTATTATCAAAATTGGATTTTTATTCAGTTTGTTTTGTTTCCCTTTCAAGGACCATTGATAAGCTTTCCAGTTCTTGGTGTTCGCATCAAAGTTGAGTCACTCGAGGTGCGGCAAGGGACCTCACTGCCCATGGTATCAGCGTGCGTGACCCAAGCAGTACACAAATGTCTTGAATCTGTTGGGGGCGTGGTTTTGGAACCAACCATGTATGTAGAGGTAATAAACTCTTTGAATAGTTGCTGTCACGTATCAACTGATCCCATCAAATAGGTGTATTAAGCGTCAATACTGCACATGACAAAATTTGAGTACTTTGGAAAGCAAATAAGAATTTTTTGAGCCAAATTTAAAATATTTTTTGAATCAACACTAAAATATTGTAATATTTAATTCAAGTTATAGCTTACCTTCCATGCTATAAATATGTAATCTGGTCACATGACCTGATTCTAATGCACTTTAACCAACCTTAAAAACGTAGTTACCTCCCAGCCCTGACCTCCATATAACCTCTACTAACCCTCACTTCTTTTCAGCGCATTGTTATCACAACTTCGCTGGAACTGGTAAAATTCTCTTTAAGAATTTAACCTTTTTTAAACAATTTTCTCCCTTGCAGCGTCTACCAGGCAGATATTTACGCTGTTCAGCCTTATTTGGTTTGCCTTTTCAAGTCTTCTGAGGTAAGACAAAGTAGCCATGGGACCGGGATTTCTTCTGTTCAACTCACAGGACTTTCCCGTTTAAACCTACACTTAGAATAGAGTGTTTTTGTCTCCATCCGCACAAAGCGGGTGGCTAGTTCAGAGAGTCCCACTCTCGTGGCGGGGTCCTGGACTAGGTCCTCTTCCCGCCACCTTCCCAGTGGACCCCCTTTTACAAGTAGAGCGGGTTTCCCAGCTCCTTAATTTCCTAGAACAGGAAATTAAGCTGGATATTGTAGAGGCACCTCTTGTAGAGATGGGCCCACAGTCTCAGCGTAGACTGCTCCGCTCAGCCCTGAGGGATACTAAGCCAGCGGCTAGACAATTTCTTATTGATGCCTCCCTGGTGACCAGGGTTCAGCATTGGGCCAGGGACTGGACAGCCTACAACAAAGAGGTTAACAAGGCCTCGCGTGTCCAGCCAGCTGCCTATCAGGCGCTCATAACCACCCCCTTGATCCCGGAAGGAGTGTGGCAACTCCTCTGCCAGCTCTGTGGCCAGGACCAAAAAATTTCTTAATCCTACGGTCCAGAGGAGGGAAGATCCCCTAACAGCTGTTGACCAGGCCATACGGCATGGTTTTAAATACCTGCCCTCGCCGTATGGGTGACAGAGGGGCTAGACTCAGTTCTGTGTAGGCATCTGCCAGTCAACGTTCTTACAACGACCGCACGATTTGCTGGACGCGACAGTTGACCAACTCGCCCGAGTCTCCGCAAAGGTAGTCAGGAGAGAGACGCGAGAATGTTCTCCTCTCCTTGGACTCTGACGCCACTCTGAAGGACCTTCAACACTTACCAACAGAAGGCCCCGACCAGTTTGCAGATAAATTCTGAGATGTTCTGTTGTGCCAAGCCGGTCAGGACGGTCTTAGGAAGACTAAAAGCTGTTTGCGAGGACAAGTCTTTTTCTTCTCCTCCTGCTCGTCATCGTTCTTTGGCCCCCGTACGGGGCCGGGGTGCGACAGGTCCATCGTCACCGTTATACTGCAACGGGACCCTATACAGCTTCTTCCTCTCGCCAGGAGTCCACTTCATGGGCTGGCATGGTGAATTTGGCAGAGAGTGGTCAATGCTCCTTCCCCTCACTGCATGCAGAGCAGGTACCACTTTCTCCCGAGGACAGGGGAAGGGCAAGGGGCAGCACTTTTGACTCACCCCCGAGGCCCTCGTTGACGGGCGGTCCAGTCGGGGGGCATCTGGGGAAATTTTCAGAGCCATGGGAGAGAGTCACCACAGACAAATGGTGCTACAAACCATTCGGCAGGGATATCGTCTAGAGATCACTATATTCCCTGTCCCAATAGTGGGTCTTTGCCCCACCCCTCATTTGAGCGACCACACAGAGTTGTTTAGAAAAGAAATCGGAGATCTGCTGGCGAAAAGCCATCACCCCCATTTTAAATCCTCCCAGGGCCTTGTAATGTCCACGTTTTTCCTGGCCCTTAAGAAGCCGAACAAGTGGCGCCTCAATCATCAATCTGAGACCATTCAACATATTCATTCGTCCTTTGAAGTTTAAGATGGAGACTCTTCACTCCATCCTCCTTTAGTTGACAAGGGGCCTATGGGCCACCTCTGTAGACCTCGCGGATACAAATCTCCATGACCCGATACTCGAGGAACACGGGTGTTTTCTGTTGTTCCAATTTGAGGGAGTTCAGGGCGTTACCCTTCGGGCTATCGACTGCCTCCATCCAGGGTCTTCACCTGAATAACGAGAGTTCTAATGGCCTTCCTGCGAAAGCAAGGCATCAGAATCTGTATGTACCTAGACGACTGGCTGATCGTCGCAGTAGACAAAGCCATTGTCGCAGAACACACGAACGTTGTCATAAGAGTGGCTCAGGACTTAGGGACAACCTCAAGACCAATCTTTCCTTCTGGGACTCACCTTCTGGGAGCAGTTTTACACAAGGTCGTTTACGACCGACAGAGGAGTGGATCTCAGCCGTAAGGGCGGGAGCCGATGTCCTCCTCTCGCAACTGGCATCGCAGGCAAGAGCATGGCTGTTATTCCTAGGATACCTAGCCAGCCTGGTAGATGTTCCCCATGTGCAGGTTTTACATGTGGGATCTACAATTTCATCTACTGGATCATTTCTTCCCATCCAGGAGGGACCTCAGTGTCCTCGTCCCCTGTACATAGGCGGTGGTCCCCCACATTTTGTGGTGATGCATTCACTCTCACCTGTCACAGGGAGCGATTTTCCACCTGCCAGACCTTCAGTGTCAGTGGTGACCAACTCGTCTTTGACAGGGTGTGGAGCGCATTTAGCATGGTCCCAAGTTGCGGGATTTTGGACGGACACTTGGTGCAGTCAGCACATCAATCTGTTGGAACTAGAGGTAGTAAGCTGGGCTCTTGTTTTATTTCCTACCACTGGTACAGAACAAGACTGTTCTCATTCGCACCGACAACACCATGGTAGTGGCGTTTATCAACAGACAGGGTGGCACGAGATCCAGAAGACTGAATCCTAGCCAAGTCCCTTCTGTCTTGGTGCATGATGAACAAGGTCACACTCCAGGCAGTCCACCTGCCAGGCAAGGAGAACATGATCGCGGATCTGTTATCTCGCCTCCAAGGAGCCCCCACAGAATGGGCCCTCCTCCTGTGGGTGGCCGAGGCGATCTGGTTGACCTTCGGTCTCCCAGACGTAGATCTGTTCGCGTCCGTGGACAACCACAAGCTAACAATTTTTGCGCTCTGACACCCGACCTGAGAGTCGACGCGTTTACGTAGGCTATGCCTTCGTAGGCTATGCCTTCCCAGGCTATGCCTTCCCAGGCTATGCCTTCCCAGGCTATGCCTTTCCAGGCTATGCCTTCCCACCATTCGCACTGGTAACGAGAATACTGGGCAAGGTGATGTACGATCAGTGTCACATGTTTCTTCTGGTAGCTCCCAACTGGCCCGACCAACTGTGGTTCCCTCAGCTGCTCAATCTTATTGCAGGTTTCCCGTATGAGCGTCTGGTCACAGACGAGTTAGTCTCAATCCCGGGCTCCGGCAAACTGCACCACAATCCAAGAGCACTCCATTTGACTGTGTGGCCTCTATCCGTGAATCCCTTGTGTTGCAGGATCTTTCAGAGGCATGGCAAAAATATGCCCAAATGGCAACCCGAAGCTGGAGACCTTCCACTTTGGGGATGTATGCTTCCAGACTCTGAATGTTCAAAGACTGGTGCCAGGATAGATCGGTTTCTCTGCATACAGCTCCTCTTGTGACGTAATGGATTTTTTGTTGGTCCACTTAAACTGAATAAATCCATCAATACAGTCAAGGGGTTCAGGAAGGCCATAGCAGCTATCCACTGGGGCTTTCCAGATGGTTCGACCGTCACCGACGCGCAGCCTCTGGAAATATTTATTAAAGGAATGTTCTTGCAAAGACCTTCAGAGTTCGGAATCTCGTTCCCCCCTTGGGTTATGCAGGTGGTTCTTGAGACATTAGCACAGGCTCCGTTTGAGCCTTTGTCAGAATGTCCACTCAAGGAACTGACAATCAAGACGGTATTTCTACTCTCCGCGGCCTCTGCTAGACGCAGAGGTGCTGTTCATGCGCTTTCGCTCAGAGAGCCATATTCACTTTGAATCGGGGGGCGTCCGACACGTGCCTGACCCAGCCTTCTTAGCCAAGAACCAAACATTAGAGATTTTACCGGAACAAATTTTCCTTCAGTCACTCGCTACATTTTCTGACACAGCAGAGGACAAGGCCTGGTGCCCGTTAGATGTCTCAAACATTATATTAAACATATTCAATTGTTTTCGGAATGACATTAACCCCTTATTCGTGTCTTTACAAAATCCGAATCGCTGCCGTCTTACGTGATACGATTTCACGTTGGATTGTTCAAGCAATCACATACAATAAATCTGCGTTATTCACGGAATGATCGCTTAAGGCACATCAGGTACGAGGCATGGCTACATCAATTGCGCTTTTTAGTTGGGTTTCCCTCAACGAGATTCTTCGTGCTATCTATCGCCTCGGTATCTGAAAATACAGACTATCAGCCAAGGGCCATTCTTTCAAGAAGAGGACCACCCTTTTTTTGAGGTGAATATTCTTGTTTTCAGTTATTCACATTCTCTAGTTCAGTTAAAGTTATTCCATTAATTTTCTTAACGTCTTGGTTGTTCACTAACTGATTTCGGCCGCTGTTCTGGCATGTTTAATTCGTCTCTTTTTACTAACAATTTTTTTTGCCATTGTTCAGGCTCTTTTTATTTCATTTATTTCTACTAACGAAACTTTGCCGTTGTTTTGGCTATTATTCTTTCGTTGTTTTCCTAATGGAATTTTGCCGATCTTTGGCACCTTTTATTTCGTTTATGTTTTACTAACAGGGCTCGGCCGCGGTTCCGGCAGCTTCTATTTAGTCTAATTTTACGGTTTGCTCCCTTCATACTTAACCAACAGCGCGGTCCTTTGACGAACCTTGTAAGTTTTCGTCATGATGTATTGGGCGTTGTTTACAGTTTAAGTCTGTTCACTAACAGTTTCCGTTTGCATGTTTTACGGGTGACTAACTTTTGTGCTGTAGACGTCTTGCCTCGGTTATTCTTAACAGGGTGCTTCCTGTGCTCTCTTGTTCTAACTAGCAGTGGGTTACTATTTTTAATAGTTCCTATTTAGAGGTCTTTCTTCCTTAAGAGGAGAAGGAGTTTTGTCCTTTAAGCAGGATAAGACCAGTGCGAGTTTAAGAAAATTTAGAAAATTGTGCTGCGACCTGAACTCCCTTCCTATCCTCGGTTGCAATCTGATTGCATATTTACAGCATGGAAGGTAAGGTATAACTAAAAGTAAATTTACCCCGCTGAGGCGTAGCGGGGATATTTACAAGAGTTATAACTACACCTTCCATGCATCCCGGCCTGCCTCCCCTCTCGTTCAGGCCTCGGTGGAATGTTAAAGTAAGGGTTAGTAAAGGCTTATTTGGAGGTCAGGGCTGGGCTGGTAACTATGTTTTTAAGGTCGGTTAGAAGTGCGTTAGAAGCAGGTCATGTGACCAGATTGCATATTTATAGCCTGGATGATAAATATAACTCATAAATATCCCCGTTATGCTTAGCGGGGTAAGTCTGTTCAAACAAAAAATATTTTTGAGTTGGCAGCAATTTTGTTGCGTTAGTCTTCATGACTTGTCCTTCTCCTTAAAAATTTGTTCCTGCAAATCATAACCACAAACTTACTGTAGCAGATAGTGAGACCACTTTATCTTAATTAAAATAACCACACAATAAGGACTTCATCCATTGCTGATATGATATTCAGCACCAACTTCTACAACAACTAAGGTTTTCAGAATAAAGCAAATAAATAAAAAAAATCTGACCCGACCTGGTTATGTATCAGGTCGGGTCTGACTGTTTGAAACTTTAAGGAGTAGAACAACTAATGTTGTTACTGTAAATGAGCAATTGTTTAAAGGGTTACCAGAGTTGTAGTGGGTCTAGGAGATTTTGTTGCATGGCATATTTCAGAGCAAATTTTAGCATTCCTTTTCTTAATTGCTTGCTTGAAATCTTGTTTTTGTTAAACAGAGGTGCATCTGTTGGGGACAGAGCACACAGAACATTGATTTTTCAACAAATGCGAAAAACCAAAGCACCAATGGATGTACCTTTGAAAAGTTTTGTCAATCATTAAAATCTTTACTTGGCTTTAGTTCTTTGTCAAATATCAATCCTACATTTGCTACGAGGTATGCTCAAATATCAAACTTTTCTGATAGCTCTATCTGATTTAAAAATCTATGGACAGGTAGCAACAACTTGAGCTTAAATGAAAGAAAATATGCTTAAAACCATAAAAATATGCTATAAACCATGAAAATATGCTAAAACCATGAAAAAATACTATAAACCATGGAAATCTGTTATCAGCCATGAAAATATGCTATCAACCATGAAAATATGCTATCAACCATGAAAATATGCTATCAACCATGAAAATATGCTATAAACTATGCATATATGCAAACCATGAAAATATGCTATAATTCCATGAAAATATGCTATAAACCATCAGAAAATATGCTATAAACCATGAAAATATAAGCTATAAAATATGCTATCAACCATGAAAATATGCTATAAACCATGAAAATAGGCTATAAACTATAAACCATGAAAATAGGCTATAAACCATGAAAATATGCTATAAACCATGAAAATATGCTATCAACTATGAAGATATGCTATAAACATAAAATATACTATAAACCATGAAAATATGCTATAAAAATATGCTATAAACCATGAAAATAGCACCAATAAAACAAATCATCAAAATCAGTTACAAATTGATCAGTTTACAGCATTTTAGGGCCTTATTATAATAAATTATGCAAATTTTATTGTAAGTTTGTGATATCACAACAAGAAAACCTATGAATGTCCTTTTGTTAACCTATAGTTTTTAAATTCTACACCACCGTCTGTTGAATGGGAGCAGTTGAATATAACACAAGAGATTTAAAATTTCCATCACACTCTTTCAAAATTCAGCAGGAAAAAAAATATAATGATTTTCTTAGACTGAAATTTAAAACAGAATTTAAAAAAATTAGATTAAAGATTTTGAGCTGCCCTCTCTTTCATACATCACAACTTTTGCATTCATTAAAAATTCTTCAAACTATGATTGGTCATAACTCTGAAATTACAGGTGCAACTGTCGTAAACTACTCTGTTCAGAATTTAAATCTCTTTCTTGTGAATATAAACTCTGTCCCTGTTCGGATACCTTTTAAAAACTACATTGATATGTAATGAATGTACCTTTGTACACTTTTGTCAACCATTTAAAACCCTTTGCGGCATTTGTGGCATTGGTTCTTTGTCTTACTCAATGTCACATTTGTCACATTGTGCTCAAATACCATACTTTTGTTTCTCGGAGCTTTGAATATTTTTGGCACACAGATGAGCACAATCTGACCAGAAGATAACCACATAGACATGGATTTGTTTTGCTATTGTCACAGTACATTACAAGATTGTGCTATTTTCTCATTCTTTGAGATCTGTTTCTTTATGATCTTAGATAATGACAGATGAAAGTAACATCTCAAAGGTGCTTGGTGATCTGGCAAAGAGAAGGGGAGAGGTCCAGGATATAGAGAGTCGACTTGAGAGCCGAGTGGTCAAGGCTGTGTGTCCATTGGCTGAGATGATGGTAAGAATAAATAGATTAAAATGTTGGTGCATGGGATCAGTAGTGTTTGATTATTTAATTACAAGGAGGCAACAACACTTTTATATTTTTTCCCCAAAAAAGTCAGTCAAGATGTTCCATTTTTTAAAATCAAGATATACCATCTTCTGACTTTTTTATAATGGTGACTGCAGATTTTTCGAACACCAAAATACTTCCCGGCAATGACAGAGCTGATGCAGCCGCTAAACTTGCCTTCAACCTCCCCTTTCCCAAAACTCTTTCTAACATCAAACCGCTTATCGCTTCCCTTGTCCATGACCGCTGGCAAACCTCATGGGACTCGCAAATTAGTAACAAACTCCACGTCATCCAGCCCACCATTCCGATTAAACCCACCATCCACAATCTCTCCCGAAATGACAACATCCACATTACCCACCTTAGCATAGGTCACACCACCTTACTAAATCCCACCTTATTGGCTCCCCCAACCCCTCTGCACCAATTGCTATTGCACCCGCACAGTCAACCATGTCCTCCTGGCCTGCCCTCTGTACAACCTTCCCAGAGCTTCCCTCGCCCCCCACAACTCAACAGCCGAGCTCTTTCAGAAAAACCCTCCGGATAAAATTATCTCTTTCCGTCATCATGCTTCCCTCTACAACCATATTTATTCCTCCTCTCCCACCCCCTCTCTCTACTTTTGCCACTTTTTTGCATCCATGCACTTCCTCTCCGATCCCAGCTTCCTGGCTTTTAGTCCAGGTGCTTTTCTCGGTCTCCCCCTATTCTCTTTTCTTCCTACCTCTGGAATGATCTAGCCTCAGGCATAATTTGACCCTCGCTGTCATGGTGCCGTTAAGCCCTCATCAAACAAACATTATTCAACGTTATCAAATTTTCTAGATCTTTTTCTTTCAAATGCCTGTCTGGGGTAGGGGAGGGGGGTGATTTCTACCTCCCCCATTGTGTGATACTTCTAGGAAGGTAAGTTGATAGTTGATGCATAGGTTTGGTCTAACCTTTACCCTTGAAATGTGGTCTTGTGTCATTTATAAAGTTGATGAGTCTCCATTTTATTGACAAAAATAAGAGAACATTTAGTTTACATTTAAAGAACTATAGTGACCCATGGGCATTATTTACTAGATTACCTTTGCATATATTGCCAATCAAGAACATAGTAACAAATCAACCAAAAATTAGGTACAAATGAACATTCTTACAACTTTTAACATTTTCAGGCCCGGAGGTTATTAGCACAAATATGCACTTTTATGTTATCCTCATATAAATATGTATTTTGTAAGTTTTGTCATCCATAACTCAAAAATGGAATAGGCTTTTGAATGAAATTTGTTATACTCAGATCAAATGCTGTCACATGAGCATGAAATTGCCTTTTTAACTTTTTTATATATGGAAAGGTATAGAGGAACCTTCAGCTAAATTGCTTGGAAATACATTAGAAACCACAAAACTAATTCCTATCAAAATCGGTTGAAAATAGATGGTTTGGCTGCTGTTTGAATTTGCGAGTTGTAAATATGCAGATTTTATGCAAATTTGTAATAAGTGTTTAGGGCACTCTTGTTGTCTTATGAAAATCCTTTGTTTGTTAATTGTTTACCACAATTTCTTGAAGGGAACTATAACATGAAGAGAGGGAGAGATGGGGGTATCCCATACCTGATGCTGACTTTGGAATACTTTAAAGGGTATGCTTGATATTCATTCACGAAATTTCCTTATTTTTCACTTTTTTCAGGGATACGCGTCATCGCTAAGGTCCCTCACCTCAGGAACTGCTTCATGTTCTCTTCAATTTTCCAGCTATGAAGTCACATCAGCCACAGAACAATCTAAAGTTATCAAAAAAATCACAGGATTTTTATGATGATTCAAAGCGTTTAATCTCATTGTTTTATTTCATGAAATCATCAGACTCGTAGGGCCGGTGCTTATCCCCGGTTTCCATGATGCAAGCGGATGTGAGCATACAACTCCCCCTGAGTAGAATGCCAGTTCATTGCAGGTTTAACTCCACAGCAATGCTGGTACTCATTTTACATCCCAAGTGGAGACGAGGCTAGTGGGATAAAGTGCTTTGCCCAATGACACAAACACAGTTGCCCGGCTAGGAATAGAACCCATATACTTCTAGTTCCGAACACGGACTCCTAACTACCGAGCCACTGCATTTCACTGCTGAGGAGATCACGTTTTTTATAATATGCTAGGAATTTCAACCATTTTCATTATGCAAAGAGGGTTTTAAAGAATGAGTTGGTGACTGGAACCATGACATATTTCAGAAGTATATATAGATCATGTGATTAATCATCTGAATAAATCTGAGAAAATCCTAACTCCACCGGAAGTCATTTTGCAGGGAAAGGCATTGTTGCGATTCACGCAGCTTAGTCACATCACACGTACAACAAACATACTACATACTAACCTACCAGTACCAGTTCAGCAAATTTTACTAATTGCAATTATTTTTGTTCAGTTCCGATTTTACTTCATATTTTCCGAAGTTTTTTATATTCACCGGGTATACGAAGACTAAGTTTTAACGTTAACACCAGCTGATTGTTCGTTATACTTAGACAAAGCTTACAAACCTGATATAAAGTGCTCACTGCAATTCCTAGTGTGTAGTGTGTAAATCTAATTAAGTGTACAGCAGACGACAGTGTTCCTGTCCTACAAAATGGTGATGTAAACAAAGTCCTGTGACCTCGTGACCTTAGCTGAAACACCCTTATAGAAGTAGTTTCTTTCACATTTCTTTGCCACTGGACTAATCCATTGGCATGCAGGGTTGTGGTGATATTTCCGAGGACCTTCAACAAACACAGAATGTAGCCCAATTGTAAAAGGCTCAAAATGTTGGAGAAATTTTCTCATGTTTTTCTGAAAAGAAATTCAGTGCTCTAAAACTCAGAATTTGTGCTTGGCTATTTGTGCAGTATTGATGTATTATAGTAAAAATGTCTCTTTTGTTGGGAGAGGGGAGATCTCTTTTATACGGATTCCCTGACATTCTGATCAAGTGGCTCTACCGTTTACAACATATTGCTGCCAGGAATGGTACTTGAAGTAGATGAAAAGAACAGAATTACTTCCATAATAAAGAAATTACATTGGCTACCTATACAGGATGGGATTGTGTTTAAAACACTCGTTTTATTTCAAATTCAAATCTACCATTGAATCGTCTCCTTAATATATTTCCCATCCTCTCATTCCTTAATTTCACATCCCGAGTTTATGTGCTCCAATGACAAATATCTTTTAACTGAACAAGGACTTATAGAACATGGGAAAACACTCTTTCGCTTCTTAATTTGTAGAACAGACTTCCAGACCTCATTTAAGTCTTCATTAAAAGGAATTCCTTATGGGGTCAGATTCAAATTACCGTATTCGACATATTAAGCACCCCTGCTCTAATAAGCGCCCACGCAGTATTTTTTGACTAATAACATAAATTATTTCATTAATTTGAATACTTAAAATAAGTTTTGATACATTATTTGCTTATTTTGCATCTGACGTTCACAATGATTTTGTGGTGGTGATTGTGGGGCTATAGTATAGAACCAGTTCACACAATGCAGTTCGAATAGCACACTGTTTGACTGTACATGACTCCAGAGCATGGGCGCTTATCAGGAAGAAACTTGGGCCTAAAAAGTGGTGCAATTCTATTTTTGTAAGCGCTTATTTACATCAAATACGGTACTTTTAAGATTATTTTTGGTAGTATTTATGTGTACGCCTTAGTCCCCTTTCCTTGGGGTGTTCTATTGTAGTTAAATGTTTGATCCCTAATGTTTTGCATTGTGTTGCCATTAGCACATGTATTATTAGGGATACTGGTGCACAATAAGTTTTCATCATTATTAGTTGACAGGAGGAAACAGTCTAGTCCAAATTTGAGTATCATAGAATACACTTATTCAACAATATATTATTTAAAATATACAATTACATTGAAATAATTTGTACCACATTTTATTTCATGACATTTTACAGCTCGTATTGCTGATTCTTTATAACATGATTAGATAGAAAATTTTCTTGAAATTACTAATATGTAAATCACTATTAAAATATAATGTTCTGTAATTTCAATTTTCAAAAAATTAGAATAAATTTCTCTTTTAGCAAACTATGTACTTAAACAGACATAAGAAATAAAATCATAATTATGGATGGATTGTAAAATTAAATTTAAAAAACTACCAACTCAAAGGAGCACTAAACCGAAAAGTGAGGGCGCTCGTTTTTGTAATTTCACAGATATAGTATCAACCACAGATCAATAAACTTCATGCCTCCGTAGCCCACAGACGACACGAGGACAAAGGTCACTTGAATATTTATATTAACCAGAAAATTGCAATACTGTTGTGTGCTAGATAAGCATTTGATTTTTTTTCTGGAGGAAGGGGGGGGGGGGGGGGACTTCTTAAAAAAACAAATGCTCTCACTTTTCAGTCTAGTGCTCCTCAAACTATTTACCAAGTTAGATTTGAAAAATATGACAAAATGATAGATTTCTAAAATCATTGTAAAATTTAAACCCACATGATATGCACAGGTCATTATATGATCCTTTACAATATCACAGTGGTATCTTTGATTAGTACGTGCAATGTAAACATTAATTCACACATATTTTGAAAGTATTATGGTAATGAAAAATCTTGATGAATTTAATACAAAAGAGATGAGCCATTTCCCCAAACATTTGGTCAAAATATTCAAACTTCTCCTACTTGTGAAATACAATTAAAAATGAGAAAAGTAGTTAATGAAACAAATATGGAAATATTCAATTTGAACATGGAAAATTTTAATTTAATTTAATTTTTATTATTCAATTTTAATTTTTGATTTATCTAAATTTACATCACCATTTAAAAATTTACTTCTAAATGGAATTCATGGATTTATGATGTTCTCAAGTCCTCAGAGATCATACACCTCAGGGAGTCATTAGTACATCAACAAATCACAAATCATTGTTTTCCTTTTTTGAGTGTCACTCAAAGAAGTCTTAATTACAATATTCAGTTTTTGTAATCTGACCTGGTCCCTATTAGGCCCCCACATTTGCTACCAGGTTATAATGCTGAGAGCAAGCCAATCAGCACTTAAGTTTATGATTATGATGTAGGGATCATCTTTTTATAATTATGATGTAGGGATCATCTTTTTATAATTATGATGTAGGGATCATCTTTTTATAATTATGATGTAGGGATCATCTTTTTATAATTATGATGTAGGGATCATCTTTTTATAATTATGGTGTAGGAATCATTTTTTATGCTGAAGATAATGATAAAAAGGAATAATTTCAATCTGCTCCCCTCTCATTGTTCATCACAAAGATTGGAGGGCATTGGTTTCCGACAACTTAGAATGCTCGACAAAGTATCTGACATTTTGAGGAAAGTGTAGAACATGCATGCAATGATCTCGTCAAGATGTCTAAAAGTACAAAATAGTTTTTCTTTTTTGTTTGTTTCATTTTATGCTGCTTAAGAATACCAAGTTTTAAATGTCAAAAATCTTAAAATTAAAAAAGATTTAAGTATTACCCGAAACAAACAAAAAATGTTAAGCGATTTATTCAAACCCTGTTAAACCGACCCAATATTCCATCACACCCTTGTAAACTGCAGTGGTGTTTAAAATTTGCATAGCTGAAAAGATTAAAAAACCTCTCTTTTTGGATTCCATTGAAATCAACTCATTTATGCTTGAGACAATTTATCTTCTCTTATCAGATGGAATATTAAATATTATAATGCACTACTCAAATAATAATTAGCCAATCACCTTGCTCCATGTAATCAGATAATAATATTTTCAACTCTGGCTGAAGTCACAGAGATTATGGACTGAGAAACTCATGGGCACAGAATCCTGGGCCAGTGACTGGTTCAGCCTGGATACCACGCCTGCAAAACACAAAGTAAAAGATGTCTTGATATTGCCCAAGGTACACATGGGGCAAGGGAGGATCATACCCTTCCAGATTCAATGAATCCTGAAAAAAAGCTTCCCTCTATAATTACAGCAACGTTGGTAAAAATAGATGTAAGATTTAAGAAAAGTTAGCTGGTTAAAACTGAAGAACTCAGCCACCCATAGTATTTGAGAAGTAAACATAAAAACACCTCATAAAAAGAACCTGCCCCACTAACATACCAGACATGCTGAAAAAAACCTTCAATAAAATGAGTTGGCTTCTATGGGAAAATTGGGTCCCTCCCAATAGTTTGGATAAAGTTTAAGCAAGTGGACTGACACTAAAATTTAACCTCACAGTAATAATTGCGACCAGTCAGTTTTCAATTTTCAAAATTTACAGTGGTCAGTTTTACTAATGGACAATTATCTAACTTTGTACAGCTTGCAGACAGCTCACAAATATATGATATAAATAAGCCAAATCATGGCAGAAATGACACAAAAACTGTCAAAATACATCTAAAGTGGACACTCAGTTTAAATATTCTGGTTTAGAGCCTTATTTGAAGGGAACAGCTAAAACAACTTTAAAGCAGTTCTGGAGATAATAGAAAGCATTTTCACAACAATAAATGTTTATGGAATTTTGTAGCATGTTGAAGGTTTAGGGGAGGGAGGGGAGAGTCAAGGGAGAGTATGTTACAAAGTGATTAGAGTCAAGACACACTTTTTCAGAGATATGTTACCAAAGTGATTACTGACATCCACATCCATTTGAATAGCTTTTGATTTTGTTTGTGTAAATCCATTTTTTCAATCCATTCTTTTTAATCCTCTTTCAGGTAAGTTTGGATGGAATATTGCTAACTAGATCCCACCTAATGTCCCGGATCAGGCTTCTCACCTGATGTCCTACATGCCGTACCACCTTGTGTCCCACAATATGTCCCACATGGTATTCTCCTCCATGTTTCAATGACATCCCACTTTCCACATTGCATCACATCCCATGTCAGACATAGTGTCCCACTCTGTGTCCCATGTAGCATCCCACCCTATATCCTTCATGGCTCCCACCCTGTCCAACATGACATCCCATCTGATTTCCCAAATGGCATCCCACTGTATGTCACATGTGGCATCCCACCGCATGTTTCACCCTATATCCAGTGGTGTACGTAGCTAGGTACTGGCATTTGGGGGAAAGAGTGGGGCAGGGTTACATTATGCGGGAGCGAGATTAATGATGCCAATTAAGTACACTATATTCTGCCATTTCATTCAGGGGTGGGGGAAACAGGGACAGGGCCCCTGAAAACCCCCACTGGCTACACCCCTGCCCACATCCCACATAGCATCCCATTGGATGTCCCACATGGCATCCCACCTACATCCATAAGCAGTTTCATCCTAGCAATCAGTCCCTGATTGAGCATACTAAGTATGAAAGTCTGTCATTTAATAAAGTTATATAAATGAATTGTTGAATAAAATAAAGGCGGAGTCATATATTCATGCCTGGTATACAGTAGCCCTTGATGCATACCACATGGTATACATCACATCCTAGGTCCCACGTGGCTGCCACCCATGTCCCACATGGTATCAGTCTCTACGTTTATATGCAGTAATATCCTGTCACACTCCCTGACTGAGCATACTAAGTTTAAGTCTGGTCAGTTCATAAACTGTAGCAACTTTATGCAAATGAACAGAATAGTAAAGGCAGAGTTTGATATTCATGCCTGATACAGCAATGGATGCAAAAATATTTTGAAGAATTTTAAGGGTTTTAAACCTCAAGTGTTATGAGAGACACTTGAGGATCTCTTAAGAATATTGGAGAAGTATATTATCTCAAAGTTATCTACTAAGGAAATATCAAATGAGGAAACTAGTCTTTAACCTGTACATGGGTCTCTGAAAATCTTTTAAAAATATTAAAGAAAATTCCAGCCTTCTCTGAGGATATCTGAAGAAACTCGAACGCTTCCTAAGGAATTCTGAAGAAACCAACATTTTCTGAGGAATTGTCGAAAAAAATATTTTCTGAGGAATTGTCGAAAAAAATATTTTCTGAGGAAATTTCAGGAAAATCTGTGGACGGCTGGACGAAATTGCCATTACATAGGTCTGCATTATTTTTTATTTATTTATTTATTTATCACTCCACGAAATAAGATACAATCATACAATATCAATAATACAATATAAATGGATAAGTTGCAGCAATAATACTTGAAGAAGATGAAATATAATATAAATATAAAATATATATATATATATATATATATATATATATATAAATATATATATATATATATATATAATATATATATATAATATATATATATATACATAAATATATATATATATGTACACATATATATATATATACACACATATACATTTATACACACTGATACAAATACACACATATGTACATATGAGCATAATTACATAATCAGTATAAATGGAGTGAATGGTGAACTGGGGGAAGTGTTAAACTTTTGCTAGCCAGTTCACCATCATAGAAAAAAACATAGCATAAGGCAATAAGCAGTATCTACCCACACACCCTCCTTTCTTAGCAACTCACCATTGCAATCTGACACACCTTGCACTATCTACCTGACCCCACTCTTACCCATCCCTCAACCTTCCCACCCATGCCGTTATCCGCCCACTCAAACAATTGTACCAGTTAAAAACAAAACAAAAGTGGTAGGGAAAACAAAAATACAAAAGAAATTGTTTTAGATACACACCAAAAATAACTCGGAAACTATTTAAGCCTTTCTCAAAATTTAAAGAGTGATGTAAAAGTAATTTCTATTGCTGATAAACAATGAAATAAAAGATTTTCTGTGTAACAAATACTAGGAATACTTGTCTCAGTTGTACAAGAATCACATGGCATTAATTGTCCTAAATTCCCTTTTCATATACTTGGACATGTTAAACCTACCTTAGCATACGGCATCTATGCTCAGCAATTCTTGGTACAGCCGCTACCACATTGTTCACACTAACATCACTCCACAATCGTTCAGCTACTGCACTTCCCCGTGGCCTACACAAAAATGAAATTTACGATTTATATGTTTTCTAACAAATTTATGAAACTGGTTTGGCTTCTGAGGTGTTATCACCAGCCAAAAGGGACACCTGACTAAAAAGTGAGAAGACTGGATTCTAGGATCCCTGGAAAAAATCGACGCATGAATTTACGTTTATGTTATTATAAACTACCATAATAGCATGAAAAAAGAAGCTAAATTTGAGTTATGAATCTTGATGCACGCAATATCAAAATCACGATTTGAACGCTATATCGTTTATGCAGCTAGCATGTAGGAAACTGTCCACGTGATATCACACTATTACGGTATATCATTGTATATAGCGTTAACAGTATTCAGGTTTAACGATAGGAAATTCTATCGTGATTAAGAAACGCAATGTGACAGACAATTTATTGTGGGCGGTACTGTTTGTCCCTTTTACTCAATGGAATGAATATCATCAATGCTACCAATCCCAAGCTGGGAACTCAAAACTTGTATTCAATGAACTCAGTGGGTGAGTATATTTATTACCAACAACAGTAAAAAAACAGAGCACAAAAAAAACATGTTTTGAAAAATATTGTCCCCACATTTTGTGGAGGAAAATTACAACCCTGTCTGCATGGAAAATCTCATATAAATTTGCAAAATGATGCCCTTCTTTTCAGTACATTACCCCTTGAATGACAAAAATATCTATGATTTCAAAAATCAAGGTTAGTCAGACTTCACATTTGCCAAATTTGTGGCTCAGTTACTATCTGAAGAAAGTCTAAAAGAAAGTCTTCAATTGGTTAAAAACACTTTCATTATTCTTCCGTACTATAAATGAAGAAAATCTTTCTCTTTCTGAATGGTACAAGATATCACAGAATGTTCATCAAAATTATATTCATCTTTGATATTGTCATTTGCATTACAGGATGGTCATCACCAGACCACTGACCAATTCTTTTATGCTGTCTTGTTTGCATCTTCTGGGATGGTACAGTGTATTGTTTGTTTGTTTGATGAGGTCTTAACGGCACCACGACAACGAAGGTCGAATTGTGCCTGAGAGGTCAGATCATTTTAGAGGTAGTAAGGAAAGAGACCAGGGGAAGAATGAGAGAAATTCAAGAACAAAAGCCAGAAAGCTGTGATCGAGAGAGGAGGTGCATGGGTAAAACTGAAAACAAAGTAGAGAGGGGGTGGAAGAGGAGAATTAAATATGGTTGTAGAGGGATGCATGCTGAAGGAAGGAGACTATTTTATCTGGAGGATTTTTGGAAGAACTCAGCAATTGAGTTGTGGGGGCGAGAGAAGCTCTGGGAAGGTTGTACAGGGGGCAAGCAAGGAGAACGTGTTGGATTGTGAGGATGCAGTGGCAATTGTTACAGAGGGGTTGGGGGAACCAATAAGGAGGTGGGAGTGAGTGAGGTGGGTGTGACCAATTCTAAGACGGGTAATATGAACGTTGTCGTCGAGAAAGGTTGTTGATGGTGGATTTGATCGGATTGTGGGCTGGATAACATGGAGTTTGTTATCAATTTGGAAGTTCCATAAGGTTTGCCAGCGGTCACGAACAAGAGAAGCGATAAGCGGTTTGATGTCAGAGAGGTTTTGGGAAAAGGGAAGGGAGGAGGTTAAGGGCAAGCTTAGCGGCTGTATCAGCCCTGTCATTGCCAGGGATGCCAACATGGCTGGGTATCCAGAAGAAAAGAACACTTTTCCTGCAGAGGGTGGGAGAAAAGAGTTTCGGAGGAGGTGGCAGGTGAGGTTATCCCATTTAAGATTGAGTAATGAAGTAAGAACAGCCTTTGAGTCAGAGAAAATGGCAAAGTGACTAAGAGGAGAGTACTCAATAAAGTTGAGGGCGAGGAGAATGGCCTTAGCCTCGGCTGAAAAGATGGATGAGTGGTCAGAAAGTCTGCTACTGAGGGTGATGTCTTGGATGATGGCAGCAGCAGCTGTCTTGTTGCCTTCCTTGGAGCCATCAGTATAGATGGAGGTGTAATTTGAGAGTTGGTCTTTGATTTGGTTGTGGAGATTGATGAAGAGATTAGGGTGAGTTTGAGTTTTATTATAAGTGGAGAGGTCTAGGTGGAAAGAAGGAAGGGGGGTGGCCCAAGGCGGAAAAGTGGGCCAGGAATAGGTGCCGAGAGTGGCGGGGTTGATGCCAAGTTGAAAGAGGTCTGATTTAATGCGTAAGCTGAAGGGGGGCGATAGGGTTTTAGTCCTATCAAAGAGGGAGGAGATGGTAGGATGCCATCCTCTCAGATTATGGAATATCTTAACTATCAGTATTCATAGAACTACTGTACCACCTGATCAATCTTCTATGAATCTTTATATACAATTTTAATTCTTTTAAGTTAAGTTTCCATCCCTCTCTTCTATCTCTTGTACCCTGGTACAAATGCATTCTTTCTGGCATTTGGTCCTGTTGAATGGCATGTCATAAAAGCCTGCTGTAAAACTTATGGATTGATTTACTATAACTGAAAGAGATAGAAGCATTGAAGGACCTTACCATGTCCTTGATATAAGGTTGGTGCCATCCACGAATTCTCCCCACATGCACAACTCTCCACCAATCACCAACTTCTTCTGGGCATCACTTCCTGTTGAATCAATCATATGAATTTTAACCCTTATTCTACCTGCACTTTTTTGAAAACTAGCTTGGGAGGCAGGGTCAAAGATGGGGCACCTAAAACGGCAATAATATCGCTATGTGGTAGAGTAAGGCTTAAGCACAGGCTGATTATTAAAGAGTCCTCTGTCTTCCGAGCAGCAGAGTTAGGCTCGTTTCGCTTCAGTGACCCAGTGGGCCGCCCTGCAGGACCATGCTGCATATATTTTTGAATTGGCACACTTGTCGCAGGCTGATTAACCCTTACTCTACCAGTGCTTTTTTGAAAACGCACTCTTGAGGCAGGGACAAAGATGGGGCACGCAAAATGGTGATAATATCACCGAGTGGTAGATAAGGATTAAATTCATACCATTTGCTCAAATGAAATCAATCTACTGTATTTAGGGATTAAGGCTTGGTAAGCAGCAGACAAAGAGGGAAATTATTGTCACTGGAATTTCCAGTTGTTGTACATGTAGCTGATGGTTACCATCACGACCAAAGACATATTATTGCTGATAAGCTTCAGAGTTTACAATTACCACAGTTATTACATGTACAAATTGAAATTTAGTTGCATTTCATAGGCAACTTAAGGTTTTGTTATAAGCTTAAGGGTAGAACAATTTGATATATATTTTGTTAAGTCATCAGAATTTATATTGAATGGAAAGCCTCAAGATGATATAAATACACACATGGATAAATATCCCAAAAAAGGAAGACTTCGGTTGATAAGGAACAACATTTCCCGAGCATTGCAATATAGAAAGAAAATACAAAATTATGCCTTCAAGAAAAACTTACTTAGCATACCATAACTTGGCTGAGAAAAAGCTAGTCTAGGTATTTATAAATGCAAAGTAGCAACATGTGCTAAAATGATTTATAAAATATCAAAATCCAAGAAAAATATAAGGTAGACCAATTTCCTGATCAAAAATCTATTACTTCTTATCCTATTCCACAAGATTTTAGAGAGCTGCTAATTCTGGAAAAACCTTTAGGATATTATGTTTGTTTGACAAGGGCTTAACGACACCACGACAACAATGGTCAAATTGTGCCTGAGGGTTAGATCATTCTAGAGGTAGGAAGGAAAGAAAACAGGGGAAGAATGAGGTAAATACAAGAACTAAAAGTCAGAAAGCTGGGATCGAGAGAAGAGATGCATGGGTAGAAAAAAAAACTAAAGTAGTAGGTGGAATAGGAGGACTAAATGTGGTTGTAGAGGGAAGCATGGTGAAGGAAGGAGATAATTTTATCTAAAAGATTTTTCTGGAAGAACTCGGCAATTGAGTTGTGGGGATTAAGGGAAGCTTTGAGAAGGTTGTACGGGGGCAAGCAAGGAGAACGTGATGGATTGTGAGGGTGCAATAGCAATTGTTGCAGAGGGGTTGGAAGGAGCCAATAAGGAGGTGGGAGTAAGTGAGGTGGGTGTAACCTATTCTAAGACTGATAATATGAACGTTGTCGACACAAGATTGTTGATGGTGGGTTTGATCGGAATGGTGAGCTGGATGACGTGGAGTTTGTTATCAATTTGGGAGTCCCATGAGGTTTGCCAGCGGTCACGAACAAGGGAAGCGATAAGCGGTTTAATGTCAAAAAGCGATTTAGGAAATGGGTAGGGGGAGGTTGAGGGCAAGCTTAGCGGCTGCATCAGCCCTGTCATAGCCAGGGATGCCAACATGGCTGGGTATCCAGAAGAAAAGAATACTTTTCCTGCAGAGGGTGGGCGAAAGGAGTTTAACCACATCCTAAATCAGCATCCATGTGGCAGTACCTCCGACAAGGGGAGTTAAGGCCCAGGGGTCCGAGCCGTGGGGCCAGCATTGGCTCTTGGTGGCCCTGTTATCTGGCATAATCTTCATTGAAATTAAAAAAATATTTTAAAAATACAAAATAAACTTGAGTTGTCCTCTTTTTCAATTCCACCAAATAATGCATAAGATACAGCAGATTAAGCCATAACTAAGCAACAAAAATCAGTAAAACAAAGTGAGTAATTATTTTTGAATATGCAAATGAAGAACTGCTTTATGGTTAATTACGGTTCCTGTTTCTGTTATCTATTCCATGGATGTATGAAAAATCATATTCTGGAAGAGGACCCTGCATCAGAATTGTCAGAAACAGAATTCAAATCTGCTGAATAATGCAAAGAAAAGTAACAAAAACACAATTAAATTTCTACAAGAATGATAGAGACGTGGAAAGAATTTTCTAAACAGCTCGTAGAAAAATCCCATTTGTCAGCACATTTGATCTATTATTTCAGTACTTTGAATAGAAATCTGACTGGTACACCAATCAAGAGCAAAGATATTGTTGTATATACTCACTTTGCATTTGCTAACAATCCATGTATGATGAAAGGACTAAATGTAAGAAATAACTTTCACAGCAGAAACTACATAAGCTGATCAACTGAGAACTTGCATGAACACCAAAACGTACAATTTTGTTTTTCTGACAGAATATTAACAATTTTGTCAATATGTTAAATTAGCCCTCTCAATTTTCACTCAAACTTAAGAACAAGATTTTCCAGATATCATTACCACATAGAACTTGAAGGAAGTGGGTAATTTATTCTAAAAACTTTGAAACCAACAACCCTTTGCAACAACAGCCCTAAGGCGCCAGAACACTAGGTGCCCCATGGCCACCAACCAGCATTGATTACCGCTCACTTTTCAGCGCCGGATGTCCCTCCCACCAGTTACGCCACTGTATTACCATGACATGTCCTTGTTTTAAAATGTAATAAATCCCACCTCTAATGCTTCAGCACACACAAGTGGACTGCAAGATCTTTCAGTACAGTCAGAGATTTGCCAAGTGATTTAAACATGCACGAATGAGAAATCCCGTATATTATTAGTAGTAATTGTCAAATTCATTAATGGAATTGATTGACAGCATGTCAGCAATGACCAGAAATAAAAAATCACATGATTACTAATGTTAGAATAGTTTCAAAACTCACACTTCCCTTCTCACCTGTAAAATTGGTCAAATTTATCCCATAAAATGTCTTCCAGTGCTGGGCATACGGTGACGAAACACGATTTAAATAAAATGTTGATGACAGTAAAGCCCTGTAACCTTTCGCTGTTACTTTGGCCAATTCGTTCTGCCACTTAGGGAGCCACACCTCAACAATTGTGTCACTCCTAACCTGAACAGTAAAATGTTTATTACATGGTAATAACAAATTTGGGGAAATTACCAAAAACAGCTGTGGTTTTTCTTGACGTCGAACTTCTTCTGACAAAAAGTTTTCCAACAAAAACTGATATTCAAACAGACCAGCGGGTGTAAAAGTTACTTTACTGAACAACCCAACAAACAAGTTTAATTATGTTTGCAAAACACTGTTTTTCTTCTTACAATTTGAAATGCTACATCAATTGCCTGTACGAGGCAAAGTCTTCATTAGAACATGTGATTAACTCAATTATTCTAAAGACCGATTTGAGTATTTGCTCGATTTGATTTCTGTCTCCTTAAAAAAGATAATCATTTTGAAAAAAATTGGGTATTCATTCAGTCACAAGTATTTCTCATGAGCTGTAAATTTGAAATGATCAACACTGACAAATGAAGTCTGTGATGAAAATGGAATACTTTTTTCAATTTTGTAGATGAAGTAAGATTTGCAAGCAAAAGCACACAACAATATGAAAATAAGAGAACATAGTAATAAATTGTCAGCTTTCTTTACCCTCAAAATCCAAAGGTTCAACTGAGTAATATTTTTTCCAATCTGGGTTGTAAGGAGTTGTAAGATAATTAAGGTACCACGGCGTTGACAAAAGAGTGCGGTATCCTTTCTTGGTAACATTGCTCATTTCGCTGGGGTAAGGGGTTTTCCATACTTCAACAACCGTATCACTACGAACCTGTACAGAGTATAGATGTATCTCTATAACAGATATATGATTTCAAGGACCGACTGTCAAAACTTAACAAATGGAAGAAAGTTCAATTTCATATAATGGGACCCCTGCTTTTAAATGGCAAGAACAATGCCCACCTTAAAGGTCTGTTGTGTCCATGATTTAATGAGCACTGACTGGAAACAACAACAACAACATAAAATTCCATCCTCTCTCCTTTTTAATATAATTCCCAATTTATTTTTTAACTAAAATTTCAGCACTCTGTAAAGTGCATGCTTTTGCCTCAGTTCATTCCCCATTCCAAATATAATGTACCTCAGAAATACTAGGCCCCCAAGTCTCATTCCCAAATAATCTCCTTCTCACTTTTGCCATTTGTGATCTAAACACTCCAGGATCATCTACCTTCTGACTGATTTCTTCAAATGTCATATCATTGTTTTTCAGTTTTATTCATGCTAAGCATTCATTGTCAATGAAAACAAAAAACCTGACAAGAGACAAAATTTACCAATGAGTTTTGAAACTGGGGTGTGACATCCAAATATCTTTTTCGCATATATTCTATGTCCTAGGAAACCTGGTATTCTGTTTCATTTTGAGAGCATGTACCATTACAATATAATTTGGTTTGTGCATGTAATGTTCAAGCATGTTAAGCAGCAAAGATACTGACATGGAACATGGGATACAGAACTACCATATTCGACGTGATAAGCGCCTGGGCGCTTACGGAAATAGAATTGCACCACTTTTTAGGCCCGAAGTTGCTTCCTAATAAGCGCCCATGCTCTGGGCTGCATACATTGTGCTATTCCAACTGCATTGTGTGAGCTGGTTCAATATTAGCACCACAATAACCACCACAAAAACATTGTGAGTGTCAGATGCAAAGTAATGTAACAAAACTCATTTTAAGTCTTCAAATTAATCAAATAAATTATGTTATCAGTCAAAAATAATGAGTCCAGTGGGCGCTTATTGAGCAGGGGCGCTTAATATGTCAAATACAGTATATAGATTCACAGGAATGAACATTGCATTAAGTTTGCACATACTGTATGCTGGCTTACAATGATTTGATCAACTCTTGTCAATCAAACATGGGCCTGAGATGATTTTTTTAATTTGTTTTTTTCATCATAATTACCAGGAAATTCCAAAGGCTTGACGGTATAATAATCAACCCATGCCTCGCTGTAAGGATTGTGTAAATCATTCAGATACCAAGGTGTGGACAATATTACCCGATACCCTTTTTTAGTAACGCTACTCATTTCAAATGGATAAGGGGATTTCCAGACTTCAACAACAGTGTCTTTACGTACCTGCATAAAAAAGTGCAAATTTGTAATAATGGTAATAACTTTTGTCCAAAAATAAAAAGTTGGAGATAATTTGACTATCTTTATAATAGCTCATATCTTGATATATTTTCACTCAATAAAAACTTATCTTCAATACATCATCATATGTTAAATAAATCACAGCTACTGCACTGGACTCTGTTTAAAGGAATATTCCTCTCAGCTATTGTTTTAATACTGTATATATGATCGAGGACTATTAGAAAAAATATATCTGAGAAAAAACACATGCTGATATCTTTTTCCATTTATGAGTTATACTGCATTTAAAAGATTTCACCAGTGTGTTGAAAAAAGAACCTTGCAGTGTACAGTGTGCTGTCATAATTGTAAATCCAAGATAACTCTTTATGTATTACCATAAAAGAGATTTGTTTATCTTTCTTTTAAATTGTACAGTACATGAGCAGATGGGCATCCATGTTCTTGTAAAGTGAATGTTATATCTCAATATTGAAAAAAAAAATTATTATTTAGTTTCGAACAAATAAATATACATTGTGTATTGTGCCAGCACATTGGCAACCACCAGAATATCTATGGTAGATCTTAGAAGGCCCGGGAATTAGAATCAATCACTTCAAGACTGCTCTACCATCAAATATTTTGCATATGACAACATCTCCAAAAAACTTGTTGCAAAGTTTAAAGCTGTTAGAAGCTTTTAATTAAAGAAGCATTGAAGGAACAGAAATGAAGGAACGTATAGTTTGGTTTGGTTTGTTGATGTTTAATGGTACCGCAACAGTCAGAGTCAAATGTGCCAAGAGGGTGTTAATAAATTATGGTGTAAGATTTAGGATAGTGAGGAAAGGAAGGTTTGTAAGGGAGAAAAGGAGGGAAAATAGAAAGAGAGAAAAAAAAAGGAGGTAAGTACTAAGTAAGGTTAGGTGTAGAAAGGGTGAAGGGGGAAGTTAAATGTGGTGGAAGAGGTTGTTGTTGCAGAGGAAGTTCGATGATGTTTGAGGAAGAATTGTTTTCGAAAAAGTCCGAGATTGAGGATAGTGAGGAGAGAAGAGATCTGGAGTTCTGGTATAAGGGACAGGTTACGGAACATATAGTGGTCTGTTGTTCTTTAAGTACATACCTTGACGTTGTTATCAATGACTTCTTGCCAGACAGCATACCCTGAATTCAAACCACCCATGATTTCAAGGAGTTTTTGCTCATAATATTCTTCCAGTTTTGAATAGTTTGTTCCAAATCCCTGAGCTACCATGAACTTGGTGATATCTGGGTTACTTTTCCTGTAAAAAAGTTCACACAATTTTGTAATATCATTCTTATATCTGAAAATTAAAAACAAATGTACTCTCTTGGACTAATAACAGACTTCACCCTTTTGATCTTCGTGTTTCTAAAGAAATTCTTTAAAAAAAATTATTAGCTTATCACCCTCATTCGCATCAGCTTTTAGAGAATCCCAGATTTTCATATAAATATATTTTTTAAGTACCATGTTTTTCTCTCAGATCAGTCATTCAGCGTCCCATACTTCCATTTCTTTCTACTTTCTACCAAAATACAAACACTTCCTTCCGATAGTTTTCAATATTTATTACGCCTGATGTAGTCAACCAAACTGCGAACACTGCAAATCGCAGAAATGAATTGGCTTTGAAAAAAAAAAAAAGCCTGCATCACTTTTCCAACTGAGTTCGGCTGATAAGCTAATTTTTTTTTTTACAGGGCCTAATTTTCTTAGAAAATGTAATGCAATATTCTCATCTATTCACATACTATTTATGACCAGAATCCTTATTAGAGTCGTTTTATTTTCTGAATTGTTACATAATAAAGTGCAAATGCTATAAAGGATTAGTTAGGTGGTCAAGCATGTTTATCTTATATGAAAGAGGACTTCAAAAGAAACAAAATGGTGCAGAAAGCATTTAAAAATCTTATTCTGTTAAGGAGATATGTAAGTTTAAAGTTTGGTATCATTTGTGTTAAAGCGACTAAGATCAGACTTGTTGTGATGTCATAGCCTCAAATTCCTAAAAGTTTTTGTCCTGCGATTTAGTGGCTTTAAAAATCATGGGATATGTCAAAAAAGCAGTAAAACTGAATCTAGGAAGGGTATTTATAATATACCACCTGAAGAAAATTTAAGGAAAAATAATTTATATAGTAAAAGAATTAAATAAACTTTCTTTAAAATACATAAAGACTTTGAGGATCTCAGGCTGTGACATCACAACTAGTCTGATTTCAGTTGTTTCTACAGAAATGATACCAAACTTTAAACTTGAATATTTCCTTAACGAAATAAGATTTTGCAATGCTTTCTTCACCATTTTGTTTCTTTTGAAGTACCTCTTTCATATATGATGGACTTGCTTGACCACTGACCTAATCCTATAAAAAATATTCAAATGCACAATATATAAAACAAAGAAATACAGAAGAAAATATTCAAGGAGTGAAACTGTAAAATATAAATACTTGATGAAATAACTGTTTTTGGGAGGAATGGTCCATTAATCATTCATGGGCATTGCACAATTTCCTTTAGGTATATAATGCATACTTATTTTCAGTGTCACCCAAGGACTAATCTGTTCCATTTCACTGCAAAGGAGGTTTGTGGCTTCAGCCCCAGATGAATGACCTATTGTGTACAGTGTAACAATAGCTGGTGCTAACAAGTAAAGTGTGAAGAGGCTCTCAGGTTGGAAGGTATAGATTACCCTGTGTTGTATGGGGTAACATTAGTTGCTTGCTAGCAATTGAACTGTGAAGAGGCTCTCAGGTTTGAAGGTGTGGATTACCCCAGATTTTGAGAAAATTGAGGGTGTTGAGGATGGAGGGCCCAAGAGATAAAAATTTATAATGTACATAAGTAGCCAAATATACTTATATACATTTAAGATTAACGATAATAAAACAAATAAAAAGCTATCAGTAAAGATGTAAAAAGGAAAATAAAAATGCTAAAACATTGTTAAAACATTGTTAAAACATTGTAAAAAGCCCTAATATACAAAAATTGATAAACGGTCCAAACTCAAAAGCTGAAAAAGCATAAGTATAACCCCAAATGATATCAAAATGATTAGAAATAAGTCTTATGGAATAAATAGGTTTTAAGTTTAGATTTAAAAAGGTTAAAAGTATCAATACATCTCAGATCACCAGGAAGTGAATTTCACAAAATGGTGCTGCATATTAAACATGCGAGATGAAAAGCATAAGGTTATAGTAGAGGTGTAAATAGATATTAGATTACAAAGGTACTGTGAGGCTAGATTATTAATATGAAGCATACAATATATATTCTGTATGTGTTTACACAAATTACCATGCACCCCAAGTAATTTTTCTGTAATAATAATCACACCATTCCACTAGTGTTAAAAGTAAATTAACCTCTTTAATAGATATAATCACACCACACCATACCATACACCACACCATACATACACCACACCACACACCCCACCATACACCACACCATATACCACACCATACACCACACCATACCATACACCACACCATACATACACCACACACCACACCATACACCACACACCCCACCATCAGCCCACCATACACCACACCATACAACACACCATACCATACACCACACCACACATACACCACACCACACACCCCACCATACACCACACCATACACCACACCATGTGTTCAATGAAAAACTTAATTTCTCTCATACATCTCCTTTAGAAATATGCTCATAAAGCTACATTGTAACTTTGGACCCAACTAACAAACACTGAATCCTGGATATGCATGTTTCATTTGATATACAGCAAGGTATGAAAATACACCTTTGGTCATATTCCTTCTCCAGTGCGTATTTGCAATTAATTCTGCAAACATTTAATCTTCATTAAAGAAAAAGCACAATGCAATAAAAATGCACTACATAGTATAGACATCCATACTGTAGAAATGCACTATAAACAGTAGGAATACACTCTATACTGTAGGATGCAATCTGCACTGTAGGCATGCACTCTGCACTGTAGGCATGCACTCTGCATTAGTTGGAATGTACCAAACTCCATTGTACATTCATGTACTTCATAAGTATCGTACATTCATGTACTTCATGAGTACTCATCCACATGACAAGCTTACTTTATCTCCATCTGTACTCAAGACAGATGTGACCCTTAGATTGTAGAGAGGTGTTCCACTTTGTAGACATGCACTCACTAGTACACTGTAGGCATGCACTCTGTACTGTAGGCACACACTCTACACCATAGACATGCACTCCATGCTGTAGGTATATGCACTCTACATTGTGGGCATGCGCTCTACACTGTGGACATGCACTCTACACTATAGAGATGTATTCTAAACTGTAGGTATATACTCTTACTGTGGGCATGCACTCTTACACTGTTGAGTACTCCACACTGTGGGTGTGCACTCCAGTGTGAGCATACACTACACTGTATGCATACACTCTATGCTGTGGGCATGCACTCTATGCTGTGGGCATGCACTCTACACTATGGGCATGCACTCTAGACTATAGGCATGCACTCTAAGACTATAGGCATGCACTCTATGCTATGGGCATACACTCTACACTATGGGCATGCACTATGTGCTATGGGCATGCACTATGTGCTGTGGGCATACACTCTACACTATGGGCATGCACTCTACACTATGGGCATGCACTCTACACTATGGGCATGCACTCTACACTATGGGCATGCACTCTATGCTGTGGGAATGGGCATACACCTATGCTGTGGGCATGCACTCTACACTATGGGCATGCACTCTACACTATGGGCATGCACTCTACACTATGGGCATGCACTCTACACTATTGGTATGCACTTTATGCTGTGGGCATGCACTCTAAACCCTGTAGCATGCAACAATATAAGGCATGACCTCCAACTTGATCACGTTTATCTTGCATTAATGTACATACTGTAATGATACTAACCAACATGCAAAGCTGACTTCATCTCCACCCATATGCACATAATGATCAGGAAAGACCGATGATATTTCTTTGAAGAACGCAGCTAAGAAGGTGTAAGTAGAGTTGAGGGTAGGGTTGATTGGTCCAAAACTTCCATCAGGTTTACCTCCACTATAGCATGGAGTAAGGAGGTCTTTGACCGAGCCCCATGACAAAGTGTGTCCAGGGGTGTCAAACTCAGGCATGACTCTGATACCCAAGAATCGCGCATACTCGATTATAGTCTCCACGTCAAATTGGGTGTAGATATGGTTATTGGAGTACGCTCCCTATAAAACAACATGCTTAATAATTAGCTAAAGGTGCATGGAGTGAAACAAAAGTACTTTCTTTTATTTGATATTAAAAAGTACATGTATACAATTTTGATATTTGTGATATATGAATATGAAGGCAGGGGTCAATTTTCCACTGTTTTAAGAACAGTGCTTTTTATGCAGGAACAGTGAATTTCCAAACATCACTGTTCCAGTGGAATAGTGTTCTTTTCACAAGCATGTGTCATCAATGATCAATAACTTGATTTCTTATGCAAAAAAAAGTGCATGTGGTCAAACAAGACATGAGGAAAAAACCATCTTTAGGAGGAATGGTCCATCAATCATTCATGGGTTTTGCACAAAGTCCTTCCAAGCATATAATGTATATTTATATTTAGGCTCAGCCAGGGACAAATCTGATTCGCTCACTGAACAGCAGTTATGTGGCTTGAGCCCAAGATGAATGACCTATTGTGTACAGTGTAACAGTAGCTGATTGCTAACAAGTAAACTGGATGCTGTCAGTTAAGAAGGTATAGATTACCCCTGTGTTGTGTATGGTGTAACAATAGTCAATGAATTGTGAAGTCTCTGGGCTGAATGGTGTGGATTACCCCTGATTTTGAGAAAATCCAGGGTGTCGGGTTGGAGGGGTCTAAGGGCCAAAAATTCTTAATGATTATCATAAAATAAAAGGAATTTTTCCAGAAATAAAAAAGCTTTTCCCACCTTGCCTGCATTTGCCTGCACAATTAATCGTGAATTATATGCAAGACTGCTTGCACGTGTATGACTGTATGCAACTGGATGATACCTCATGTACTATACATGTAATACTAATAACTGACATTCATATTTGCTCATATTAACCAATAAAAGTAATTTTAAAATAAGCCCATTTTGAAGAAAGTAATTTGTCCTATTATCTGCAAAAGTTGGAACAGTGAAATCTGATCCGAAACAGTATTATTTGAGAAAGTACTGTTCTGTGAAACAGTGGCAAAAACTTTAAATTTTGACCCATGGAAGACATCTTAAAAAACTTTCTTATTGTTTACATCTTGTTCATTAATTTCAGTTTTGAAAATAAACATGTTCTCCACATATATCTTGAGTTGGGGTATAGTTAAGATCAAATACTTCAGAATCAGTTACTCTCCTTTTGTGGTACACTAATATTAAAAAAAACACTATGCATTTAAACAACAAAATAAGTCTTATTTTTCATACATGATAAATTTGCATAAAAAGTTCATATTTATACCTAAAATATCAAGAAGCTTAAAATGGCCAATTTTCTACAGTTCTCATGGGATTTGGGGTTGCTGTTATTGTTCCTACTAAATTCTTAAGCAAATCACTTTTCTACAAATCTTGAATGTAGAATTATGCAGATGGATTAACACTTCAGCAATGATTAACATCATTACTCATGCGACTACCAAAACAAGGAAACAAAATATTTCCCATAACATATCTTTTTCTCATACATGCTACTCTAGCTGACTACAATTTTCAGCAGTCAAAGTAAAAAGCAAGCAGCTTAAACTAGCCACAAGGAAGAGAATGGTCAGATGCTATGTCCTCTCCACCCTACTGTATGCCTCTCAAACGTGGACCTTATCTCAAGAAATGGAAGATAAGCTGTAGGCTTTTGAAATGTGGCTGTACAGAAAGATGCTAAGGGTTTCTTATGCAGATAAGATCAGTAATGTTCAGTTTCTTGAGAGAGTGGATGAGAGGAGAGCCTTAGTGTTTGAAATCAAAAGCAGAAAGATGCACTTGAAGGGTCACATGTTCAAAGAAAAGGGGTTCCAATGGCAGCTGTTAGATGGTAGGACAGAAGGAAGGAGAAAATGAGGTCAACCAAAAAGAACATGATATGGAGAGATCAAGAGATGGAGAGGGGTTAAGTACAGCATTTTATTATGGGCAGCTGAAGATAGAACTAGTTGGAGGCCATGACAGCCAGAGCCTCAACAGAACATGACACCTGATAGGTATAGGAAGGTAAAGTGAAGAGCTGTAAACCTTAAATGTTTACTTGGACAACAAAGACAATGTAGTTAAGTTCCTTTCATGCACTTGTCAGTTGTAAGACCAACCTATGGAGCCCCAAGAATGGTCAGTCATTGTTTATGGATGGATCACACATTCATGCTCAATGACACACTGTGTCATAAATTGGACAGACTTTATCATGTTTTTCATCCATCTCTAAACAAATGAATGACTGTAATAACTATTTGATAATGACTTTCCTTTGACTTACTTTAGACTTTTAACTTAAAATAATACTTATTTTTTATTAAGGAAATCTATTTTTAACAAAAAGTTTGGACAGTTTTTGTTGTTGTACTGACTTCTTCCGTCTAAATAAATAGTTGATGAGACAGCGATGAAGGATACTAAATACACTATCCATTAAATCACACCTGCCTTTCAAAGTCCTAGGTTCTCCCTGATTGTCATCATGGTATAAATACTTCTTTGTAAAGAATTAAGGCTAACTTTATGAAATATTTGATAAAATACTTTTCATGAATAAGGGATAAAAAAACAAGTAGGAAGATAAAATAGTGCTGAAAACTTAAGACAGACAATGACCCACCCCTTTGTTATTCTGTAACTGACCATTGCTGTACTTTGACTGACCCTGCATCACAGATTTGTTCATAAATGACACACACCTTTCCCAGGGGTCATTAAGTGGGTCTTACAAGGAAAAAGATATATTGCCCAACAAACAGGGAGGTCTTAAAGCCTTACCCTCAACCTGTTACTAGGGTGAGAATAGTTCACTTCTAAACTGTCCAAACCTCCCTGTATGTTGGGCAATATATCACTTTCCATCTTACAATTGACAGTAGTTTAACAGGTGCAAAAATACAACATGCTACACCAGTCACAAACACTGCAGCATAATCACAATAAAGTAGCTTACCTGTGCACTCATGAAAGGAAACGTAGAACTCTCATACGGAAATGCTTGGAAGTCCACTATGTGCCAGTGAAACACATTGAGCTTGTTGTATGCCATGGCATCCTAAGGAAATAAATCAAAGGAAAAAAAGACTACATATGGCATGCTACTAAAAATCAAATCAGAGAAGAAGTATTTTTTGATTTCTTATGATTGTTACTTTTAAACAAATAAACAAACTAACAAAGCAAGATTTACCATGAAAGTTATCAACCAAAAAATGACAAATTTTTACCACCAATTCTTGGCTCGTATAATTCTTGGCTTTTATGGGAAAATGGGACATTTGTAAATACCTCGGAAAGTTCCAGATGAAGTCAAAAAAACTTTTCAGTATTTAAGTCCTGTTGATAGCCCAAATTAGCTTCAATTTGTCACTTTGATTTTTAGTATATTAAAAATGATTATCTTCCAAGATGGGTTTTTTTTTTTTTTTTTTTTAAATTAAAAACTGTATTTTTGTCTAAAATATTTTTGCCATATTATTGGAGTTTTCAAAATCTTGTCAATCTCTTAACTCTTAAAAAAGGAAATATTTATGAATTCCAGTGTCTCCGGAATAATGAAAGTAATGAAACTAATAATTGTGAGAAATTCTTACAAAACAATCTCTTATCCAATTAAAGGAACCTTTCCCACAATATTGTTGAGTGGATATTAATTCCTTTGACATAAATTAACAATTTTCTTACCAAATTCTGAAGAAGGATGGGAACAGGTATAAAATGGCGAGAAGTATCGACCAGCATGCCACGATGGGAAAACCTTGGATGATCCTCTATGTGAGTCTTGTTCAGGACATTCTGTTAGTAGGAAAGTGAAGAAAAGAGCTAAGCAATCCATAAATACATATTAAGTTTAGTTTTACACTTGTAGGCATATGGAAAGCTTTCATAAGTCACTTGACTTAGTTTTAGTGTGGACCCAAGATATTTGCCAGGACAGCATGGATGTGGCTATGGCAACATTAGAAAAGTTGGTTAAAAGTTTTTCTCTTCAAATTGTAACATTTGATGGGCTTTTCTGTTTTATTCTCAGAAGTTTTCTTATAGGAATAGTAGCTTACACAGATATGAATAATTCTGCCTGAGAGTTTGTAAAGTCGGTCCAAAAATTGGTGAAACAGCCATTTGATGGTGGTGTTCGTTTACTAAATTAAGAAAGTTGTCTCACAAAAACCTGGTCAAAGTTTCCTCCAGATTAAATTGACTACAGGTAACTATCATGTAACTTTTCAAAGGTAGTCAATAATGTTCTAAATTAAAGTGAAGTGAATGCAAGGAATGTGAGGAGAATAGGTAGTTCAGTTGGCAGAACACACGACTGAGATGCTGGAGTCCCGGGTTCACACTCAGTCAGGTCTAACTCAATTATTCCACAGCTATGCAGACAAATACGCAAAACATCAAAGCGAAAGCATTTTGTCTGCAGCTTTTACTCCTCATTCAGCTGTTGAAAGAAGTCACAATGATTAAATGGCGCACAATGTCTTTCGGGAAGGGAAGGAGGGGTGGGGATGTTAAGCTGCTTATTACTTCATGAGATTCTTGAGAAATTTGTTGATGACAAACAAACAAACAGGAGACCAATGGTTGAATAGTGCACACCATCCTTAGGAGAGGGGGGGGAAGAAAGACGTTGAGCTGTCGGTCCAATGGCAGGAGAGTCACAAGTGAATCACCCCCTGCCTGATTCTCTAAACACTATTCGAGAAGAAAAGCATTAAAACGCAGTGTTTATTCATTTCCCGTCCTGGCCCAGTCAAGTCTAAGTTCATGTGGGCCGATTCATCAGCAGCTGGAGCACTTGAACTGGTGGCGCTGTGGTCTATATGCAATGGCGCAGTTTAAAAGCCTATTGTATGTATGTAATGCACATGTTTTTCCCAATGGAGCATTTCAAACACCCAAAAATGGATTTATAAGAAAACAAGATAAGAGACAAGAACTTACTAATCCCTCAGCATTCAAATAAATAAGTTGGCTAAAAGTCTCCAATCCTAAAGAAAAGAAAGTAGTAAACATAAAATGCATTTAAATATAAATAAACTGCACATATAGTATATTATTCCCAAAGAAAATCTACAGCAAACTTAAGCATTATTATTATAAGTGAAAGCTACTGAGAATCTTCACATTTGATACTGATTGCAGCTGCTCTAACCTTCAAAAACATTCAGGATATTAAACTGCAATATTGTTTTTCAGTCTCAGGTGATTTAATGTAAATATGTCATGTTCAAGCCAATTGCCTTACACAATTACAAACTTGAAGTTTAGCACTCTACAGAGTGCATGGTTGACCTCTACCGCCCTAATTTTTCCACCATGCCTTATATTTCTTAAAGAGTTCAAATCTCTATGAATTCCCCATCTGTAAAGAAATCCTACACCAACTAAGCTTCATCACTAAAAATCTTTTCAGTTTTATAAGCATTTAATGTTTTAAGTTCCTTTCAGGCAAGATTTGTTTTCTATCATTTTCATTTCATGCCAAAAAACAAATTTAAAAAAATATATATTTTGATTTTTTTTATTACCAGAAATCAATTGATTTGATTCTCCAGAGATTTGAGTCCACAAAAATCATTGTTTAAATTTCCTTTCAGGCCATGCATTCATTGAGAACATTTCACCCCTCCATTTCTAACCTTCTCCACTTCCAATATACCCCACTTGTAATCACAATTCCTTTTTTCTAGCACTACAAATTCCATACACCAATTTCTTTCAAATTTCATCCATTACTTCTTGAGATGTGTTGATGTCATACAGACAAACAAACAGAAGACCAAATATAAGACCCACCTAACTTTGTTGGCTACCTACTGTGGTGTAAAACCCATTATCACTATTTACTAGACCAGTTCAAGCCTTTGCATGGAAATGTATGTACACTTTAAGAAAACAGTTCAATTTTAAAAGTCAGATTGTGTTCGATGTTAATCTGAATAAAAATCCCTGAAATTTGCCTGTGTTCTACACAAATACATAATAACGCGTTTAATGTATGCAAATCTAATGTACTAGCATTGTAATACTATCAAACCTAATGTAATGTATGTAAATCTAGAATCCCATAAATGTCAAATTTAATGTAATTGTGTGTTCAAATCTAATGATTGTATGTAAATCTAGTCATAAATGTTGGCAAATCTAATGTACTGTAAAAACCCATAAATCACTATTTACTATATAAGTTATTTGCATGGAAATGTATGTATACTTTAGGAAAACAGTTCAGTTTTAAAAGTCAGATCATGTCTTCATATCTTAATCTGAATAAATGAAATCCCTGAAATTTCTAAATGTATGCAAATCTTAACACAAATACAAAATAAAGAATGGGAGCATTTATGTATGCAAATCTAATGTACTGTATGTAAATCTATAATCTACATAAATGTATGCAAATCTAATGTACTGTTTGTAAATCTAGAATCTACATAAATGTATGCAAATCTAATGTACTGTATGTAAATCTAGAATCTACATAAATGTATACAAATCTAATGTATTGTATGAAAATCTAGAATCTACATAAATGTATGCAAATCTAATGTACTGTACAGTGTATGTAAATCTAGAATCTACATAATTGAATGCAAATCTAATGTACTGTAAGTAAATCTAGAATTTTAAAAAATGTATGCAAATCTAATGTACTGTATGTAAATCTAGATTGTACATAAATGTATGCAAATCTAATGTACTGTATGTAAATCTAGAATCTACATAAATTTATGAAAATCTAAGCAAAATGAGTATCAGGACCTGTAAAGTTACATAATAGAGTTGTTATTTACTGCATGGGTTAGTTTACCTCTTAGTGCTCCCCAAATGGTGTTTGCTTTGAGCATGCAGGTCCCTTGTTGAACATCCAGGATGTCTACAGAAAAAAAATGAAATAGATTATGTAATCTGAAGAAGAAAAAAATCAATAACTTTGGTAGAACTATAGGGAGTAAAATTGTAAATAACACTGTATTTCTCAGTAATTAATATTTTGTCATAAAGCAACTGAACATTTGTATGGTATTCTATTCAATTTATTTTTGATAGTAGTCACTATCATTGTTTTCAACTTTGCTTTATCATTCTGCTGACATAACCTGTGGCATTACTCCAACATATCAGTAGAAATAATTCAACAAAATAAACAAAGGGGGAGGAAGTGGTTGTTCTAAGATATCACCTTGGAGATATCTTTAAATAAAATTACTAGGTACATGTAAGTTCTAACAAACAGCTGAGGGTAATATTTTAAAAGATTTCTAGGCATCTTAAAAGGACATTAGACTGAAAAGTTAAAATGCAATTTTCCAGACACTCACAAATAATCAGCATAGCTTTTTCTCCCTCATGGGGAGCTATCAAACTTCTATAACATCAATATTTATACTTAAGCAGACCTCTAGCTTGATTTCAGAAGAGGCAGGGTGCTAGACCTGTTGAGGGGCAGGGCAGACCCCCAGGGGGGCAGGGTGAGCCCACAGAGGGGCAAGGCAGGCCACCCCTGTGAAACAGCAAAGTTAGGGGTCTGCTTAAATATTTATGTACCTGAGATCATAAAAAACAAACATTTCAACACTTTCGGAGACAAAACAGGCTAATAAATATTCCCAAAAAGATGCCCTCACTCGTGGGTCTAGTTCACCTCTAAGATAAGAAATCAACTTACATTGAAAAAACATTTTTTCTAGCCAATTCAATAAAACTAAACAACACTATCACGCCATAGATTTATCTACACCCCCTCAAGAATTTAGGAAAAAAATCTTAACATTGCCAATGCCATTGGAAGAATTCTAAGACTCATGAATCAATGCCTCTCCACAAATTTAGGTTGATTTCTTACAGCTTTCATCATCATCAAGAGCAGGGACATCAGGACAGGAACCAATGTTTATGGTGATTTCATCAACAGCAGCGACATCATCTCTGACGTGCTTCGCCTTCCTGATACCATTAACATTCCCTATGAAGATGATGTCCCTGTAACGAAGAGCTGCTTGGTGAAGAATGTGGCAATCAGTTCCTGTAAGAGTAAAGCTGTCAAGAGAAAGAGAGAGACAAAATGTTAACAATCATTTTCTTATTCTTATATATGATTTAGAATATGTTCTATGCATTAACATGAATAATAACCTAACATAATATAACAAGATGATGGGCTAAGAAGGGTGAATCACCCCATAAAAAAAGCAAATTAACATGACCACCACCACCACAAAAAAAAAAAAAACCAAAAGACGCCCAGACTTAGTAAAGAACTTATCAATGTTGACTTTGAAATTGTGACAGAATTGGAGTACATGTAACTACCCACTCAGGCAAACCATTCACTCTCTAACAACTCTTTACGAAAAGCTAAAATGCTAAATATCTATCTGTGAGAACTATTTAACAACTTCAAACTGTTACCATGAGTCAAATGAGGATTAGCTGAAACATGCACAAAAATTACAGGAAGTCAAAGCATCACTACCACATAGGAAATTAAAACCTGAATCATATCGCCATGTACTCTTCTCATCTCAAGCATGGTTAAACCAAGAATTCGCAACCTAGATTCATAAGAGATTCCTTACTTCGGGAATAAATCTAGTGGCTCTTCGCTGAACCTTCTCCAAAATGAACTTATCCATCTCATAATAGGGACTCCAAGCCTGAATAGCACACTCCAGGTGAGGCCTGACTAACTGCTTATACAAATTAAGAACACCCTCTCTACCAAGAAAACAAAAATCCTACTTGCCCTTGCAGCTGCTTAAGCACACTGTTTAGAAGGCTTCAGATTACTAGTAATGACAACACCTAGATCCCTTTCTTGATAACAATAATAATAATAATAATAATGAATGCTTGGTTTGCGCCAGTATCCATCAAAAGTGATGCTCATGGCGCAGCGACACAACAATTAATGGAAAACAATGTGAACAAAAGTTAAGAATACTGCAAAATAGATACATACAGTACAAGAACAAATATAAGCTTGAAATTGAACAGAATCAGAACACATGAGGAATGTCTTTGATGATGATTTAAAAGAATTGAAGGAAGGACTAAGTTTGATGCTGTCTGGAAGTCTGTTCCATAAAAAGGGGGCAGCAGAAGAAAATGAACGTTTACCCCATGTTCTAAAAGTACATGGAATAGCTAATTGAAGTTTGAAATTAGAACGCATAAACTGGCTGGAAGACTTATATGGGATTAAAAGATCAGAAATATATGTGGGAGACAATGCATGAGTAGACTTACATGTATACACAAAAACAAGTATTTTAAAAACAATTCTATGATAAATTGGTAGCCAGTGTAAATTTCTTAAAATGGGAGTAATGTGTTCATTTGGTTTACTTAGCGTAACAATCCTGGCAGCAATATTTTGTTAGCAGGAGAGACGTTTGATTTAATTAGCTGGTAGACCTTATAAAAAAGAGTTACCCATATCAAGGCGGGAAGAGACAAAAGAATGAACTCCAGTTGTTCAGTGGCAGGCATTGTTAAATACTTTCTGATTAGTCCTATGCTACGTAAATGAAATGATGAAGATTCAGAAATTTCAGAGATATGGTCAGCCGTTGACATATCAGCATCAAAAATGGAGCCAAGGTTACGAACTTTAGAGGCTACACATACTTGAGCATTACCAATTTGAAAAAAAGGGAGGTTGATTTTGTTATGCTGACGTTTGGAACCAAGAACAATAAATTCAGTTTTACCATCATTATCATCAACACAACCAAGATTTGAACCATTCATGCAGTAACCAAAAGCCAAATTGCTCTAACCAAAATGAATAACTTTGCATTTATCAACATTGAATGACATCTGCCACATTTAGGACCAAGAAACTAACTCATCCAGATTCCCAATCAGTTGGCAACAGTGAAGAATCCTTAGCATCATGAACAATCCTGTACAGCTTAGTGCCATCAGCAAATTTACAAATCCTGGAGCAAAGGGAAACATCAACATCATTAATGAAGATTAAGAAAAGAAGCAGACCCAATACAGAACCCTGAGGAACACCACTTCATCCATGGGGGTACTTCATCATTAACAACAACTCTTTGCGACCTGCCAATTAAACAAAAATGTATTCAACTGGCACACTTTTCCTCCAAACCAAGCACTCTTGTTTTCATCATAAGCCTGCCTAACGAAACCTAATCAAATGTTTTTTAGAAGTCTAAATAGATAACAACTATTATGACCAGAATCAACTAGTTTAGTAACATCATTAAGAAATTCCAATCAATTAGAAACACAAGACCTTTTAGGTACTGTAAGAACCCATGCTGGGACAAATTCAACAAACCATTGACCAGTAAATGATCTAGTACAACATCCTTACCAGTGGACTCCATGACCTTGCATGCAACACTAGTTAGAGTCACTGGCCTATAGTTACAGGGCAAACTGTGGTCATCCTTTCAGAAATAGGAGTGACATTTGCAATTCTCCAAACATTAGGAACAACACCAACATCAAAGCACTTTGAAAAGATAATACTCAGGGGAACAGAAAGAACATCAGAACACTCACATAAAACAGCAGGATGTATACCATCTGGACTGGGTGCTTTGTATGAAATCAAACCCTTCAACCTTTACACACAACATCAACTAAAAAATCAACATCCCTAATGGATACTGGAGAGTGCACACTAAGATACTCCACAACATCATCAGCAAGGGACGTCTTAGTAAAAACAGATACAAAGTAGTTATTCAAAACCCAGCCATATCCTTACCACTATTGATAGTAACACCATCATTACCCTGAAGGGGACCAACAACCTCCTTGTTTTTTTGCTTTGAGCGAAAATAAGAGTGAAATGACTTAGGATTAATCTCAACCTCTTTGGACAAACATTTTTTAAAAAGCACTTTAGTAACTCTTATCAAACCCTTAGTGAACTTTTCATGATCCTTTAATATACCTAGCAAGCTCCGCAGGATACCCACTGTGTTTATAACAATGCCACAACTTCAATAATGATTTTGTGGAAAAAAGCAGTGCTTGGTAATTTGCATAAACAAATTTTCTTGGAATTCCTCCTACTTTTGCTGTAAACATTGTTGTACAAGTACTGTATGTGGATATGTTGCATGTCCACACAATAACAGAAATGCAGTTGATGATTTTGTGAGTCAAATATAAAATTGGCTCCTGAAAAAATGCAAGTTGGGTAAAATCCTAGTATAACAGTACAATTTTGGCAAAATGAATTTCTTGTAATATAGGACTAACTATTATGATATTAAAATAACTGCAATTTAAAAGATTTTTTGATGATTTCCTAAATTTTGTTGAAATTTTATGAAAATATGCTTGTATAATTTGTTTTTGTTGAAAATGAAATTTCAGCTGCAGGATAAAAATTAATTCAAATTAATGAAATAATGTAAGAATTGCATTGCAAACTTACTACATCAAACACACTAACATACGAGGATGGTCAAAAACTTTCCTCTAGACTACAGTATATGATTCTAAATGATAAAAGGGGAAATTTTTAAACAATTTTTAAAGACTTCAAATTTGGCCTTAAGTTAGAACTAGTCGTACAGTACAGTAAATATTACCAAATTCAAGTTAGCTTCAGCTACTGCACTTACATTATCATCAACAAATCTGAAGTTTGGTATTGAAATATGTGTCACAAAAATATAGGCCTAACGTTAGGTAGCGATTGTTATTTAGGCCTATTACTATTACAGTAGTATTAGTAATGCACTTGTCAATTGTGTGAATCACCCCTACACCCCAGGACAAGGTGAGTCATTGCACCAAAGTGGGTGGACAAAACATGTACATTGACACACCCCTAGGTGACTGACACATTTTTGTGAAAATGATCTACCCCAAATCAATCACCTCTGTACAAAGTCAATGGGTCTGAAGTCAATTGACAAGTGCATAATGCTAGGTTGCAAATAAGCAACTGTTTTAAGTCTAACAAAATTATGCATACAATACATCATGACTTCAAATTTTCCCCTTTTTCGCTCATAGGCCTACAGAAAGAAATTGTTTAAACTTTTTTGGTGGGAATAGATTTGAAAGGAATTTTCCTCGCAATATTGAGGAGTTTCATGACCAGGGTTGTGGGAGGGGGGGTTGTGGGAGGGGGGGGGGTGGGGAGGGGGCATGTTAACAACAAATAAAATCAACAAAATTTGAAGAAAAAAAACAATGAAAAACATTTAACAATAATATAAGTAAGCCTGGCATGAACGTACGTGAAATCTTCAGATCCAACAAGAAGGAAAACGTCATCTGTCGTCTCAATCTTTTGTGGCATTGGCCACGGAGATCCTGACGATTGCCCCTCTACGGGAAGTCCAAATTTTCTTGGCGATTTCCAGCTTTGCTTCACCGGCTCCTTATTGAAGAAGTCATTATTTTGGCTCATAGAAATATCTGGAGCTCCAAATGATAAAATTATCGACGAGCTAAAGAACACTGCAAGGAAACACCTCTTTGCATCCATCTTCAACTTCACGTTTAACGCTTGCAAGTCTAAAGTTGTTCCACCTCACAAAAATCAAAGATGAAGAAATCCTTTTCCTGAATTATGAAAGATGGAATGATTTTCTTTTTCCGATTCAGACGTTCTGACAAGCTAAAGGTTTACAACTAATCTTTTAGTTTCGGAAATTTAACTAGGCCTAAGCAGATTATGCAGTGTATGCAGATACGAAAAGTGATATCTTGTGATCAAATTCTGAAATTGAATAAATAATCATGTGAGGATATCATGTGACTTCCTTGTTCAAGGTAGCATGCCATTAGTGTATATGCCTATTCCTATTTACATCTATTTGTAATAAACTTTGTATAAAAGATGACCTTGCTTCAACTTAGGTGAAACGTTGGCTTATTTTCTTTGAAGAATCTTAACAATTAGAGGAATCATGAGCCCAAGATAATATGTTCCATATCAATTTTTATTTGAAAATGTTGGCGAGTAAACAAATGGGCCTTGGCACTGGGGGAGAGTACAACCAGTGGACGGTAGCAGATGGGAGCGACCGCTCTCCTCTTTTGGTGCCGAAGAAAGAGACACTGGGTAAAGGCGAGAAAGAGACGGTTAAGCAGGCATTTGAAGTAACGGAAGCTCCCCTATTCAAGTTATCTTTGTGGGGGAGCGGTGGAAGCGACCGCTTCCCTCTCGGGTTGGGGCATAGGTTGTCACCCAGTTGTCCCATCAGACGCAGGCGATATTGGGAGGGGTGAGGGGGCTTTATCGCTTCACATAAAAGATTGATGTGAAAAAAGAAAATGAATAAATGTTATATGACGATAATCAGGGCCGTAACTATACAGGGAGGGGAAATACCTGGCAGAGGGCAAACTTTGCCATGCGTTCTTCATATAGTAAGAAAACATATAATAAATGTTTCTTACGGATTAATATTCGGAGTTTTGGCTTTTTGCAAAGGCTTGTTATGAGTGGAATCTTTTTCTTAGGTGGGCGGTTAACTCCAATTCTGTTCACAATTTCTAAGTCAACAGGCTCTGTCTTAGGGCCCGACCTCAAAATACTCATGCAGTGTAGGTCCATAGTATTTAGCATAGGCAACATGTTTTCCATATTCAAATCTTTTGTATGATGAATTTTTGTATTTTAGTGTTATTTTATAATTTTGACCCCTTCCCCTCCATTTTGCAAAGTATGTTATGTCGAAGATCTTCAGCGTGCAGTTTAGCCAGTTTGACAAATTTCTCAAATTGATAAACAAAACCGTTAAAATTGGAGTGATATGAACAAAACTAGCTTAAATTACAACTAATTTTCAATAATTCTGGAGTAAATCTTCGGTGTGGAGAAAATTAACTCCCCATCTCCTCCCCCCCCCCCCCCACACACACAAACACAATAATTGTAATTTTCCTCCACAAAGTGTGGGGGCAACATTCTTGATTGTTTATTTCATTTAACTTCAACATGAAGTGCATGGGTACCGTACATCCCTTTGTCCCATACCAATTACAGCTCTAAAGAGGTGGAGAATACAACCCCCTCCAAAATATATATATATATATATATATATATATATATATATATATATATATATATATATATATATATATATATATATATATATATATATATATATATATATATATATATATATATATATATATATATATATATATATATATATATATATATATATATATATATATATATATATATATATATATATATATATATATATATATATATATATATATATATATATATATATATATATATATATATATATATATATATATATATATATATATACTTTCATAGGACTATGGCTATGGGGACATTTGGTGACATATCCCCTTGTTATGGGGACTCATTAGGCTATGGGGACATATACATGTCCCCATAGCCATAGTTGCTCTAAAATCCCTCTATATGAATCGTTATGCAAAGTGGTGGCGTTTTTAGCCATGTCCCCATAGCCCTAATTTTAGTGACCAGTGACCACAGCGAACATTTTGAGGTATAGATTGCTGCCACCATTTTTGCTTTAATGTATTTGGAGTTAAATAGTTGGTATACTATAGACACAGGTCGAACTGAATGGATAACTAAATCTAACTTGACCTCTGTGGTGAATAATTTGCGGTTTTGATGTATGAACTGAATAGTAATACACTTGTTTATAGCTTGTATGGAGATGGCATTGGGGTTGAATTTGTTGTAATAATTAAACTCCATGGTACAACATAGTGAATACAAGAGGCATCAAAAGATGAAGTCAATATGCAGGATTCATGATAAATGCAATGTATCTGATATGGGCTCTTATTGTGAAAACGGTCGCATGGATAACTGTTGAAAACGATATATGACTGTACAAGGAGAAAAATCAGGAACATGGATTTATGTGTTTTGTTGGGATGTAGGCCTAGATGTAATTGCATGGGCCTCCAACATTTTCGAATAAATTTATCTCACACAACAGTGGCGATCTCTGAAATCCTTAACATACAAGGATAGAAATCTGGAACATGAATTTATGTGTTTTGTTGGGATGTAGATGTAATTGCATGCGCTTCGCAACATTTCCAAACAAAATTAACTCACAAGAGTGGCGATTTTTTTTCTTTCTCAGAAGTGGGGTTCTGAGACAAAATCTCTGAAATCCTTTAAATTCAAGAGGCCAGTTGTAAAACAGTATCAGCTAATGTAGCCAGGTAATGCCTTAGCAACCTACCGAACCAGTTCTGCGGGGACCTCGAAATTTTCAAAAACATTTTTTTCTAATTGTTTTTTTTCCTTCAAATTTGAAAGATTTGAAAATGGTTTTGAAAAGTGGGCGCATATTTTGAAGAGATAAATTTAGGTGGGATCTAATAATTGGGGAAAGGTAGGGGGGGGGGGTCAACCCCTGTTCCCCGCCCTTCCGCCCTGAGTGCCTTTGAGGATCGTATTATCACTGATTAACAGTATAACAGGATCCAAATAGTTAACGATATGACTATATTAACGAACAATTTGTTATCTAAAATATTTCATTTTCATCTCTTTATTGGTTTAAGCTTAAACATAGGCGGCTCGCCATATGTGGCGAGGGAGGAGGGGGGAGGAAGGAGACAATTTGCCAACCACTGCTTTTTAAGAAGAATGCATGAGTTGTCCCTTATTGCATGGGTCTATAGCAGCAATTTGGCTTGGGGTGAGGTGGGGGAGTATGAATTTGATGACCAATAAGTTACCGTTAAAAAGACATTTCAACTTACCTTCAATCCAAAAAAAAGTGGGGAAAGCCCTCATGCTGTTAGGTCCCTGTATTGAAAGGGGTAAGGCGGACAATGTCCTCCAAAGTTTTCCAACCATATTTTTATTAAAAAATGTACATTAATCAAAATTTTCGGAAAATTTTAGATATGATTTAGGGGACTACATATTTGTCTGAGGCCCAAACATTTTTTTAATCAGGATGCGAATCTTCAATGTTAATGGAATCCGAATAATATTTCAAAGATTCAAAATTTATGTTTTCAAGTCTCAAGTATCAATTTTCTTTTATTTTGGGACCTTCTAATCGAGCGTCAGGGGAAATTTTACCCTGCCGCTGACCACTTCTCAAAGGGCCAGCTGGACTATTTCAGTCCCGAACAGTTCTGGTTAAAGTTTATTGTAGAATGATTCTGCTCCTTCTCAAAAAAAAAAAAAAAAAAGCATTCCCGACAAAAAAGAATCTACCCGATAGGCCACAGACTGAGACTTTATACATTGAACTTCCCAAAATAGGAAATTTTCCCTGCAATTTCGTAGTTTGCCAGGAAAGTGATAACTTTCCTGACAAATGCACAATTTTTAGACAAAATGCAGAATTTTCCAACAAGTTTTTAAGAAAATCTGTACTTTATAAGCAGTTTGTTTGAAATTTCAACATAACTTATTAAGTCATGAAAATTATAAATAAAAATTGCAGTTTGTCCTGAAAATAGTGCTGTTTTTCGAAAATTTATATCTTTTCCAACAAACTGTACACTTTTTCCGACAGTTTTCGAAAAAATGATTTTAAATGTTGAAATTCGGATAAACTGCAAAATTATCCCAAAAAAAGTGTCACGTTTTCTCGGTAAAATTGTGGGAAAATTATTCATGTGGAATTTGGGATGAATGGATCACAGTTTTGTACTAAGTACTCTCTCTTAGTTATGTCTTTGGCTATATGTTTTTCCCCGGACCTCTTCATAAAAAGCAAAAACAAAAAGTGCATCAAACCTCCTATAACGCAGAAACCAAAAGGTGGTAAAATGTGATCCCCGCCCCCTTCACCTCCCTTCCTTTAAAAATTTATGGATCCGCACCTGATTTTTCCATCTCTGGGCATCATTCCTCAATCATCATCACGGTAAAAGAAAGCACCTTAAAATTACGGTAAACACTATTTACATGTCTTTTGCTGAATTACAAAGTCCTTCGCATCCAATGACAGAAATTTGTACATTATTTGGTAATGTTCTCCAGAAATCACTTACAAGAAGCCCTTTGGGAGGAAGAGGGAAGAGGAAGGGGGGGGGGGCTAACCCGGGCAATGGCCGCGAGGGAGAAATGGCTTATCAACTAAGAAAAATAGTCTCGTCCCGGGACAGTGCTTCTGTCCCGGGACGAGAGCGTTTACGTAAATATTTGCCTAAAAACTTTGAAATGTACAATCCACCCCCATCCCATTTAATCACCACACTGGATGTGGATGTTTTAACAGACATCTTCCCCACTTTGGGCCAACCTACCGCCACCAGCACAATATACAGCCATTTGATTTTGCCAAGGTTATCAGTTTATGGCCTAAAAAGTTATGTAATTTCATTGTGAAAAGTGAGGAACATGGCCTACCATCAATGATAAATAAATGAAATCTGGCTGCCTGGAGACAAGTAAGTCATCCCCCTTTATATTATCGGACATGCAACAATAATAGTCTGGACATGGAAACAGTTTGCCAAGGATGTACAACTGACATGTATACACTACCAGACTACGCCTCAAAGACTGAAACTTGAAAGATGTTTTTTTTTTACTCAGTTACGACCTTCAGTTGTTCCGAGATGTCAGTAGCAAAATGAGATGTAGATGTAGCGAAGTGATTTTTAAATACCACTTTTTTTCTTTAAAGATCAAAATGTTACTTCATGAACCCATTTGGAGTAAAGATTATGTAGAACTAAACAATCGAATCTTTTCCTAATCCTTTGGCGTTAACAAGGTTAGCTGAATTAAATTTATTTTCTTACGTGCGGCTTTCCAGAAATGTACTAGAAAACTAAATAAAAGTGAAAATCCACATCAACAAATTCTTTTAATAGTGACCAACATGATCCGAGGGTCATCAGGTCATGTAATGTTGCTTCACCCATGCACATACTGACATAGCAGCAAGAAGAGTTCTTGGCCAACATGCCAAGGGAAGAGGACGCCCGAAACAATCTGGTGTCACAAGTTCTGTTTCATATTAGTCAGCATATTTTACTCGAATATCTACATTTTGCTTGACTAGGTTCATTTTTGTGCCAGGGAATATTGAAAAGACAGAAAAGGTGATTGACTACTCTTTCCCAAGCATGCCAAGTGTCATACACTTACATGTCATTAAAATTAAATATTTTGTCAAACAGCTTTAGTCTAGAGGTCCTCTACCTTGTGGCATATTTACCTCAAAATTACCGAAGACGGAAGCAAAAGTACATGTATATGCATCACCAGAAAATATTAAAGGAAGGGAAAAGGGAGGGGGGGGGGGGGAGGGGCGGGTTCGAATTTATAAGCAACGGAGCGTAATTTGAAGTGGGGGCGCAAAGGTCTGAGTAAACCTTTTTAGGTAATATAATGGAAATAGGCCATATTTTACCCAGGAACCTTAACTATAGTGCATTGCAATTTAATTCATATAGTTTCACTCTTTTTCCCAGACGTGCATGGCATTGTACGATACGCGTAGCGTGAATTATCTCGATATTTACAAGTAGTCCTGGAACTTTTAAGCTCCTTGGTAGGGTCAAGGCGCAAAGCTCTGTGGGGGCCAGGGGAAGAATTACCGGAAGGTCAGCGATTTGGCCGTCTCTCCAGGTCAGTTTTGGTCCGTCTTAAAACTTATAATATGAGTTTCATGTACTAATTTTTTTAAGTTTGATCAAAGACGTGACATATAACATGCGTAGGAAGGTGAAATTTTCCGGCAGAACATATAGCGACACCCGGAGCTCAATCCATAGGGGCACTTCTCGTTAGCGCATATGGGAGAAAACACGATTTGCACTTCGTTGAAGTTACTGAAGGTAGCACAGAGCTAAATATTTGCCCCATTGAAACCTATGATAAAAGCGTTAAGTTCAGAGTCTTTTTCATACAAGAAAGCGAAAGATTTTGTGACTTTTGTGAGGTTTCTGAAAAATATGTTCTATTATCTTTTGGATGAAGTTAATTTCAAAAGGTGGTTACCGGAGGTTTTGGGCCCGAAGTCAAAAGATAGTAAATACCTCATTTGACAACGCTATTTTCAGTATTGCTGCATGGTAAAATAGCTCCCCAATTTTTTTTCTGAAGATGATTTTAACCAAATTCTATATTCAATGTCATGACATATTCTTTTCATCTGTTCATACACCTACTAAAATTTTCAAGTCTTGGACTTGTTCCTTCGTAAATGGCGGCCCATCAAAAATGTGTATTCAGCCTCTTTATTGAGAGTACTCAATTTGCTCTTGCGGATTAATACCTGATTAGTTCCGGGCTACCTAGAGTCGAGTGATCGCAAGTCGGGAAAGTTTTCGTTATGGTCAGCTGCGTACCGAGCAAGTGATTTGCAAATAATCGATAGTTGGGTAATACCATAGGTGGCGATCCCGGGGCACGGAGTACATGTCCCCAAAATGTTGTTGGTGGACGGATATACTTATGCCCCCCTCCCTCCCCACCCTTAAAAATGAAATCTTATATATAAAGCCTATGCAAACTTTTACCTGTTTTGTCATTTGACTGTTTGGTAATTTCCATCATTTTAAAGCCTCGTAACCCAATGTGGCATAACTATGGCCCAACGGAGAGGGGACGAGTAGGGCCCTGCGTGTCCATACGGCATAACAGCCCCCACACTATATTTTGCTACGGGTCCCACTACGGACCCTTAGGGTCCAGCCCGGGGGCTACCTTAGTTAGTCCACCCCACCCGCGTGGATTAGCTACTGTTTGTGAAGTATATGACATATACAACTTTCAAATAAAGATGATAGATAATATACTAATATTAACCAGCACGAACTATAGATAATGGCGTGGGAACCAGGGAGGAAACCTTTTTACTAAATCAGTAAGTGTGTTCAGAAAGCTCTAAAGATGTCATGTTTTGATGGCCTTAAAATGATACAAAACTTTTGAATAAAGATAAAAAAAATATTTAAAAAAAAAATCTATTTGTAAAACTCAGCACGAGCATATTTGTTCCCAATAAGTTATAGGGGAAGGGGAAGGGAAAGGGGGCTTGACGAAGATTGCTTGATATATGAGGCCTCATTTTTGTTGGGGAACATAAGCAATATTGTACTTGCTTGATATATAAGGTTCCCTTCTTTATGGAGAGGGGGAATAAGCATATCCGTCACCCAACAAAAATCATTAGAGGGACATATCTGCGTAGGAGCCTGGTTAGCGGTCTAGGGGGAGATGAATACTCTGAAGATTTATTATTTCTGATGGCCCTATAAATGGCTTTAAAATGATGGAAAACTGCCGAACAGTCATCTTTTTTTAGGGCGAACATAAGCGCGCATATTCGTCATATAACAAAATTATTAGGGGAACATATCGGCGTGGGAACCTGGTTAGGGATCCAAGGGACAATGGATACTCTGATAATTCGTAACTTTTGATAGCCCTGAGCTGCTAAATGGCTTTCAAATGATGGAAAACTGCAGAACTGTCATCCTTTTTTTTTTTTTTTATGGGAACATAAGCGCGCATATTCGTCACCTTACAAAATTATAAGTGGGACATATCGGGGAACGAAGAAGGTTCAGGGCCAGGGACGAGCTTGCCGGAAGTTTTGAATATTCATTATTTTAATGGCCATTAATGGCTTTTAAATAATGGAAACTTTAAAATAAAGATAACAGATCAAAGATTGCATATTTATATTGAAGGCGTGGGAAGCACAACCTCTGTAATTTATACACAGAAAACTGCAACATTAAAGAAGACATGAAGCTACTTGAAATCAATTATAAAGAAAAACATTAGACTTTTATCAAAAACTGTGCTGATGATGTCATATTTAAAGGGCAGTATGAAGAAAATGGCCACGCTCATGTACAAGTTATTTTAGACAGAATCAATGCTTTGATTAATTGGAGAAAAAAAAATCTGTTAGATTGCTTTGGAAAATCTAAAATTTGAGCAATAACACAATTTTACGGGTTTACTGTATATAGGTAAATTCCTAATTTCAAGTTTCTGTTCCTGGCAGCGGTACATGGTTTTACATGTTCATTGACTTTAAATGTTCATCAGGAAAAAACAATCAAAAAAAATTACATAGGCAGGATTTGCCAACAAAAAGTCAAAAGTGGGTGGGGGAGGGGAGGGAAAAATCACACTAAGATACAACAAATCACCACACTAAAGTATATCAATTTGGGAAAAAGGTAGGCGGAAATGCATGACCCCAGATTTCCCGATTAGTCATGTTAGTAGACAGGTAGAAGTTGATGGAAACTTCATTTACTGTATCATTTTTCCCGCTTGTCACCAGGAAAGTTTGAGTTTGAGTTTCTTACCCAGAGGTGACCGTTACTTTTCCCCTGTCTTTCAGGTGGGAGGTAAAGGCCCATCTGAAAATCATTAGGGCTATGACTTCCGGTGTCGGAGGCCTTGCACTAAGGTTGGAATTGTGGCCTTCATATCGGGTTTAATATGTGATGGCGTGTAATAACGTCCCTGGGAGGGTGCACAGCGCCATCACTATGTCACGTTGGCCGTTGGCATAGTGATGTAGATAACATGAACAATTGCATTAGCGTCAAATGTATTTGTGGCTGCCTATACAACCTCACGATACTATACGCAATTCAAACAGATAGCGTAGGCATATAACATGTGGCTATACGTCAAAATGTTTCAAACAGAGTAATGGTACCTCACATTCAATCCGAAAATCTGTGAAAATTATCACGTCACATTACTTTTTAAAGTTCTTAAAATATTTGGACACCACCAGATCCTCGTTTTCTTATTTTAAGGGTGGGTATAATACCTCTCCTTCGCCTTTTGTCCACGTGTCGATGATAGCCAATTCGGTAGATCACAATGCAAAAGCGAATTCATCCTGAGGGTCTCATCGTTATGAGCCCCTGCCCCTAATAATAACAAACCAACAGCAAAATGATGAAGATGACATTTTCCTTTGTTTTTCTCACTTTTGTTACCTTTTCACAGCATTTTGGCCCGCATAGCATTCATTTTACAAGCCCGAATTTGATTATTTTCAGTCATGATTTCAGTAGTTCAATATTAGTATCTAAATTTTCTTCTTTTCATCAACTGAATTTTGAAACTTTAAGTCATTTCAAAACAAGAAATATTTAGAGGGCCACTACAGGGTTCCATGCAGTTACTACACTCTAAAAAGGAATGGTTAAATTTTGACCAAAACTTGGTCAACTCTGCACCGAACCAACTTTGGTCAAAATGTACAACAAATTTGACCATAATATGGTCACAATTGTCCATAAGTATCATATTATGGTTAATTTTGACCACGTTATGGTCGTTTAATGTTGACCAACATTGGTTCGGTGCAAATTGACCATTTAATGGTCAAATCTGACCATTTTTTTTAGAGTGTAACCTGCTAACTGCAATTCCTTTTAGAAAATTTACCTTTACCTAAATATCTTTAACAATACATGCGTCTGAATTACACATTATAGAGCAATTGGGAACAAGATCCCCCTGCCCCCACCCCACACACACTCCCACCAGTGGCGTTGAATTGCGTAACATACCCGCTTCTGGACCTTTGCTCGATTTTATGGCGGAACCACTAGAAGTCCTGTTTGTATAATTACTTGTTTTTGATACAAAAAATAATAATCTAATTCGAAAATGTAATGGATGAAAAGAAGACAATTTTTGATTCTAATGATAAAATCTACTAAAGTAAGCATTTGGGTTACCATTTTTAAACCGGGAGAGGGAGAGACGTTTCCCGAAAATTGAGGACATTCGGAAAAAATTGTGAGCTTCATGGGTCTGAAGATTTCTTGTTTTTAATGCGGCCCCAATATGGCTACAAATCAATACGGTGAAAGTTCAAAATGTTATTGACATGATTGATGAAACGAAGACAATTTAAAATCCTAATGATACAATCTACTATACGCATATGGGTACGGTTATCATCTCTAATTTGAAGCTGACAAAGGAGAAATGTTTCCTGAAATTTGATGAAATTCGGGCAAACTTGTGGGTTCATGCCATTCGTGGGCGAAATCTCGTGAAAGCTCTCATAATTCCTTGTTTTTTAAGTCCCCAAAACCAAATGGCCCATGTCATCGGGGCTCAGGATTTTAAACGTGAGTGGGTGGTGGTATCTTTCTTATACCGCCCAGTTGCCCAACCCCAGTTGCCCAACCCGAGAATCACCAGCATGACGAGTCAAATGGAGATAGAACATCTGACTAGTGAGTCCTGTCCATTTTTTCAAAAAATAATGTTATCAAGGTCAGGAGCGGATAGCCCTATAGCTGCTTAGGGTTAAGCCTAAAGCCCGAGGTCTTGGGACCCTCCAAAATTAGGTGTACAAAATTAAATGCATGCCCTAAAAATAATCACGAGAGAAACGAAATAGTGAACTTTATAGGGTTATCAGGTTATGAGATCAAGGTTTTCAGTAAAAGTTATATCATAATTCATGAACATTTGTAGATCCATTTATTGATAAAAAAAGGACCCGGTCATGCCGTCATGTAGACTCAGCCTAAAGCCCATAAAGCTTAATCCGCCTCTGAGCAAGGTCCCTAGCCATAACCGCCTATTGGACATGAATAGGAAACTATCAATATCCCCCCCCTACCCAAACTTGCGAGAGACTAGCTACGCTGTTGTATCCGACATTTCACACCCTAGTCATTGTCAGCATCATTCCGAGTAGGCAGGACATGATCCTGATATGCAGTTGAGGCAGGCATGATTCCGTTTCTGATTGAATCAGTACGTTCGACATTTTATATTTCTTCTCGACTAAGATCGGTGTCAAAGTATGATGCCGAGTCATGCGGACATGACATGATATAGCTGAGTCAGGCATAATGCAAAATTTAAGGGGCTGTTTTTTTTGGGGGGGGGAAGTAGGGGGTGGGGTGGGAGGGCTTAGCCCTCAGCAGCCCCCTTAAACACGCCACTGATGTAGCCGCTGGCCTCAGCCTCTCAGGCAGTTTAAAAAATGTAGTCTGAACCCAGTTTTTAACGTGAATATCCAACACTTCGTGTGCTCTGGTTTCAAGCATTAAGAGTGTGACGAAAACATAAATCTTGGATTTAGGAGAGACCCCCTTTCTGCTGCAACCTGAAGATTAAGGTACTATACAGCCACTAAAGTACGCGTCATGTCTGTTCTAAGTGTGAACTTTCAGTTATGAACTTTCAGTCTCTGTCGGTTCCGAGGCTCCGTTATAAGTCTGAATGCAGCTGAGTCGGAAGTGATGCATTCTGAAAGGTGTCGGAAGGAACCAAGGACAAGGGGACAGAAAATCAAATGAGGGCACTTCCTTAATAGTGAGTATCTAAACCAGGAAAAAAAAGTATTTAGTTCCATGTCAGTGGTGGCGGCAGTGGCGTGGTGGGTCATGTTTTACTAGGGGCAAGGGTATTTTGGCGCTTCCCCAAAAATTGTTCATAAGAGCAACACGTTGTGCACATTCTGTATGTTGGCACGCACCGTTTAGCAAATTGCTTAAGGGCGAAGTCCTGGTAGGGTCCATTGGAAGAGCCCTGCAAACCCTGTGATTCACGTGAGTTTGATTGCAGAATATTGCTTGATTTTGTGTCGAATGCAGGGTCTAATTAAGCCTTGCATTTCTCGTAATTTTAGGAGCAGAAAATTGCTGAAATGTGTGTCAAATCTAAGCACAAAGCCCCTGAAAGGCTGGAAGCCCTGCATTTCTCGTCGTTTGAGAACAGAAAACTGCATAATATTGTGTCAACACCAACTTTGAAGCCCTGTTAGCATTCAGGTTAGGGGCCCAAGGGGTCATGCCCCGGTAGTCTATAAGTTTCTCCTGATTGTGATAACAGAAAACTGTTTAAACTCTTGTCAAATCCAGGGCGTCTGTCAGTCGGTTGCCTTGTGCTTTTGGTAATTTTGATAACAAAACATTGCATAAAAATGTGTCAAACCTATAAGGGCGTAGCCCTGGTATGAGCACAGGGAGCGAAGCCCCATCAGCTTTACGTTTCTCATGATTTTGATGCTGAAAATTGCTTTAAATTTCATTAAACCTATTTTGGTGAAATTGTATCACAAATCTAGAAGCAAAGCCCTGGTAGGGACCCAGAGTGTGAAGTCCCCGAAAGCCCTACATTTCTCATGATTTTGATAACAGTAAATTGCTTTAAAATGTGTCATATCTATGGGACGAAGCCCTGATAAGGGTTCAAGGGGCGAAGCCCCCAGAAGTCTATGCCGTTTCTCGTGATTTAGATAGCGGAAAACATGTTTAGCATTGTGTCAAATTTAGGGGCAAAGCGCCCAGAAGCCATGCATTTCTCACGATTGTGATGATAGCAGGAAATTGTGTCAAATTCCGGGCCGACTCTTGGTAGGCAATCCTCAGCAGATTGGCGTTTTGGGGCGTGGTTTTGGTATCAGAAAATTGCTTAGAATCATATCAATTCCACACTAAACTTTAAATAAAGGGAGATATACGTTTTAGAACGAATATTTAAATGTATAGAATCCCATTAGCTACAATATGTGTCTTTAGTTGGGATCCGTGCAGGGATGATTTCATATTTTGATGTAAGAATAAAGCTTTAAAGACAACCTTTACAACGTTTGATTTGAAATGGTACAAATTGCAGAAGTTGAGAATAAAAGATATATAAAACATAATATTCTCAGGACAACTTTTGCGCCCCTGTGAGCATTCGGTGCCCTCCCAGAAAACTTCACGGGACAGTTTCCCCCCCCACTGAACAATTATAACTCGAGAAACTATGCTACATGCAAAAGACAGTTGTAAGACTGCAATAAGAGGGGAGGGGGAGAATTAGACCAAGGTACCTATATTTTTAACAGAATTTTGTTTTCAACCTGCTGAGAGCTTGATTCGAAGTCATGTTTTTGATGATGTCGCAAGAATCGTTTTAATGGTGACTGAAATTATCATCTTGTGTTTTTTAAAGCGTATATGCAGCGGCATCGGAAGATATTGGCACTGGGGACCACATTTGATTTTTGTCACAACAAACCTATATATAAAAAAAGAAAAGTATCTTACATACAAAAACTATTTGTAAACATTTTTTCATCCCATAAAACGTCACTGTTTTGACATAGTGACAAATGTAGGGTCGACAGGAAAAACGTTTTTTTTTCTTTTTCGTTTTGACATAGTGCAGTAGTGACGAATGTTTTTAAACGCATATTTATATGTTTATTTTCCTCGTGATCTATAACCAAAAATTATTTAAACTGTAATTAATCAATAAATGAAAATACAAGAAACAGATACTTCTTAATCAAAGTAATTTGCAATTAAACTTTGTTAATTCGTCACTGATAATTACTTTTGCACATTTGCCAATATGTCAAAACAGGGACAAAATTTCCCCAAAATTGCAGAAAATTGAATATTTCCCAATTACAGTAATTTTTGACGGAAACTCAATTCGTCAGACCTTTATTATTGGTGGCCAAAATATCCCAATAAAATTATTGGGGGCCTTGGTCTCCTGCCTCGGTTTCTACGTCACTAGTAGGGGCCTACACTGATTGTAGTTTAGCACTTTACGCAACTATCAGGGTCAGTGACGTACAGGGCTGTTATTCTGGGGAGGGGCATAGCTCATGGGGACATACTTTGCTCCAAAAAACAGGACAGTGTTTTTCACAAGCGTATGGATTTCTTTTACTTCTGCCGACAAGTGGGGGAGGGGACATGTCTCCCCTGGCAACCTGAGAAGTACGACTCCGGTGGCGCTATATCCAGCATCTAAAAATGGTGTAGTGGTGTGTTAGTATGAATTAAATTGTCGTACGTCCAGTTTTCTGGGCTTTGATTGGACCAATGTTTGGACATGTATTTGAGGAAACTGACACTGACGCTTTAAGCAGTAGAAATGTTCCATATCTTCTTGCAGTCTTGCAACTGCCTTTGCATGTATGTAGCATAGTTTCTCGAGTTATGATTGTTCGGCACTTGGGTGAACATGAATGTATCAAATACCATAACTCATTGGCGTAGGAACATGTTCTTCATTGGGGGGCACAAAGATATGCTACAACACTAGTTCAATGGTAAAAAAATTGACTTAGTTGGGGTACCATGTAGGTCACTGCAACATTAGGGGGGGGGGGCACGTGCCGCGTGTGCCCCCTGGCTCCTACGCCTATACTGAATGACTCTCACGAACATATCTTTATATAATTATCATTCTAGTCTACGGGGCCAAGAAAAATAGATAAGAACACGTAATGTATAGCCCCTATATTACACTTTTTGACAAGGTTTTGTTATGGCATACTCTACAGTGAAACACACATATCTGTATATATGGAACATCGTATAATCTTTAAAACTTTTCACAATATTTCAGAAAAATATTTGTCAACTATTAAGAAGCAAAATAAAAACATAATTTCTATTAGAAATGTAATAAAATAAAATATCGATAGTAGCAGTGACAGAATATCATATAGAGATTAAACTGCATACAGAATTAAAGTGAAATCACCGAATATCAGTTTAAGGAAAGATGCTTTTTGCCATTTAAAATATTTATTTTCCCGTGGCCGTAAACATACATTGTGATGTTATCATATAAACGACGGGCTCGCCATAGGGGCGGGGTTGCACTTGCCCCAAAGAAATTATATTTATTGTTTTTGTACCCAATCATGTTTTTCCCCTCCAACTAAAATTTCTTACAGCCGCCTATGACTGTATGATCATATAATTGGTTTGGCACGAAAATGAAAGACAAGAGTTGTAAACACAATAGAAAAAACATTTTACAAATAATATAATTGTGAATGGCACAATTTTGTGTAAAAGGGGCAGGCAATTCACCCCAGGCTAGTATCTAGAGAAGGAAATGGACCCAGCGTGGTTAGTATGGCACATGCCCCTTGTGTAAGTCTAGTATACCCCTTGAAATAAAACTGTAAAACGTAACAATAAAATCAAGTGAATATGGGCAAATAGTGAATTGCATGCGTCCCTGTTGAGAAATATCCTGGATACAAACATGAATCCATCTGAAACATATTTCCAGATCTCAACAGCTTTTAGTAAAAGAAAAAACGATCCATAACAGTTCATTTGTTGTAGGTTGCGTGGCAATAAAGGACAATAATAGACATCTAAGCATGATTCAAAAAGGCATGCGTGAAAATATTAATGTTTGGAGAAAGCATGAGGAGGATAACTTTCAATATGACTTTAAATTTGCACCTGAAAATGCATTGTTTGTTGTATGTTATTATAACGTTTGCCATTTTATTATACCCAGTAAGAAAATCCTGGCATCACTAGTAAAATGGCATTACCCAAATTTGTGACGCACGTTTGAAGTAAGTGCAAGAGAGAAGATTATCCTTCTTACAAAATGTTTTTTTTTTTTAAAGAATGATACAAATCGAAGATTTCTTCTTCTTTTTCTTCGTACTTGGACTTTCAACGACATTTGTAGTTGATGCAGATCGTTGGACCGGTGCAGGTACTATATGCTTAGGTGACGATCTCGCAGGTAGTGTTTGCGAAGAAGCCGGCCGCACAGGTTCAGGTACCGTTTGCGAAGAATCCGTCCGCGCAAGTTCGTCTTCAATAAGTTCATTCAACAACTGAGCCTCAGATATTTCCTCCTCAAGATCAAGTTGATGTTTTGCCATCTCATCTTGGTCACTGGTCTCTACTTCTGCTTCGTCGTCCATCTCTTTTTCCACTTCCGGTAGAGGCGATAATGGTTGCTGACCATTCGAATCGGCCGAATCACTTGTGTCCTCAGATTCAGTAGAATTCATCGTGACAATGTCGGCGGGTGTCACATGTTCTAATAACTTGCGTATTAATTCTTCAAATTTTGCATCGTTAAAATGAACAACACTTGTCTCTTTGGTAAAATCTATGTACAAAAGTTGTGTAAAAGTCATGCTCATTGGTCCAGGAGGGGGCCACGTCATATCTTTCTCTAGAAGGATTGGTATGATTGGCTTGCGTAGAGCATCTGAAAGACTGACTTCACGTCTGCAATTCGCAGAGAGGGCGTATTTTGAGGTAACGCATGATATAACAACCTGTCGGTATAAGATGGTTAAAATATGACAAACTAATATAATGGATTAGGTCTAATAAAAAACTAATTTAAAGTAATTTGCTTTAAAATTGATATAATTTTCGTTTCTATGTAATGAAATCTGACAGCTGGCATACTTGCACTATCTGACTATCGGATCAAAACCTTTGAGCAGAGGATACAATGCCTATTTACTGAGAAGCTCGGTGATTGTTGCTGGCAAAATCCATAGTACTCTTATGCTGAAACTAAGTTTTAATCATATTTTTAAGAATACATAAATCTTTGCAAAGTTTTATAATTCCTCTGTTCCTGACTGTGATATCCAAATTGGTTCATGTTGGTAGTAAATTAGTTTATGAAGGATAAAATAGTAAAAACAAACTCCTTACTATACAAAAATTTAGATTTTTTTCTATATAATACTGTCAGGTTTGAATAACTCGTGGGTCAGAAAGCGAAAAGATGACCACCAGATAACTGACCTTTGCATTTCGAATACCCCGGTCGATTTTAGCGTACAGAGGGTCACCTCCTCCCATCTGCATGATGTCAAACCAGCAAGGATAGCCTAGACTCGTGAGGCGGCTGAAGAGTCTCTTGATCTCCAGCTGTTTGTCCCATTGGTAAGATATGAACACTGTAGGAGGCTCTTCCGAAGTCTGAAGAAATGAGAGAATAAGACAATTCTTCAAATACTGTCGCATGCGTGTATACCGTCTTAAACAGGTTAAAGATCTATATGAACAAGTATATACAATTTCAGCTGAATTGGAAGAAAATATCCTATAAACCATGAAAACAGCCAACAAATCTTCATAAGTCGGTTTAAACTTAAATTGATCATTTTAGGGCAGCATTTTGAGTTTAGAGCCTTATAATAAAAAAAAAAATCTGTTATTGTAATTCTGTGACATCACAACAAGAAAACTGATGAATTTCAATATGATAACCTATTTTTTCTCAAATCTTCACCACCATTCAGCCGTTCTTTAAAATGGGTGCAGTTGAATATCTGAATATGACCAAGGGAATGTGAATGCCATTATGCCCTCTGTAAAAATTTAGCAGCAAAAAACAGTCTTATGATTCTCAGTGACTGATATTTAGGACATAATTTTTTAAGAATTACATTACAGATTTTAAGCTATCCTCTCTTTCATACATTACAAGTTTTGCATTCATTAAAAATTCTTCAAAGTGGGGACTGTTGATGGAGTGTGAGTATGCTTTTTTAAAGGTCTTATTTTAATACATTTTGAATGTTTGGATGACTTTCATACTACAAGTGTTTCTTTCGTAAGCAGATGAACATACTAATACCAAGTGACACATGGCGGCCCTCTGTCAGCTTGTGGTGGACTTGTATTCGAAAGTTTGGCTGATATACAGTAATTCACATTTCTCTTCGTAAAATAGCAACATGCAGCTACATAGTTTTGAGGGTTTGTGACCTTCCACACTTTTTACCTATTCGGTGCCCCCTGTAGAGTCATGGCACGGTCATTTGGGTCAAACTCCCACCCAACGTTTCTGATCTAGTCATATGTTAACGGAGATCTATCTAACATAAATATAGGTTTCTTTACCTCCGCCTTACTGGATTCTGCAGTTGTTTTTCCTTGTTCAGCCACATCAGGTTTTTTAACTACTTTTACCTCTGGCGTTTCTTCGATTTTTGGAATCCAGTTTCTGTATACTGTAAAATATAGGTTGCAGAAGAATAACACAGTGAGCTGAATTTAAGTTGAAATTTAAATAAGACAAACCTGAAACCATAATTGGTTTCAACTTTTGAAATTATTGTGAGTGATCAATGTTACTTAATTATCTGTAAGGTTCAACGAGATTGAAATAAAATGCAGTCTGATTATGTTTCTGTATGATTGACCAATATTGCAGTCTGGGAACATGCATATTAGTAGGAACATAAATGTTCCTAAAAATGGAAACATTTTGCTACATGGAAGCCACCATTTTGTGATACTTCCCATGATCCTTTGCTATCCTAACGTTAAAGCCTGATGCAATGTTTACATTTTTCAAATTTGAAATACGTCTGGGAAAATATATTTTCTAGGGGAAACTTAAAACTCATGAAAATACCTTCATTACTGTCATGGCTACAACTTTTGCACTCCCATTTGATATTTTCACCACGCCGTTTTCAAAATATTAGATAAAATAGACAATATAGCTAGGCCTTTAGGCGCGAAACGGCCATTTTGTAAATTCAAATGTTTTTCAACACAATGATTTTTAATATTTCTAGTACATAGATTAGAAACTATGACATTTTATCGCAACATCTGGACAATATGGCTGCATGACTTCAAAATTCTCGTGTGCTATAAATGTTCCTATTAATAGGCACGCTTCCGGATTGTATGGAGGAACAGTACATGCATACGCGATAAGTTCCCAAATCGTTTATGATGCAGTGCACTTTTTTCTAAATGCCTGCAATTTGAAACCGCTGCAATTCTAAATCCTATTTCATGGTCCTCAACCAAGATGTTTGTTGTACATCTCTTTTACACGACTCTCTATTCACAAGCTCAGAAAGGGATCATATACTTCAATATTGTGTGAGAAGTGGCAGCGAACGCCCAATTTTCAGAAAAAACGTCAGCAAGGTCTTCTGTACCCTACTTTTTGGAAGTTAAAACACAATATCACGATTGGAACTTAAAACCCTCCACTCACTTTTAAACGCTGCATGGCAAACTCACTACTTGGGTGTTCGTGCAAACGACCATCATTTTAGCTGCGGCTGTTGATCTTTTCATTTGGAAATTTTCGTCAACAATTAAGATTTTCATCTTTGCCATGTTTATCTACAGTAGATGACCATAAAATTTCCTTTAATGTCATTTCTAGTGTAAACAATTTTTGAAAATTTATGGTTGTAACAAAAAGACCAATTATTCCTTTGGCTTTTTGATTTGTCATTTTGACAACCCTCTTTCTTTGATGGAGCGCGTACCATCCACCGTTGCTATAAGTACAGTAATTTGCCCGGCTATGACCCACTAATTCCATATGTAAGTAAGAAGTAACAAATCATCAAGCTTACCATCGGTTATCATTTCTTCATCAGGAACAGCGTGATAGTTAAGCTGACCCAGTAACTCTGAAAACTTGGCATCTGGCCAGAACTTTTTACCTCTTACATACTTCCCCTCTGAGAAAAACTGAATGTAGAGCAGTTGTGCAAACAGCATGCTCATTGAACCCTCCGGTGGCCACGAAATGTTCTCTAAAAGGATCGGAATGATGGGTTTATTCAGTAAATTTGCCAGATTGACCTTTATAAGGAGAGAAAAGAGAAATTGGTACAAATATTTTCTATGTAGCAGTATACTGAAAATAATCTTGTCAAGTTTTGATTCAAACAATCAAAGCTTTGAATTTTATTTTGTTTTTGTCTTTTAAAGGTTTAGTTTAGGGGTCAAGCATGTCCATCTTATATGAAAGAGGACTGAAAAAGAAACAAAATGGTGCAGACAGAATTAAAAAATCTTATTCTGTTAAGGAGATATTCAAGTTTAAAGCTCTGTCTTATCTGTGTGTAGAAATGACTGGTGTAGTAAGTCTACTATGGAAAGTTGGCATCTTCAGCCTGACATTCTTAACAATTGTTAATGTATCTTTTAACCAAAGTTTTTTAATGTAATTTTTACACTATTTAAATTATTTTGCCACAAACTTTATTCAAGTGGTATATTATACCCTTCCTAGATTCAGTTTTACTACTTTTTTGATATATCCCATGGTTTTTAAGCCACAAAATTGCAGGACAAAATTTAATAGAATGCATAAAGACTTTGAGGAATCTGAGGCTATGACATCACAACTAGTTTGATTTCAGTCGTCAAATAATACAAAACTTTAGATATCTCCTTAACAGAATAAGATTTTTAAATGCTTTCTTCACTAATTTGTTTCTTTTGGAGTTCTCTTTCATTTACGATATAGGACCCCTGCTTGACCCCTTATACTTGCTTGATCCCTGAACTAATCCTTTAAATAAACTCATATCAACTTTTTAAACGCATGGTTATAGTTTTGTTTCTGAATTAAATATAATGCAGCAAATGACAAATAACATTTTGCCAAACAGTTACTAAATGTTGAGACATTGCGCCTCATCTTTATTGTTCATAGTAGAATGAAAATGTCGTAAAGAGTGAACCAACTTGTATTGACACTCTCACCCCAGGAACGACTGGATGCCAAAAAGGACGGGACGGGAAGAGCAAGAAGAGCGCCCTATCTGTGACGGCACTTGAGACAAAATGGTGAATAAATCGGGTATACATACACCATGAAAATGGCTGGAGCGAAAATGAAGAATAACAATGTTTTGTAATGAGAACTTCATTATTTCTAGAAATAAGGTCTTCGAGTATATCAGAACGGACATTTCTATAGTCAGGGATATATTAAATGAACAGGTTCTTTAGTTTAAGTGCATCGAAAAAAGGAAAAATAAGAAGAGGTTTTCTTCTCCCTTGCCCAAGACAGAAGAGGACACTTTTTACCCCCGTTGTTCCCGTGTGGTGAAATCGATCGCCCCGTGGTGCAGGCATACAATAATCTTTGTTACAAGCATGTTTACTATTCATTTGGATGCTGCAATAATACAAAACATAGTCAAAACACTAAATTTGGCAATGATTAGTCTTATTGTTAGAATTAGCTGTTCAATTACTGCGTTTATTTCAAATACGTAAACTGGTAAGAGAGTGGGATCGTTTGGAAAATATTGACATACCTCCTTATTACAATTTTCCGACTTGCCATACTTTGTTGTTACCATGCACAAAACTATCTTGGCAGACCGCATTCCTTCATTTATCTTGGAGAAAAGCTTGTCTCCTCCGCCCATCTGACCAATGTCCATCCAGCAACCGTAGCCCGCCATTTCAAGGTGTTCCTTGACCGCTTTAACTTCTGGTTGGTGATCCCATTGATAGCTAATGAATATTGGACAAGGCTTGTCAGGACCGGAATTGTCCAGTCTGGGAACCATTTGATCTGTAAGTCAATTAGCAGATGAGTTAAGATCATTATTCATCAATGTCGGAACGTGCATGTTGTATGGAATATTTTTTGACTCCCCTTTTAAAAGCGAATAGAAGAAAAATGATTTGCTTGTATTGTTGTTTTACTATTAAATCAATATGGCGCCATTTTCGTTTCTTAAGAACAAACATAATTAGAAAAATAATAGGTACCCGGTTCTTTATTTTGGATTCAGATGGGTTAGTGGTTCAGCTTTCTAGGACGTAAACAAATAAAAGAGCTCAATCTTAAACGAAATCTTTATGCACGTAAAACAGGTATTAAGGGCTTCATTATTATACATAAATCGTAGGTTACAAAGTGTAAGTTAAATGAACATTTTTCGGTGGGTTTTACATACTTTTCCGAAATTCTTGCCAACCTTTTCTTGCAAGGCTATTACACGATTAATTCGCCCTTGTAACAATTTTGTCTAACTTCAACCTTTATCTTCGGCACCGTAAGTATTCCCTGTGGTATAGTATAATTCTTACCTCAATTTCTTTATTAAATAAGAAAACAAAAGCCCATCTAATTCAAGTTAAACTGTTAAAAATCAATTCGAGACTTGACAAACCTGCTTCTTTGAGCGCTTTTTCCAAGATCTCCACAGCTTCCGTTCGTCCCATGTCCTGGAGAGCTGTCAAGATGGCATATGTTGCTTCACTGCTTTTATGCGTAGTGTACCATTCAGCCAATATAGCCATGGTTGGATCGGGAGACAGGGCCCAGTTACGAATATCTTCACCCGAATATCCCAGCCGTATCGCTAGATACCGCCAATCATATTCATTTTCAACGTTTAGAATTTTTGAGACATCACGTGACCATTTTGGAGCATTTGTTATAGTCTGTAGACAAACAAAAACAAACAGGTAACAGCCAATTTATTCATTTATAAAGAATGCTATGTTTGTTCTAAATAATGCTTAATTTAACATGTAAAAAAAATATAATGATTACAGAAATTAAGTTTTTTTTCAAACCTCTCAAAAAGGAAATAAGAAAACACGAAATGTCCAAACGATTATATGACCCTTAAAAGGAAATTAAAACAAAAATTAGGGCGGGGTAAATTAACTTTCTTATTTTGAGGTTATCCTTTTCCTTTTTGCATTTAATTAAAGTTCTATATCGCCTTTTTTCTCTCCCTGTTTTGCTGACTAACCCCTCTGTCAGTCTGTCCGCATGGCTCCAACCCTGCAACAGATCAGGTCATGAAAAATGATCAGACATATTCATTCAAACCTTATGGTCTATTTCGTCCACTTTAACAATCAAATCATCCACGTTCTTCTCCACTTTCTCCAAGCGTTCCCCTTGCTCCGTCACTTCATTTTGTACATTCTCAATCTTCTGTCCATGTTCTTCCACCACTGTGTCCAGACGATCGATGTCCTTTTCGGCATCGGTGACGCGATTGTCCAAGGTGTCAAGGTCTTCCCGCGTGTCAGCCACTTCTGTACTCAGATTTTCTAGTCTATGTAACATATGAAAGGAGTAAAGATATTATTTTCAAAGAATTTAATTCCCCGTGTATTTATTTGGGTTAACATAGAATTATTTCACTCTGTGGTGCAGTCACAGAGGGAGACGTGGTCAGTGGCGTAGCTAACATTACAAAAAATGAGGGGTTCCGAGAAAGTCATAGACTCCCTCTCAACACGAAGTGTTTAAATTTACCCCACATTTGGGCAATTTTGATAAAAGATTTAAAAGCAAAAAATAGGCTCTAAAAACAAAGATTATCCCAATTCTTGAAAATCTCTTCGAAAGAGTAGGGAGTCCGGACCGCCCCCATGGCTACGCCACTGGATGTGGTGGTAAGGAATCCCACACTTTTTCAGAAATAACGTTGTCAAGGTGTTCCGAACCCCAATATGTACACCAAATATATTCGCCACTAGCTTCACTTCTAATAAATGTTTACAAGACGCATGTCATTACAGACTGACAGAAGACTCCTTGAGAATTACTTAATCAATGCAATTCAAAATCTCTTTGTTGATATTTTATGACGCAATACCATACAATATACCTTTCATCAAAGGATTAGAACTGAACTCGTCTTTACTTTTACAATTTTTAGCAATGAAAACGTTTTTTTTATTAAAGTAAAAAAAATCATTTTAAAGTAATGATTGAATGGGAGGAAATTTTCGGTACGACTTCTCCAATGTGAAACGACTTCTGCACCGAAAATCGTGGTTGGTATATATTTGTCAATTTCCATGTAATTTTTGTTATCAAAAATTTCTGGTTCGTGATCAACCTTTTCATTTTTGCTCAATCAGGGACATAACTTCTTTATTAAGGTACGATCGACGTTTCAATAATTTGGGACCGACGCTTTCACAATCTTGCCAATCACATAAGATAATTTTAATGTGTGTTTTTGGTAAGGTCAAGACTTTCTTGACAACTTTATGGTAAAATATTTTTCTTTTTAAAAGCTTTTTTCTTAATTCGAAGAAATAGAATAACTGACACATTGAGAAATAAGCGTAAAATTATGTAAATCAACTGACAAATATTTCAAGAAAATCTTACGTCCTGTCCTCTAAGAAGTCAATGATGCTTTGGACCATGTCAGAAAGCCCCATCTGTGTCCCGTTCTTCTCCGCTTCAATGGCTGCCCTGTGTTTGCGTAGTGGTTCTTTGTACGCCTGCCCAATGCGCTTCATTTCCATCAGAATAACTGTTTTCCACATAGGATCGACCGTTTTCAGTTTTTGGCTGAAAACGTCCATGCATTCTCCAGCTAATTTCTGTACCGAAAAAAAGCACATGAAATAGAGCTAGCACGAAAGTTCATGGATATATTGGCCAGGGTAACATAAGTACGGAGGAAAGGGGAGGGGAAGTAGTGGGGAGAGGGGGGGCAGTAAAAATCAGGGGGCAGGGGTGTATGGGGGTAAAAGTGGGGGTTAAATTTTTGGGGTCACATTTGGATATCTTTTAGTAGCAATACAATCACGGCAGATGCATTTAAAGAGAATGTTAACATTACCATGTACTGTTTAATTGACATTACTTAAACAAACTTTAAACTATATCATAAAATACGAATCTGAATGACGTTCTTTTTTGGAAAAGTGGGGCACCTACCCCCTCATACCCCAGTGGCCACGCTGCTGGGTGGATGTCGTCTGCATGAGGGGGCAGTGAAATTGAAGCATCTTTCTCACGGCCACTCTCCTCGAACAGTTACGTTTACATGTATTTATTGCACTGAAATCGGCAGTTTTATTCAGTGCAGCTAAACTGCAATTTGAGGGAAATATACAAATCAAATTAACAATGCGCTTCTCATGCCCCGAGTTACTGCATATAACAAGCAAAATGACTAAACAAGCCATTCTGGACGCTGATATGAAATAAACCGTAACTATTGCATTATTCTAATTGAGAAAAGGAATCTCCCACCGACCTCAACTCACCATTGTTCATAATTATTTCAAATCCTAACGTTGTGCCTGATATTCACGACATTGCTACCCGCAGCGCCCTCACTCAATATTTCTTTAATAGCGTACACGCTGTGTCATACTTAAACCATTCCCGAAATACATTCCGTACATGCAGTGTATTTATAATTGTACATTGTATGTATGAAGTGTGGGGGCAGTGATGCGGGAATTTTCGGTCGACTTGAGATGTTCGGTTTTCCAACATGTGGGAAATCAGAACATTGCTGATGTAAGGGCGCGAATCTTTCATTAACCTTTTTGTGGAGAATTTACCTCGTTCATTTGTCCGATATTGGCAAGTGTTTTGCACGCAGAGGCCACTGTCATTGGAGTTTTGTCCCATGCCGCCACCAAACTGTCCCTGTGCTTGTTAACTTCTGCCGGGTATTTTGCAGCGACCTCGGATATCGCCATAAACGCCATGTGGCAGGCTGACGAGTTATCGAGGTCCCCAATGACGATGTCCAAATATGGAAGAACCCTCTGTGATATCATAGACAAAGAAAGGTTTTTAGTAATAGGTTCATTTTCAACTACATCGTAAAATAGGAAGAAATTCAATCCTTGTTGGATGTACGCTACAGCTGCATGCCTTCATGAATTTGGGGTGTCAGTGCACTAATGACAGAACAACAGGTGCCCGATGCCAGGAAAGGAGGGGGCACCTTCATATTAAAAGTGGTATGTGTGTGCATCCCACCAATCGAAAAGCATGCCCGCAGTACGACATATTTTTTGGTAACTGCAGTATGAAATTATACAGTTTTGAAATTAAAGAAGTCCATTTTAATACAGTTTATTCAACGAAAATATTGTAAAAACCAGCAGTACAAAAATAATACAGTGTTTTATAAAAACAACAATTTGTTTTACTGATTATATATATATATATATATATATATATATATATATATATATATATATATATATATATATATATATATATATATATATATATATATATATATATATATATATATATATATATATATATATATATATATATATATATATATATATATATATATATATATATATATATATATATATATATATATATATATATATATATATATATATATATATATATATATATATATGTATATATATATATATATATATATATATATATATATATATATATATATATATATATATATATATATATATATATATTATGCATATGTATATATATATATATATATATATATATATATATATATATATATATATATATATATATATATATAAATATATATATATATATATATATATATATATACAGAATAAATTGCATTTTGCTCCATCAATGATTTTACAGATGCTTCTACTACCCTCCTCGAACAATTTAGCAACAGGAGATACCCCTTTAGACTTTTATCTGACCAGTTTGAAAAAGTTATCGCCATTCCTCGTCAAAAATTGCTAAACTACCAACCCAAGTCCAAATCCACTCAGATTCCCCTAGTGATAACACATCACCGACCCATCACTAGCCCCCCTTTTCACGAATCTCCCAGTCATAGCACGCAAACAACCTCGCAACTTGAAATCCATACTCGTACATTCTAAACTTTAAAACACACAAACCAACCATGGTAATATTAAATGCAACACGCCCCGCTGCCTAGTCCGTAAAAACATGGACACCTCACACACCATTTTACACATAGCCAGTAACACTCAGCTTAAACTTGGAAAGTTTAATCGTGACAGCTTCAATGTGATTTATTATCATTACTGCCAAAAATTCCCCCCTTATTGCATACATAGGTGAAACCAGTACTAAATTTAGACTTAAATTTAATAACCATAAGCATGCTATTAGCAACAGTTCTCCTGGCTTTCCTGTTTCTCCACACTTCAATCTGCCTCTACACAGTCCATCAGATCTCAAATTCGCCATTCTTTTTGGAGGCTTCTCTTCTACACACCAACGCACATCAATGAAATTAAAGATGATTATCAAACTAAAAACTTATCTAACAGGATTAAATAAGGATTTAGCACACTTGAGCAACTACACATGGTTCAGAAAAGCCCCCACTAATACCTAATACTTGCACTCTCTTTCATACATTCATACACACACATAAATTGCAACTGCAGAAAATATTTTGCGTTATAATTAATAGCACAGATGGATAATGAAAGTTTCATTAAACCTCACTGAGAGGTCGTATATCTCATCATTTTTATATATATATATATATATATATATATATATATATATATATATATATATATATATATATATATATATATATATATATATATATATATATATATATATATATATATATATATATATATATATATATATATATATATATATATATATATATATATATATATATATATATATATATATATATATATATATATATATATATATATATATATATATATATATATATATATATATATATATATATATATATATATATATATATATATATATATATATATATATATATATATATATATATATATATATATATATATATATATATATATATATATATATATATATATATATATATATATATATATATATATATATATATATATATATATATATATTTTATATGTATATATATATAGTATAAATATATATATATATATATGTATACATATATATATATATATATATATATATATATATATATATATATATATATATATATATATATATATATATATATATATATATATATATATATATATATATATATATACCCCTCACATATGGAAGTGCTCCCCCTTCCTTCGGGTCCTCGGGCTTAATGGGCAAACCCTGCACTGTTCGCAAGAACATTTGTAATTGATCCGTTTATGGAGCCCAAACTATGTCGCTGTGTATACCGGTATACGTCGGGTCCTACCCAAACACTTTTCCAAGGGATAGTTTCGCCATTGGATGACACAACCAGAATTTGAAAAAAAATGTATTGTTTCGGTGGGACCTATCCACCGTTTTTTAGCAAAAGAAAGTTTTTCATTTTTTTAAGAATAACCGGGAACATATAAAAGGACAAAACAGAATTGTTAAAATTCTACTTGGTCAGCTGGCTGCGTTTGGGAGATTTCTATAGTTTTAAAGATCTGTTGCAAGTATGAAATTTAAAGTCTATGACCCCACTGTGCAAGAATGATGTCAAACTCCCATTTTCTTAACAAAGTGTGTTATGTTGAAAATAAATTGATCTGTTAATGGATTGATAATGTCTTTATTTTTCAGAATTTTCTGAGAGTATTTCCGTCACCACATTCGGTTATAATATCCTTTTGACACATTCAGTGGTTGAAAGTCACAGAATCTCGAAATTATCCAATAGAGGGATTTCATCACGTGACTCTTACTCAACTAGGAGCCATTTTGCAGGTAGAGTTTTGCGCGTCGTGTATTTCATGCGTCTGACCTTCACACAGCTCAGTCACATCACACGTAAAACAAACAAACTCGACCTAAAACACGCGCCAGCACGCGCTGTTGATGAAAACATGCGCTGGGCATGTGAAACACGTGCTGGGCATATAAACACGCACTGGTTAAAATGAACTGGCGCGCCAGATGAATTATTCTTTTTAATATAAAATCAAGTAATCTTAATCAGTGGATTCAAGCACGTCTATTTGTTAGTGCAACCAACGGCACGGCAAGATTCCAGCATACTATTTACAAAATTAATCTTATATAACAACATGCAAACGTATGTGTGCAGCAGACGCCAGTCTCCCGTACTACATGGCAATATAAACAAAATCAAGTGACCTCATGACGTCAGCTAAAACATCCTTATTTAGGAAGATGAGGCTGTGATGTCTTTTGTAGTCTTATTTTAGTCATTTCTACATAAATTCGATATAAGTCTTTCAGTCTTTCATGGAATAAGAATTTGGATCACTTTTTAACCAATTTGTTTGTTTAATTTTCCTCTTTCAAGTAAGATAAAAACGCCTTCAACACTAAGTAATCAATGGAAATTAAATTCTTCCTACCTTGGGCTCCCGCTTCGCCACATCATCCAGGAACATGTAAAAGTAGGTCTTCTCAGAGTCTTCCATATCTTCAAGTTTTTCAGCCAGCTGGTCAAAGTATTTCATCACCTTTTCTGGAACAACTGCATATAGCGGTTTTAAGATCACTAAAATAAACAGAAATTTGAGTTTAAACTGAGTGTTTGGAAGTTACTTAATCCATTATTTATTGCAGAGCGTGGTGGTTGTATCATAATGCTTACCAGTTTGGTAGATTTTCCTCTTATGGAGAAAATAAATTTCCCCCAAAGAGGGGAAATTTCCAGACGCCATTTTGAAGATTACCCATGGTGCTTCTAACGAAACAGCGTACCGCTATGGCACAGAACTTGTATAGGTTCTAGAAATTTTATAGCCAAGTGGGTCAACTTCATTTTTGCATTTTCAACATCTATACTTATTAATCTACAAATTATCTAGTTCCCAAATGGACATCCACCACGCCGTTTAAGAGATATTTAATGACAAACTTACAAATTCTGGTCTGTTTTCGCTGGGATTTATCGAAGTAACGCAGACACCATACAGTACCAAACAAGAAAGAGAAAGTCCATTGCACAAACAGGTATGCACACAAGGCAGCCTGGTCACTTGTCACATACAATGACCGCATGTAAGCTAATTAAAAACCATATAGGTCAAAGCACTTGTAAATGGAAATCCAGAAGTTACATAATTTACATAGGTTTTTCCCTTCTTCGGGAGAAAATAATTTTTCTCCTGAAGAGGGGAATCTACCGAACTGCTTACAGGATTAATTTAGTGGTCAAGCAAGTTCATCTTATATGAAAGCGGACCTTACATATAAAAAAAAAAAAATGGTGAAGAAACTACTTCAATATCTATTATTATGCTAAATTGCTGAATTAAAGCTTTAATAGATTGAAATGTAGAAATGTCGATATTTACGATCATCATAATCAACATATTTTCTATTATCGTCACCGTAATCGTCCTTGTCCTCGCCATCATCATCGTAGTCGTCAATATCATTCCTATTTTCCAAACAGGGCCGCAGTAAGTCAGCGGCGTAGACAAGATGGGGAATGGGAGTCTGGACCACTCCCCACCCCTCCCCACCACCCTCACCCCCTTCCCCCTCCCCCCACACCCTTTTTTGAGGAAAGTTTCGAAAATTGGGGTAAACTTTGTTTTTTATATAATTTTTTGCTTTTAAAGAACAAAATTACCCTCAGAAGCGGGCTAAGTTTGAACACTTCATCATGGGAGAAGGGGAAGGGGGGGGGGAGGGTCTAGGACTTCTCGGGACCCCCCTCCCCCACCCTCACTTTTTTAATGCTGGCTACGCGACTGGCCGTGGTGGCCTATTGAAAAGTGCCACTGCAGGCTTGATTGCCGAATAATGCACGGAATTTGGACAAAGGCCCGTGTCAACCAAATAACAACTTATTATGTGCATTTTGAAGTAGTGCCACGGCAATGACGTGCTGCAGTGGTGTGCCCTACGGCCATGCCAAAGGCTTTCTGCAAAGGCAAGTGTGGTGCCAGGATTTACC